>SJYQ01005300.1:37468-93205 GCA_006410935.1 Redunca redunca
TTTTTTTTTTTTTTTTTTCTGGTTCAAGAATAATAATTAATTAAAGTATTGATATATCTTTCTTTTAAAATGTGGCTGATGTTATACTATTAAGTTAATATCTATTTATTAAGTACCTACTGTGTGCCATTTACCTACAACTGAGCTAAGAACTACCACTTCCAAAATGAGCTTAATTTGATATATTCCACTGATAGCATGTGAGTGCTGGGAGGTATCAACAGGAGCCTTATCACTAGGCTTCACCAAAATTACTCCTGATTGATGGCTATCTCTGCTGTCCTTAAAGATCTCCTAGGGTAGAAATGCTAGAAACTCATTAACAAATTCTACCAACGGGAAGTTTTTGCTAATAACCAATATCATCATGGAGCCAAAAATCTGTTTTATCTAATTTTATCACCATTAACATTGTAAATAGCTGGACATTACCATGTTCTCACGATTTGAAGCAACTAAACTTAACTATTTTTCCTTTCATGTTTCAAAGAAAGATGCTTCTTTTTCCATAGTAATTCATAACACTCAAAGTACTGTTCTCACTTTCCAGAACTTCCTCCATTATTTTTTGTCCCCTTTCTCTTATGTTAGCTAGCCCTTTTCCTAAGCATGTAAATATGTACAAATTTCTCTCATGAAAAAGCTCCAGTTTGTTCCTATATCACCTCCTCTACTGTTAATTTCTCGTCTTACCATCCTAGCAGGGTTACTTTGCCTTCTTTTCCATTCACCCCTTCATTCTTTGTGAGCTGATAACTTTCTCACAACTATTCGGATCACTAATAGCTTATCTGAGAAACCTAATTATCACTTATCATTCTCACATTACTTGAATGTATATGTTTTTTACGTTATTGACAACTGCCGGCACTATTAAAATGCCTGAAATCTAAACCAGTCTAATAAGTTATCATATAAATTTTAGGCTCTCATGTTTTCTAACTACTGTCTCTCCTGATATAACTTTTTCCACCCTTATACTATGATTTATCACTTCATGGGAAATAGATGGGGAAACAGTGGAAACAGTGTCAGACTTTATTTTGGGGGATTCCAAAATCACTGCAGATGGTGACTGTAGCCATGAAATTAAAAGACACTTACTCGTTGGAAGAAAAGTTATGACAAACCTAGATAGCATATTGAAAAGCAGAGACATTACTTTGCCAACAAAAGTCCATCTAGTCAAGGCTATGGTTTTTCCATTGCTCATGTATGGGTGAGTGTTGGACTGTGAAGAAAGCTGAGCACCAAAGAATTGATGCGTTTGAACTGTGGTGTTGGAGAAGACTCTTGAGAGTCCCTTGGACTGCAAGGAAATCCAACCAGTCCATTCTGAAGGAGATCAGCCCTGGGATTTCTTTGGAAGGAATGATGCTAAGCTGAAACTCCAGTACTTTGGCCACCTCATGCGAATAGTTGACTCATTGGAAAAGACTTTGATGCTGGGAGGGATTGGGGGCAGGAGGAGAAGGGGACGACAGAGGGTGAGATGGCTGGATGGCATCACTGACTCGATGGACATCTGGGTGAACTCTGGGAGTTGGTGGTGGACAGGGAGGCCTGGCGTGCTGTAATTCATGGGGTCAGAAAGAGTCGGACATGACTGAATGACTTAATCCTTAGATATTTCAGTTACTCAGATTCATAAGCTCTTGTCTCTTCTCTTTGTGTATATTCTTTGTGGATGACCTCATGCATATTCACAGATCATGCTACTACTTAGTTATAGAAAACTCCAAACGTATACCTTAACCCAGACCTTGTTCTGTTATTCAGTCTCCAATTCCTCCTCTTTAATCAGCTGGGTATCTAACAAGGCAATTATTTTTAGTTCTTCTTCATAGAACCACCATCCTTTATGTCATGAACAAGTCCCATATCTTCCATATGAGAGTTTGTGAATATTTATGGACCTTTTTGCAAATGTAATCAAACTTTAAAAAATATNTTTTTTCCACTTAATCCTTAGATATTTCAGTTACTCAGATTCATAAGCTCTTGTCTCTTCTCTTTGTGTATATTCTTTGTGGATGACCTCATGCATATTCACAGATCATGCTACTACTTAGTTATAGAAAACTCCAAACGTATACCTTAACCCAGACCTTGTTCTGTTATTCAGTCTCCAATTCCTCCTCTTTAATCAGCTGGGTATCTAACAAGGCAATTATTTTTAGTTCTTCTTCATAGAACCACCATCCTTTATGTCATGAACAAGTCCCATATCTTCCATATGAGAGTTTGTGAATATTTATGGACCTTTTTGCAAATGTAATCAAACTTTAAAAAATATCACTATTTTTCCTTGTCATTGATAGCAACTGTTCGTTTACCATCATCTCTTCCATAAAAGATCATAAGCATCTTGAAAGTTTGGGCCTGGTGTAGTTACCTAGATGTTTCAATGTCTATTATAATGGGTTACCATATAGTGATACTTAATTATTTGCACTGAACAAATAATATTTATATTTTAATATGATGACATTTGAAGGAGATAAGGAATTTTCCTGATATCATTAACTGATGTACTAAGAAGTTTTTAAGTTGAATTTGAAGAAAAATAGTGATGATGCTGCTGCTGCTGCTAAGTCGCTTCAGTCGTGTCTAGCTCTATGCGACCCCATAGACAGCAGCCCACCAGGCTCCCCTGTCCCTGGGATCCTCCAGGCCAGAACACTGGAGTGGGTTGCCATTTCCTTCTCCAATGCGTCAAAGTTAAAAGTGAAAGTGAAGTCGCTCAGTCCTGTCCGACTGTTAGCGACCCCATGGACTGCAGGCTGCCAGGCTCCTATATCCATGGAATTTTCCAGGCAAGAGTACCGGAGTGGGTTGCCATCGCCTTCTCCAAAAAATAGTGATAAAATGCAGCTAGTTATTTTTTTAAAACTTTCTGGATAAACAAGTGTGATATGAAAGGAGCAGTGTTTACAAAAATCCCAAGGATTTAGGGAGGCTTAATTGGTGGCTTAGAGAATCTGCCTTTAATGCAGGAGACTGGAGTTTGATCCCTGTGTCAGGAAGATCCCCTGGAGAAAGGAATGAGTACTCACTCAAGTATTCTTGCCTGGAGAATCCCATAGACAGAAGAGCTTGGAGGTCTATAGTCCATGGAGTCACAAAGAATTGGACATGATTGACTGACTGACTAAGCCCACAGGAATGCAGGGAGTCAGGGTGGTAGAAATAGTGGTGAATGGAGCCAGAGGCGGCAAAAGAGTGGCCAAGTTGAAGGTCTTAGAGCTAAAGATCCAGGTGGATCTAATTGCCCCATTAAGTAGAGCTGGAAAGTATGTCCAGAAGTCATGGAATCTAGATTTACCACCAAGTCCTAATGTGTGGAATGAGAAACTATAAACTGATGTAAGAGGAATAAACCATAGGCCAAGCAGAGAATCAATCATAAAATCACAGAAATGAAGACAAATTTTATAGGGATTATTAAACCCAGAAAGATAGCCACATTATGATGGATTAAAGCACATAGGAGTAAAAACAATGTTAAGAAAAAACAAAATCTGATTAAAGTTATTTTAGGGGTGACCATTATCAGAACAACTAAGAAAAGGAGACAGAAGTTGAATTATTTTATTTCATTGGAGGCTCAGGCTACTTTGAAAAAGTTGTCCAGCTCTACCAGCTATGCCCCTCCTAGCTTTCTGAAGGATTGTTCTCACTATGGTTGTGAGGAACATATAAAGTCAGATTTCTATAAATTTATATTAATAGTGGGTATTTAAGGATATTTTATTTCTAACACAATAGAATGAGTATACCTCATATTACAGGTTATGATGTTTCAAGAATATACTTGGTTCCAAATGAAAGTACAGATGGTATTGAGAAAGGAAGTATAGATTTTTAAGTCTTCAACTTCCATAGAAATATGCAAATATTGAAAGTTAAAGTAAAACCAAACATAAATGATTTATGTGTGAAAATGCATTATATGTTGTTCACCTAAGAAAGGTTGATGTATTCTATATTATATTTTATAACTTTCCCCTGGACAAGTTGTAGGTTGGCAGTCTCAGTTGGCTAGAAAAGGCACACATAGGTGAATTTTAACAGATATAAAAATAAAGTATTACATTGGAGCCTTTAAAATCTCATTGCAAATCTTAATCAAAATATTAGTAAGCCAAATCTAGCTATTTAAAAGGAAAACACCAAAACCATGTAGGAATTACCCAAGGAGTACAAAGTTAATTTAACATGTAAGCATAATACATCATATGTATTTGTTTCCTATTGCTATATAAGATAACATTTTTGCAGAATTTGGGGGTTAGAAGATAGATATCTTTGAGGGCTATTGTTCAACCTACCACAGAGCTCTGCCTTGTACCAAGCAGCCATTTTACCTGCAAAATACATGCACCACATCCTAAGGTCCCCATTACAGTATCAAGTCATGTCTAAAATCTCACCTAAGATTTACGAGGTCAGAAGTTCCAAATTTTATCATTTAAGTTTATTGCTTACAAGTTCTACTTTTCACATAGGTTATAGGACACAATTTCAGCTAAACTTCTTACAACTGTGTAGCAAGGGCTCTTTTTCTTCATACTTTCCAAAAATATGTAATATTTCCTTTTGAACCCCACCAGAATCCCCTTCATCACTCATATTTCTTCCAAGAGTCCATTTCTGATTAAGTTTCTGTAAGACAGTAGAGCTTTTTTTCTACCGTGTTCTTCACTTCCATCTCAATTCTCACTAGTGGTACCTTTAAACTCCAGTTATCAAGGTGATGAAGGATTTTTCTATAATATTCCTTATAATTCTTCCAGTTTCTACCTGTATCCCAATCCCAAAGCCACTTCTGCATTTGTAGATATTTTTTAGAGTAGCACCATGCTTCAAAGTATCAAGATATATACTAGTTTCCTACTGCTATTTATAATAGCATATTCATGGGTTCCAGGGATAAGGATGCCAGTATCTGGATATATTTGGTGGGTTATTATTAACTGTATCATATCTTAATAGAAGAATAAAGTAAAAAGGTCATTTCAGTAAAGTTTTTAAAAATTGACTGACTCCCATTATTATGACCCCCATTAAAAAAAAAAAAAAACTGTCAACAAACTAGAAATAGAAAGGAAAGTTATCANAATACCCTTCTATAAAAAAAACCCATAGTTAATATTATCCTTAATCATGAAAGCTTTACTATTTTTCCCTATGACTGAAATTTTAAATGTTAACTCTCACCACTTCTATTCAGCTGTGTTCTTGAGGTTCTAGCCAGGACAATAAATAAGAAAATGAATTGATGTAACACCATATAGAGATTATAAAGAAAGAAATAAAACTGATGACATGCTTCTGCATATAGAAAAATCCAAGGAATACACACACACAAACAAAAAATCCGTTAGAACTAAAAATGAGTTTTATAAAGTTGCAGGTCAATAATATAAAACAAAACTGCATTTCAGTACATTAAAAATGGACAATCCAAAATGAAGTTATGAAGCTACTTGTATTCACAATAGCATAAAAATAAAATAATTAAAATTAGTAAAACAAATATATGAGTTGCACTAAAAATATTACTAAGCATTACTGAAATAAATAAAAGAAGTTCTAAATAGATAAGAACAGCTCTATGATGCTGTCGTCTGGCCTCCACCCAGAAAACTTTCTCACTCCACCTTGGTTCCAATACCTATCCCAATGTGGATAACAACTGCCGTCCTCTCATATACACAGGGATGCTCTTCTCCTCTCTCTGGATCCAATATCCATGCGGCTCCCCCATTCTCTTCTGAATAAGAAAACTTACCCTTAGCAGCCCAACCTAATTGAATGTAGACTGAATCATTTGGAAGGAAGAAAGACAGGGAGGCAGAAATTAAGGGAGAGAATGACAGGGAGGAAGAACTCATTCTCTTTGCTAATTATATAGTTTTCCTTTAAAATCATCACTCTATGTCTCCATATACTGTCTACATGCCCCAAGGTATAATAATCCCATATCCCATATGGATCACATCAAGCTGGAATGCTGTATTTAATGTTAATACCAAGCATCACAGTTAAAGAGCATGAAGAAGAAGACAAAGTGGATAAAATATGGGATTATTTAGCCTAAAAATGAATTTATAGAAGATATAGCTGTATTCAAATATATGAAAGAGTATAATGAGGAAAAGGGTATGAAATAAGCTTTTTGAGGTATGTTTCAGAAAGAAAAACTATTTTCAGTGGAAGGACCTTAGAAATGAAATTGAGCATCATTAAAATTGTCCTCAGTTGAATACCAGATAATTATCTTCTGTATTGTTCAAATATCTCTTGTTCTAGGGGACAGGTTGTTGGAAGTCTCCTCCAAAATTAATACTATAGTTGATATTTTAAGAATATATCAATTGCACCATTATAGATTCAGTTCAGTTCAGTCGTTCAGTCGTGTCTGACTCTTTGCGACCCCATGAATTGCAGCACGCCAGGCCTCTCTGTCCATCATCATCTCCTGGGGTTCACTCAGACTCACATCCATTGAGTCCGTGATGCCATCCAGCCATCTCATCCTGGTCGTCCCCTTCTCCTCCTGCCCCCAATCTCTCCCAGCATCAGAATCTTTTCCAATGAGTCAACTCTTCGCATGAGGTGGCCAAAGTACTGGAGCTTCAGCTTTAGCATCATTCCTTCCAAAGAAATCCCAGGGTTGATCTCCTTCAGAATGGACTGGTTGGATCTCCTTGCAGTCCAAGGGACTCTCAAGAGTCTTCTCCAACACCACAGTTCAAATGCATCAATTCTTCAAGGCTCAGCCTTCTTCACAGTCCAACTCTCACATCCATACATGACCACAGGTAAAACCATGGCCTTGACTAGACGGACCTTAGTCGGCAAAGTAATGTCTCTGCTTTGGAATATACTATATAGGTTGATCATAACTTTTCTTCCAAGGAGTAAGCGTCTTTTAATTTCATGGCTGCAAAAACCATCTGCAGTGATTTTGGAACCCCTAAAAATAAAGTCTGACAGAGTTTCCACTGTTTCCCCATCTATTTGCCATGAAGTGATGGGACCAGATGCCATGATCTTCGTTTTCTGAATGTTGAGCTTTAAGCCAGTTTTTTCACTCTCCTCTTTCACTTTCATCAAGAGGCTTTTTAGCTCCTCTTCACTTTCTGCCATAAAGGTGGTGTCATCTGCATATCTCAGGTGATTGATATTTCTCCCAACAATCTTGATTCCAGCTTGTGTTTCTTCCAGTCCAGTGTTTCTCATGATGTACTCTGCATAGAAGTTAAATAAGCAGGGTGACAATATCCAGCCTTGACATACTCCTTTTCCTATTTGGAACCAATCTGTTGTTCCATGTCCTGTTCTAACTGTTGCTTCCTGACCTGCATACAGACTTCTCAAGAGGCAGATTAGGTGTTCTGGTATTCCCATCTCTTTAAGAATTTTCNTTTCCTCTATTTCTTTGCATTGATCGCTGAGGAAGGCTTTCTTATCTCTTCTTGCTATCCTTTGGAACTCTGCATTCAGATGCTTATATCTTTCCTTTTCTCCTTGGCTTTTCACCTCTCTTCTTTTCACAGCTATTTGTAAGGCCTCCCCAGACAGCCATTTTGGTTTTTTGCATTTCTTTTCCATGGGGATGGTCTTGATTCCTGTCTCCTGTACAGTGTCACGAACCTCATTCCATAGTTCATCAGGCACTCTATCTATCAGATCTAGACCCTTAAATCTATTTCTCACTTCTACTGTATAATCATAAGGGATTTGATTTAGGTCATACCTGAATATTCTAGCGGTTTTCGCTACTTTCTTCAACTTAAGTCTGAATTTGGCAATAAGGAGTTCATGATCTGAGCCACAGTCAGCTCCTGCTCTTGTTCTTGATGATTGTATAGAGCTTCTCCATCTTTGGCTACAAAGAATATAATCAATCTGATTTTGGTGTTGACCATCTGGTGATGTCCATGTGTAGAGTCTTCTCTTGTGTTGTTGCAAGAGGGTGTTTGCTATGACCAGTGCATTTTCTTGGCAAAACTCTATTAGTCTTTGCCTTGCTTCATTTTGCATTCCAAGGCCAAATTTGCCTGTTACTCCAGGTGTTTCCTGACTTCCCACTTTTGCATTCCAGTCCCCTATAATGAAAAGGACATCTTTTTGGGGTGTTAGTTCTAAAAGATCTTGTAGGTCTTCATAAAACCGTTCAACCTCAGTTTCTTCAGCATTACTGTTTGGGGCATAGACTTGGATAACTGTGATATAGAAGGTTTGCCTTGGAGACAAACAGAGATCATTCTGTCATTTTTGAGATTGCATCCAAGTACTGCATTTCGGACTCTTTTGTTGACCATGATGGCTACTCCATTCCTTCTGAGGGATTCCTGCCCGCAGTAGTAGATGTAATGGTCATCTGAGTTACTTAAAACTTTTTCAAGGGAGCAAAACTTAGCAGATGTCAGATGCTGTTTCTATAAGTAATATTTAATGTTCTGCTGATAAGTGAGTGAAAGTTGCTGTCATGTCCAACTCTTTGTGACCCCATGAACTGTAGCCTTCCAGGCTCCTCTGTCCATGGAATTCTCCAGGCAAGAGTACTGGAGTGGGTAGCTGTTCCCTTCTCTAGGGGATCTTCCCAAGCTAGGGACTGAACCCAAGTCTCCTGCACTGCAGGCAGATTTTTTACTGTCTGAGCCACCAGGTATAACCACTGCTGTTGCTGCTGCTGCTAAGTTGCTTCAGTCGTGTCTGACTCTGTGCGACCCCATAGACGGCAGCCCATCAGGCTCCCCTGTCCCTGGGATTCTCCAGGCAAGAAGACTGGAGTGGGTTGCCATTTCCTTCTCCAATGCATGAAAGTGAAAAATGAAAGTTAAGTCGCTCAGTAGTGTTCAATTCTTAGCAACCCCATGGACTGTAGCCCACCAGGCTCCTCCATCCATGAGATTTTCCAGGCAAGAGTACTGGAATGGGGTGCCATTGCCTTCTCTGAGGGATACCCACTATTAGCTACTAAAATCATTTCCTCTACAGTCAGCAAAGTTATGGACTGGATTCTGCATAGTGATGTTTACTGCAGGTCAATTTATATAACCTACATATACACCCAATCCATGATGGAATTTATAGTGTCCTTTAGTTGGTAATTGGAGAAGGAAATAGC
Organism: Redunca redunca; assembly: GCA_006410935.1. Taxonomy (NCBI): domain Eukaryota; kingdom Metazoa; phylum Chordata; class Mammalia; order Artiodactyla; family Bovidae; genus Redunca; species Redunca redunca. Next base: position 46,611 of record SJYQ01005300.1, read on the forward strand.
AACCCACTCCAGTCTTCTTGCCTGGAGAATCCCATGGACAGAGTAGAGTACACAGTCCACGGGGTCGCAAAGAGTCGGACACGACTGAGAGACTTAACTAACTAACTAACTTAGTTGGTAATACAACCTCAGATTGGTTTCTTGATAGTGACAATGGGAAGCAGAGAGATGCCCAAATGTGGCCACAGTTCTTTCCTTTTCTTAAAAAATGAAAACACATTTCAGGTTATAAATATTCCAAACACTATAAAATTACCTTTACAGTGTCGAAGCTTTTAAAAACATATTTTAAATATATGAACATTTCAAGCACGTGCATTTTCATTCATTAATTTACAGAATAAATTAATAATGAAAACAAATAATGATGCAGAATGAATAAACTTGATTTAGTCAGTGAGTCATAATGCAGTCTGCAATGCCATATTCACTAACATGTCCACTCCTTATATTAAAAAAAAATTCTTATTCTTGGAGTTGAGCCCTACTTTTTCTTTATAGCATAATTTGGATAAATATAAAATAGCAGCCAACTACATTTATATAAATCAGATCTCATAGGTTTTTTTCACCATATGCACTGAAAAAGAAACAGGTTTACCCATTTATTCTGGCAAAGGGTTAGTACTTGAACTCTCCAAGAGGAAGCAAGCACTATTAAAGCCACGTGTGACAAGCTGCACTAATATTTGAGCCATTAAATTAGGATTTTTTTCTAAAGGTTCATAATTTAAAATGTGTCAGCAACCTGATTAGGTAGCATTAAAAATGAGCTTTTAGCAGCTAATAAGCTTCCCCTGGGTTACACAGCCTGTTGTTTTCCTGCGGCAAAGGAGCTGCATGAGCTACTCTTTGCAATGTATCAGTACTATGACAAATGGGAAGAGGGCGTGGATGTTGATGAAGAAGGTTGATTAGCAATTGGCAGCATGAAAACTTCTGAATTATTTTGCAAATTTACAGAAAGGTTACACATGCAGTTGGTGAGCAGAATTATAGACACAAAAATAGAACTATCTGAAGAAGCAGACATTTTGTTTTCATGCATGTGATTTGGGTATTTTTGCATATCTTTATCTTTAATCAAAACTCAAGCTAGGATTTTGATACAAAGCAAATGGAATTTACTTGCCTGGTGCTTGGCCACCAAGCAAATTTTGCTAGCATTTCCCCAGGCCACATCAGTCTGGGATAACAGTGAGGTGATAGTAAGTAACAGAAGGTAAATGGTAAGTGCAAAGTTTCACCAGACTGTAAGAACACATGAGGTCACATTTACATTCATTCCCCCAAATCTCTGCACTTGGAGCCTCTACCAGTTTGGCTAGTGCTGGGAATTCCTGGCCATTCCAAGTGTTCTTCCCCAAATATTTGCAACATCCCAAATGTTGCATATTACTTTGACATGTCTCAACAGTAAATATACCAAAACCAACTAGAACTGGCTAAAACAGGAAGAAAAATATTCTTTAGTAATACCACAGACTCCAATGCTTTAAGAAGTTGTAAATGTATGCTCTAACTGTTTTGGAAGTTTAAAGGTTGAAATCAAGTCCAAATCCTCCTTCTCAAGAAGAATCCTTCCTTGTTTTACCTATCTTGTTGTCAGAAATACTTGAAGTTCCCTGTCTTGAGACTGAATTACTCCAGTCTCTGCTGCATCCATAACATGACATTCTCCCTGTGTGTCTCCGTTTCTATCTAATATGGTCACCAGTCATTGGATTAAATCTAGTCATCATCAAACATGACTTCCTCTGAATGTGATCATATCTGTAAAGATCTTTCTTCCAAATGAGTTCACATTCACAGGTTCTGGTCATGAATGGACATGAATTTCAAGGGTGGAGGTGGGGCACTGTCTTCTGCCTGTTCTCTCATATGCACAAATCTGCTGCTGCTGCAGATGTCATCTTCTCAAGACAACTAGATACATAGTTATGAAAAAAAAAAAGCTGTCTTTACTTGTTTTTTCATTTTCAGAGTGAATAATGCATTTGTCAAAATTCTTCCCAGCAGATATTCCTTCATGTTTCATTCATAAGAAATGGTTGCCCTTTCTAAATCATTACCTGAGGGAAAAAGTTTTCATGATTGGTATATACCAAATATATTCCCACTCCTGGATTATGAAGGGATTTTCCTTCACCAAAGCTCATGACTATCCATATAACCCATTTCTGAACAGAATTAGTGTTCTTTACCAAAAAAAAAAAAAAAAAAAACAGANTCTTTACCAAAAAAAAAAAAAAAAAAACCAGAGAGAGAGAGAGAGAAAGAAACAAGTGTGGAAAAGTGTGAAAATGACTAAGTTGGCCATAAAAAGAGTCTGCCATGTTCAGGCCTCTTTATACACATGAGAGATTCAATCCTGGTGATTCTTCTCATGAAGAAACCAATACATCAGTTGCATATTTTGAGTTTAGATACTATAATACTAATTCCTTCAGTCCCAAGAAGCTGCCAATTCATCTGAAACCTTACACTGACTGCCTGAATTGTTTCAAGCAATGGGATCCCCAGAGGGGTTCCAAAGAACAGCCTTAATGTATGCTCCCGCCTCTAACTTTGTCACTAATGAAAACAAAGAAATAGAACACTGCTTGATTTTGTCTTTATTCTATTAAGATTTCACAGTCTAAGACTGCCTAGTTCCAGTTAATCATGCAAATAATTCTTATTATATGGTTGCATACATTCATGGAAAAGATGGTATTATGGGCTAACTTTCTTCCCACCCCTAGAAACATCACTTTACTGACAAAGGCCCATATAGCCAAAGCTGTGATTTTTCCAGTAGTCATGTACAGATGTGAGAGTTGGCCCATAAAGAAGGCTGAGCACCAAATAATCGATGCCTTCAAATTGTGCTGGAGAAGACTCTTTAGAGTCCTTTGGATAGCAATGAGATCAAACCAGTCAATCCTAAAGGAAATCAACCCTGAATATTCATTGGAAGGACTGATGCTGAAGCTGAAGTTCCTATACTTTAGCCACCTGATGCGAAGAGCTGACTCATTGGTAAAGACCCCTATGCTGGAAAGACTGAGGGCAGGTAGAAATGAGGGTGGCAGAGGATGACATGGTTGTATGGCATCAGTGGCTCAATGGACATGATTTTGAGCAAGCTCTGGGATACAGTGAAGGACAGGGAAACCGGGCATGCAAAACCATGGGACTGCAAAGAGTCAGACAAAACTCAGTGACTAAACAGCAATAACCCCTCACATATCAAAGTCCTAACCCCCAGTACATCAGAATGAGACTAATGATGTTATATTTACAGAGTTAAAAGATAGTGCCTCTAAAGAAATAATACGAGGCCATATGGGTAAATTGGTGAATCCTATTCAAATATGACTTGTGTCTTTATAAGAAGATATATGGTTTTTCCTGTGGTCATGTATGGACGTGAGAGTTTGACTGTGAAGAAGGCTGAGCCCCGAAGAATTGATGCTTTTGAACTGTGGTGTTGGAGAAGACTCTTGAGAGTCCCTTGGACTGCAAGGAGATCCAACCAGTCCATTCTGAAGGAGATTAGCCCTGGGATTTCTTTGGAAGGAATGATGCTGAAGCTGAAACTCCAGTACTTTGGCCACCTCATGCGAAGAGTTGACTCATTGGAAAGGACTCTAATGCTGGGACGGATTGGGGGCAGGACGAGAAGGGGACGACAGAGGATGAGATGGCTGGATGGCATCAGGGACTCGATGGACATGAGTCTGAGTGGACTCCGGGAGATGGTGATGAACAGGGAGGCCTGGCGTGCTGGGATTCATGGGGTCGCAAAGAGTCAGACACACTGAGCGACTGAACTGAACTGAACTGAATGGGGACAAGATATGCATATGCACAGAGGAAAGACCAAGTGAAGACACAGTGAAAAGGCAAAGGTGAGACAAGCCAAGGTGAGACTTCTCAGTAGAAATCAAACATGTTTATACTGTGAGTTTGGACTTCAATTCACCAGAACTGTAAGAAAATTAATTTCTGTTGTTTAAGCCCCCTAGCCTGTGATGTTTCATTATAGAAACTGTTGCTGGCTAATACAGAATTTCAGGAACTGACTGGCTGAGGATCCATGTCTTTCATGAGCAGTTAAGGAAAAACTCCAGAAAGGTCATCTAAATTCTAGTTTTCAGATTTTGGATGAATCTTAACACACATGCACACACACACATATACAAACATATACATATAATTCTTTCAAAAATGAGCCCTGGTTCAGAACAAGTTCGGAAGAGCTGTCTTATGTTACTCACCTAAATGGCCATCCCCCTTTGAACTCCCTCCCAGTTAATTTAATAGGTCCTCATTGCAGGGGTTACCCAGGCCATTTTCTCTCAAAAATGTTTAGTGCTCGCTCATTGTCCCCTGTGCTAGTGACAGACATCCTGATCAGAGAGGACATAGTTATGTGCACAAACTCTGGAGCCAGAGTTCCTGAGTTTGGATCTCTGCTCTTCTAGGTATCCCTGGGATGGGTTACTTAAAGCCTCTTTGTCCCTACCACAGCACCTACAAAGTGAAGACAATAAAGTGACACATTCAGATTAAATGTGGTAATATGTATAAACCCATAGGAAGTCTTCAGTAAGGTAAAATGAGAAATACTAGTGGCAATGCCATCATTAGGTTAAAGCTGTTCCACACTGCAGAGTGGAGGTGGCAGATTGGAAAGGAAGAAGGACCTCTGTCCTTTCTAAACCTTGATCTCAGAGCAGCACTGTCCATGCCTGAGTTTTCATGATCTTATCTCCCATGCTCTTCATCCTCTCTCTTTGTCTCTCTCTCTTTATTTGTATCTTGACCTCTATTTAGATTTTTATCTCTCATAGCCCCTAGGAGGTCAGAAGGAAATTATAAATGCCTATTTATTTAGACTGTCATTTCATCCAACAGAGAATAACTGAGCACCACCAAGGATCAGTGAGCAATTCACTATGCTCCATGTACAGTGAGAAAACACTGTATTCTCTATCATCATGGAGTTTATAATCTAGCAGATGATATGGACAGTTATAGCATTTTCAAATGTGATGAGAGCTCAAAGAAGTACAAAGTCTTGTGGGTGTGTAGGGGGAGGAATAACCTATCATTGATCTGAGAGTTGACTGTGACTCTCAACCAGCCCTGCTATGTTAGGAAGAATAAGTCTTACAGGCTGTGGGAAGATATGAGCGAAGGTCTAGAGATAATATAGCAGAAGGTCTCTTTGAGAAAATGAAATATGAACAGTGATATGGAAGCATAGGCAGTGAGTCCCAAATAAAGTACAATAAGGTTGCAGAAGTTAGCAAGGCCTTGATTCAGCAGAGATACCTGCTTTCTTATATACTTGTTGATTCATGTTAAGTAAAGATTGAAGACAGGAGGAGAAGGGGGTGACAGAGGATAAGAGAGTTGGATGGGATCGCGGACTCAATGGATATGAGTTTGAGTAAATTCCGGGAGTTGGTAATGGACAGGGAGGCCTGGTGTGCTGTGGTTCATGGGGTCGCAAAGAGTCAGAGATAATTGAGCAACTGAACTGAACTGAAAGGTATTGTGCAATAGGGCAATATTATCACATAACAGTTTTTAAAAGATCCCTTTGTCTGAAACATGGCTAATGGATTATGGGACTGAAGGAGGGACATGGTTAGAGGAAGGCCAGTCATGAGGCTGTAAAGATAGTTAAGGTGTCAGATTGAGATTGGAATCTGAGTTCTTATCTGTGGAGCCAAAGAATGGAATCATTGAACATACAGACACTTGTGATAGCAAGAGAATAGGATTTATTAAAGGGGAGGAAACTACAAAGCTCTTAGGATAGACACTGAGAGGGGTAAAGAGTCCCCCCACCCCACCCCCACCACAAGGTGGGACTTATAGTAGTTTTTATATCTTTCCTTAAATCATATTTTTTCTAACCAATCAATTTAAAAGTCAAGATACTTAACAACTTTATGACTTCTCTTGATCCTTGGATTAAGTCACCATCCTTTTTCATGCCCTCTGGCCATTTTGCCATGGACCAAATGTATGGTTTTAAGATTAATGATCATCAGTTGTTTTTCCCTCAAGCATATGGAATAGAATTTAATTACTGCCCTTCCCTGGGTCTGAGTGCTAATAATTTATCAGACTGAAGATACATTCCAGGAACTCAGGGCAATGGAGCAGGATGTTTACTGAAAACAAGACCAAAGTCTCAGAGTGATACACTGACTGCCTAGTAATTCATACCTCAAGATGATGAAGACTGTTGCAGGGAGTGAATAGATCTATTTGAAATAAATCACTATATTTTGAAGATTGAAAAAATGTAAGATTTCTGGTGTGAGCCCTGGTGGTACCATTTACCAAGGAAAACAGAATAAACAGAAGAATGAGACAGGATTAAAGATGATGAGTACAGCTGGGGTTATGTAGTTATCAAGGTGCTTAGCAGATGGCCAGATGGAACAATGCAGAAAAGAGTTATATGTATATATAAATCTGTAGCCCATAAGAATGTTTTGAATTAGAAGTCAGAATTTGAGTGTATTTCGCATTGCAAGGCAGCTACCATGTATGAAAATGTAGTCTAGGTAGGGAAGTTAATATATTTTCAAATAGTTACTGTGAAGCTTAAATCACAAACATACTTGGCCTACTGTTTGACATACAATCAAATAACACTCAGTAGTGGGTTATTGTTATTTATATTTATATTCACACAAATGTATGAGGGATATAAATAATATCATTCCCATGTTAAAGATTAGATTAGAAAATGAAAGCATACTGAGGTTAACATATTTGCCACAGTCATGCAATTAGTAAGACTGGGTGCTAGAATTTACTTCTATGTCTGTCTAAATTCAAAGCCCACAACCAAGCCCCCTTCCTTTTCTTTTGCTTACAAATAATTCAAACATATTTATTATCACTGAATTATTACTTTGAACATCAGGTTTTCCTTTAAATGAGCCAGATGAATACATAATCTGGTCATTCAGAAAATACCATATGCTATGATACTGCCATTGGAAGATTATACTAAATAGGTAAATAGGAAAAGATATACATGAACTTACCATTAACCAGGTTGCTAGCGTGTAAAAATCCATATGTTTTTAGCAAAATAGGACAACTTTTATTACACTACAAGTCAGCTGAAGTGTCAGATATCATTGGTTTGTAAAGTATCCTTGATTTAAAATGGAAGAATCAGCTCTTGAAACAAAGAGAAAAATGAGCTATATCTTTGGAATATTCTTTTTTGAGGCCCATTGAGAGAACTCCTAGAGGGTGCCTGTGTCTTAGGCATTTTTATTCATATTGAGTGAAACTCAGCCCTGCATTGTCATTTGCAAGGTGCTTGTTTGAGTTATCTGAAGCTGAATTATGAGAGCAACTACATTCTGTAAGTGTTTTTGCTCTTTCTCCCTGGCCCTTCACTTATCTTCAAAGTCTCTGCTAAGGTACTTCAGTGGCTATAATGAAGTGAATCTAAATTATTAGTTTGAGGCCAGCAAGAGACCTGACATGCACATGAAATAGTCTTCATGTTTCACTGAGCTAATCATCCTAAAGGATTTATTCTGTCTTGTATAAGCTCTTACTCAGCTTTCATTTTTTTCTCTTAAGTGTATCTTGGTGGTTTAGCTCAAGTAAGTTTTAAAATGTCAACCTAAACCTTTCAGTAAAGTGGCCACATTTTTTTTTTTTTTTTTAGTTAACATACATTGTTGATGATTTCAAACTTAAAAAAAAAAAGACATTAAGACTCTTATCAGACAAGACTTAACAGTACCTTATATTTAACACAAAATACTGTGTTTGCTGTGACTAATTACTAAACTATGACTAATGTGCATAGAAAAATACATTAGCTTTCAACTTATTCTTCTATGGTAAAGAATATCACATTAGTTCACATGAAATTTCCTTAATATATAAGATAATATAAATCATATTACAATTTTTAAAAGAGTTTTAAGGATTATGGAAAAGGGGCAAACTTAAGTTGTTGTAGTTCAGTCACTAAATCATGTTGGACTCTTCATGACCCCCATGAACTGCAGCACGCCAGCCTTTTACTAAGAGTAAGTGTTAGCAGTTCATGGGATCACATGTATATAATCTTCACTGTCATCCACACTTCTTCAACTGATTAGAAGCCTTTCAAAGATTGAGCGTATCGGCCAAGAAGATCAACTCAGCACCTTTATAGTGATAAAGAGTAGATCATACGGCATGACTTAATTTGTTAAGCAAATGAGCTTGCTCAAAGTGTAGGTAGCCCTGAAGGATTATTCCCATCCAGGTAAAGGTCAGTCAGTCAATTCAGTCACTCAGTCGTGTCTGACTCTTTGTGACCCCATAAGTCTCAGCACACCAGGCCTCCCTGTCCATCATTAACTCCTGGAGTTCACTCAGACTGATGTCCATCGAGTCAGTGATACCATCCAGCCATCTCATCCTCAGTCGTCCCCTTCTCCTCCTGCCCCCAATCCCTCCCAGCATCAGAGTCTTTTCCAATAAGTCAACACTTCGCATGAGGTGGCCAAAGTACTGGAGTTTCAGCTTTAGATTAATTTCTTCCAAAGAAATCCCAGGGCTGATCTCTTTCAGAATGGACTGGTTGGATCTCCTTGCAGTCCAAGGGACTCTCAAGAGTCTTCTCCAACACCACAGTTCAAAACCATCAATTCTTCGGCGCTCAGCTTCTTCACAGTCCAACTCACATCTATACATGAGCAATAGAAAAACCATAGCCTTGACTAGACAGACCTTTGTTGGCAAAGTAATGTCTCTGTTTTTCAATATGCTATCTAGGTTGGTCATTTCCCTCTAAGGAGTAAGCATCTTTTAATTCCATGGCTTCAGTCACCATCTGCAGTGATTTTGGAGCCCAAAAAATAAAGTCTGACACTGTTTCCACTGTTTCCCCATCTGTTTCCCATGACGTGATGGGACCAGATGCCATGATCTTCGTTTTCTGAATGTTGAGCTCTAAGCCAACTTTTTCACTCTTCTCTTTCACTTTCATCAAGAGGCTTTTTAGTTCCTCTTCACTTTCTGCCATAAGGGTGGTGTCATCTGCATATCTCAGGTTATTGATATTTCTCCCAGCAATCTTGATTCCAGCTTGTGTTTCTTCCAGTCCAGGGTTTTTCATGGTGTACTCTGCATAGAAGTTAAATAAGCAGGGTGACAATACACAGCCTTGACGTACTCCTTTTCCTATTTGGAACCAGTCTGTTGTTCCATGTCCAGTTCTAACTGTTGCTTCATGACCTGCATACAGATTTTTCAAAAGGCAGGTCAGGTGGTTTGGTATTCCTATCTCTTTTAGAATTTTCCACAGTTTATTGTGATCCACACAGTCAAACGCTTTGGCATATGTTTTTCTGGAACTCTCTTGCTTTTTCCATGATCCAGGGGATGTTGGCAATTTGATCTCTGGTTCCTCTGCCTTTTCTAAAACCAGCTTGAACATCTGGAAGTTCATTGTTCACGTACTGCTGAAGCCTAGCTTGGAGAATTTTGAGCATTACTTTACTAGCATGTGAGATGAGTGCAATTGTGCAGTAGTTTAAGCATTCTTTGACATTGTCTTTCTTTGGGATTGGAATGAAAACTGACCTTTTCCAGTCCTGTGGCCACTGCTAAGTTTTCCAAATTTGCTGGCATATTGAGTGCAGGACTTTCACAGCATCATCTTTCAGGATTTGAAATAGCTCGACTGGAATTCCATCACCTCCACTAGCTTTGTTCATAGTGATGCTTTCTAAGGCCACCTGACTTCACATTCCAGGATGTCTGGATCTAGGTGAGTGATCACACCATCGTGATTATCTTGGTCTTGAAGATCTTTTTTGTGCAGTTTTTCTGTGTATTCTTGCCACTTCTTAATATCTTCTGGTTCTGTTAGGTCCATACCATTTCTGTCCTTTATCGTGCCCTTCTTTGCATGAAATGTTCCCTTGGTATTTCTAATTTTCTTGAAAAGATCTCTAGTCTTTCCCATTCTGTTGTTTTCCTCTATTTCTTTGCATTGGTCACTGAGGAAGGCTTTCTTATCTTATCAGGTAAAGGTATGACTGGATAATCATTGGCTTTGCCTCAGAACACTGCTTCTATAAAACTTACAACAATGCCAAAGGGAATGTATGTTTCTCCCAAATATACATATTCCTAAGACAACAAGATATCAAACATCTGAATTAATCAAGCTTAATTCCTTTTTTAAAACTGACTATGGTTTGCTAAGGGTAAGGAAAGAGGACTCAAAGAAGGGCCAGTAGAATTACTCAGACAGTAGTCTCTCCACGAAAACACCAGAAAAATGAAATAAATGTGTCCCTCCATAAGGAGTTCAGGTAAAGATTTACATAGTCAATTGTCATGATCTTCTGTTTCTGTTGGTAAATGGAGATTTGTTCTCAGCTAAAATGAAGAATATTCTGAATAAGACCTCATTGAAGTTAGAGTCTTGCTGAAGGAAAGAAAAAAGACTCAAGTGCTAGGAAGCCCTAAAGTGTCATTGTTAAATTTTACACTCTGATAAGAATTACTAAAGTTCCTCATTGCTCAAAACCATTCTTTGTTAGTCAATAGGTGTCCACCCTCCTATTACCATGGATTAAATCTCCCTACTTGCCTCCAGCTGTCTCCATCTAGACCCTGGGGAAATCTAACCATGAAACAAAAGCTGTTCTCCAACTTTACTGCCAACCACTGACTCCACATTAATCATGAGCCAGGTATGATACTTACTACCACTAAAACTGAGATCATATGGCATGTTTTATACAAATTTCAGAAAACTATAGAAAATGATGATGAATGTGTCACCGTCTTAAATATATTCTGCCCAAAATGAGTATCGCAACAAAAATATTCAAATTCAAATTTGAAACTGTGTAATTCAGATTGGGACTTGAATCCATTCAGCCAAGATTCAAATCTGGCCAAAAATCAGAAGGGGACTCGAACACATGCCAAACCCCATAGTATTCCAACAGAAATAACACATCTGATTTCAACACTTGAAGCTCAAGTACTTGATGTCTCTTTGCAGAAAGAGTTCAGTGCAAGATGAAATTATAGGTAAGAAGTGGGTTTATTCAAGAGAAACACATTCCGCAGACAGAGTGTGGGCCATTTCAGAAGATGAGAGTGGCTCCAAAATAAGGTGTGCCTAGGTGATTGCATGGGCTAACGAGTGGGAGAATTAGTTCAACTATTTTTGAGAAGGGGTGGAGCTTGCCAGGAGTTGGTCCACTACTCACATTTTGGTCTTTATGCTTAGCCTTGGAACTGTCATGGTGCCAATCAGTATGTTATTCAGCTTGCTAATATGTTACAGTGAGCATGTACTAGGGTGCAAGGTCTGGTGGAAATTGATGATCTGCCATCTTGCTCTTCAGTTCAGTTCAGTTCAGTTCAGTTCAGTTCAGTTGCTCAGTCGTGTCTGACTCTTTGCAACCCCATGAATCCCAGCATGCCAGGCCTCCCTGTCCATCATCAACTCCCAGAGTTCACTCAAACTCACGTCCATCGAGTCAGTGATGCCATCCAGCCATCTCATCCTCTGTCGTCCCCTTCTCCTCCTGCCCCCAATCCCTCCCAGCATCAGAGTCTTTTCCAATGAGTCAGCTCTTCACATGAGGTGGCCAAAGTACTGGAGTTTCAGCTTTAGCATCATTCCTTCCAAAGAAATCCCAGGGCTGATCTCCTTCAGAATGGACTGGTTGGATCTCCTTGCAGTCCAAGTGACTCTCAAGAGTCTTCTCCAACACCACAGTTCAAAACCATCAATTCTTCGGGGCTCAGCCTTCTTCACAGTCCAACTCTCATATCCATACGTGACCACAGGAAAAACCATAGCCTTGACTAGACAGACCTTAGGTGGCAAAGTAATGTCTCTGTTTTTGAATATGCTATCTAAGTTGATCATAACTGTTCTTCCACGGAGTAAGCATCTTTTAATTTCATGGCTGCAAAAACCATCTGCAGTGATTTTGGAGCCCCCCAAAAAATAAAGTCTGACACAGCTTCCACTGTTTCCCCATCTATTTGCCATGAAGTGATAGGACCAGATGCCATGATCTTCGTTTTCTGAATGTTGAGCTTTAAGGCAACATTTTCACTCTCCTCTTTCACTTTCAAGAGGCTTTTTAGTTGCTCTTCACTTTCTGCCATAAAGGTGGTGTCATCTGCATATCTGACGTATTGATATTTCTCCCGGCAATCTTGATTCCAGCTTGTGTTTCTTCCAGTCCAGCGTTTTTCATGATGTACTCTGCATAGAATTTAAATAAGCAGGGTGACAATATCCAGCCTTGACATACTCCTTTTCCTATTTGGAACCAGTCTGTTGTTCCATGTCCAGTTCTAACTGTTGCTTCCTGACCTGCATACAGACTTCTCAAGAGGCAGGTTAGGTGGTCTGGTATTCCCATCTCTTTCAGAATTTTCCACAGTTTCTTGTGATCCACACAGTCAAAGGCTTTGGTATAGTCAATAAAGTAGAAATAGATGTTTTTCTGGAACTCTCTTGCTTTTTTATGATCCAGTGGATGTTGGCAATTGGATCTCTGGTTCCTCTGCCTTTTCTAAAACCAGCTTGAACATGAGGAAGTTTACAGTTCACGTATTTCTGAAGCCTGGCTTGGAGAATTTTGAGTATTACTTTAGTAGCGTGTGAGATGAGTGCAATTGTGCATTAGTTTGAGCATTCTTTGGCATTGCCTTTCTTTGGGATTGGAATGAAAACTGACCTTTTCCAGTCCTGTGGCCACTGCTGAGTTTTCCAAATTTGCTGGCACATTGACTGCAGCACTTTCACAGCATCATCTTGCTCTTTCTTGGTTCAAATCAGTTTATGTTGTGTCCTCAGGCTATGTCATTCTTTCAAAGTTTTCGCCCTGCCCCCTTCCCTCCTGCTTCAAAATGAATTATTAATTATATTTCTCATTTTTAGAATAATCACCTTATAGTAATTTGGGAAACTTATATCTTGCAATATTTAATTCGCAGGCAGCTGCGACTGGCGCACTAAGCACAGGTGTCTGTGACCGGCACACTAAGTGCCGCTGAGAGGAGCTACCCCACGTCCGAGGTCAGGGGCAGAAGCCAGGAGGACCCCATGCCCAAAGGGCGGTGGCCAAGAGGAGTTACCCCACGTCCAAGGTCAGGGGCAGTGGCCGAGAGCGCTGGGCTGCGACGGCGCAAGAACGGGTGAGAGGAGCCACCCTGCATCCAAGGCCGGGGCAGTGGCCACCCTGTGTCCGAGGTCAGGGGCAGCGGCCGGGGGTAGCCACCCCTCAAGGAGTTCCAGAAAAAACATCTATTTCTGCTTTATTGACTATGCCAAAGCCTTTGACTGTGTGGATCACAAAAAAAAAACTGTGGACAATTCTGAAACAGATGGGAATACCAGACCACTTGAGCTGCCTCTTGAGAAATCTGTATGCAGGTCAGGAAGCAACAGTTAGAACTGGACATGGAACAACAGACTGGTTCCAAATAGGAAAAGGAGTACGTCAAGGCTGTGTACTGTCACCCTGCTTATTTAACTTATATGCAGAGTACATCATGAGAAATGCTGGACTGGAAGAAACACAAGCTAGAATCAAGATTGCCGGGAGAAATATCAATAACCTGAGATATGCAGATGACACCACCATTATGGCAGAAAGTGAAGAGGAACTAAACAGTCTCTTGATGAAAGTGAAAGAGGAGAGTGAAAATGTTGGCTTAAAGCTCAACATTCAGAAAACGAAGATCATGGCATCCGGTCCCATCACTTCATGGCAAATAGATGGGGAAACCATGGAAACAGTGTCAGACTTTTATTTTGGGGGGGCTCCAAAAATCACTGCAGATGGTGACTACAACCATGAAATTAAAAGACACTCCTTAGAAGGAAAGTTGTGACCAACCTAGATAGTATATTCAAAATCAGTGACCGTACTTTGCCAACTAAGGTCCATCTGGTCAAGGCTATGGTTTTTCCTGTGGTCATGTATGGATATGAGAGCTGCACTGTGAAGAAAGCTGAGCACTGAAGAATTGATGGTTTTGAACTGTGGTGTTGGAGGACTCTTGAGAGTCCCTTGGACTGCAAGGAGATCCAACCAGTCCATTCTGAAGGAGATCAGCCCTGGGATTTCTTTGGAAGGAATGATGCTAAAGCTGAAACTCCAGTACTTTGGCCACCTCATGCGAAGTGTTGACTCATTGGAAAAGACTCTGATTTTGGGAGGGATTGGGGGCAGGAGGAGAAGGGGACGACAGAGGATGGGATGGCTGGATGGCATCATGGCCTCGATGGACATGAGTCTGAGTGAACTCCGGGAGTTGGTGATGGACAGGGAGGCCTGGCGTGCTGGGATTCATGGGGTCGCAAAGAGTCAGACACACTGAGCGACTGAACTGAACTGAAGTGAATATCTAAGTGTCTTCTAGCCTCAGACTAACTGCTTTCTGGTTTAAAAATGCAGTTAGCTAAAGTGGTCAGTGTTGAATGTGTGCCCATGTTTGACCTGGATTCAGTATTAGTGTAGTGATTTATCTGGTGTTTTAATAATCATATAGCTTGGTAGTAATCCTTCTCACATAATTTTATCGACAAGGAAAAATAAAAATACTTTGCTTTATCATTTTGATTTGTTGGTATTTAACTAACACCTCTCCCAAACAGAAATAGAAGCATACAAATTTGGTGTGTTTGTGTGTGTCGGGGAGTGGTATTTGTATTGGGTTGTATGCTTTAACTGGAGAAAGAAATGGCAACTCACATCAGTGGTTTTTCCTTGAAAATACTTTGGATGAAGGAGCCTGGTGGGCTATAGTCCATGGGCTGGCAAAGAGTCAGACACGATTTAAAGACTAAATAGCAACAACAGTATGCTTTAATACTGTACTTCACCATTAACTCTCAAATGAGGACATATTCTTTCTCTTTTCCATTGTCTTTGCTTTGTATATAGTAATCTCTGACTTTCATATTACTGGTTGCCCCAGAAGACACAGATCTCAGGGAAATGAAGCCTACGGAAGTCCTGATCTAAAAATCTACCTGAGCTTTATCAAGTGGCAATTGACTATTTCTACTAGGAAGTTTCCCTGGTGGCTTAGAGGGTAAAGCATCCGCCTGCAATGAGGGAGACCCAGGCTCAATCTCTGAGTCGAGAAGATCCCCTGGAGAAGGAAATGGCAACCCATTCCAGTACTCTTGCCTGGAAAATCCCATGGACAGAGGAGCCTGGAAGGCTGCAGTCCGTGGGGTTGCGAAGAGTTGGACACGACTGAGTGACTTCACTTTACTTCACTAGGAAGTTATGTAGATAAGGGGTAGTAAATAAAATTTATATGTCTAAATATCCACCTTGATTTACTTTAGTTTGCTCTACATTTTCAATAAAGGTTAATACCACCATGCAACAGTGTGTCGTAGTATTGTGGAGGAAAACAAAGGGAGGGGTCATAAAAAGGGAATGAGAGATACTCCTGTATTACCACCATCCTCTACTGTTTCCCAGTATTATCAACAGCACCTCTTCCACTCTCAGCAGGGTCTTGGTTTAAATGGCAAATGATATGGTCATTTTCAAATGACCATCAAATATAATGCATGCCTATAACTGTGATGAGGTTAAAAAATGTCTCAAATCACTGGACAACCTTTGGGGTTCAAGGGTGCAAGTTTGGCCACTACTTCATAGCTGATTTTTCCAGTAGTTATGTATGGATATGAGATTCGGGCCATAAAGAAAGCTGAGCACAAAAGAATTGATACTTTTGAGCTGTGGTGTTGAAGAAGACTCTTAAGAGTCCCTTGGACTGCAAGGCAATCCAACCAGTCAATCCTAAAGGAAATCAGTTTTGAAAATTGATTTGAAGGACTGATGTTGAAGCTGAAGCTCCAATACTTTGGCCACCTGATGCGAAGAACTGACTCATTAAAAAATACCCTGATGCTGGGCAAGATTGAAGGCAGGAGGAGAAGGGGATGACAGAGGATGAGATGGTTGAATGGTATCACCAACTCAATGGATGTAAGTGTGAGCAAGCCCCTGGTAGTAGGTGATGGCTAGGGAAGCCTGATGTGCTGAGATCCATGGGATTGCAAAGAGTCGGACAAAACTGAGGGACTGGACTGAACTGAATGGAACTTAGATAAAGATGGAATCTTTTTTGGTTCAAGAGACAATCTGGCTCCAATAAACCTGATAGTCTTTTGCTCCATCATATACATTTGTCAGAAATCCAAGACTGATTTCTAATTTTTTTCCCATGGAGCAGAAAAGCTGTCTTGCCCTAGCCACATATAAGCCTTAATAGACATAAATCCAGATTCAGAGTGTTATTTGGCAGCAGTGACTAGGTAAATAGAAAAAAGTTTGCCTTAAATTTAGATTTGCTTTTGATAGTCAGGAAAACCACAATATTAACATTTGAAAACCACAGTGTTTGCATTATGATGCATACAGTAGGGTTATTTCCTTTTTCACTTACTTTTCATGCAATGAACATTTATTTATTAAATGTTGCTACACTCTGCCCTGTGCTGGTTCTCAAATATAACAGTGTCAACAAAGAGTTTTTGACCTAATCATGATCCTGATTCCTCACAAGAAAATTAATGGGTTTTGGTGGAGGAAGACTAGATTGAGAAGTACAATTCTACAAATCATGCAGTTTGGGACTTTAAACAGGAAATGTCTTGGTTTTACCCCTTATTTTATTTTTTGAGGTTTAGTTATATAAATTCCATACAGAAACATAAAAACAGACTAGAAAAGGAAATTTGGTAGTAACTACACAACTGTTTCTACTGAAACTACAAAGAGATTAGGAGAGTGTTTTTAAGCATCTTATTTGAGTACCAGGGTTTTGAAGATTTGGAACTGTAAAGGAGGGAATCATCAAACTTGCATTCCTGTTTTTCATCATGTAAATACTACTGCCTCTTGATGAAAGTGAAAGAGGAGAGTGAAAAAGCTGGCTTAAAACTCAGCATTCAGAAAACTAAGATCATGGCATCTGGTCCCATCACTTGATAGCAAATAGATGGGGAAAGAGTGGCAGACTTTATTTTGGGGGGATGCAAAATCACTGCAGGTGGTGATTGCAGCCATGAAATTTAAAAACACTTGCTTCTTGGAAGAAAAGCTATGACCAACCTAGATAGCATATTCAAAAGCAGACACATTACTTTGCCAACAAAGGTCTATCTAGTGAAAGCTATGGTTTTTCCAGTAGTCATGTATGAATGTGAGAGTTGGAGTATAAAGAAAGCTGAGCACTGAAGAACTGGTGCTTTTGAACTCTGGTGTTGGGAAGACTCTTGAGAGTCCCTTGGACTGCAAGGAGATCTAACCAGTCCATCCTAAGGAAACCAGTTCTGAATATTCATTGGAAGGACTAATGTTGAAGCTGAAACTCCAAAACTTTGGCCACCTGATGCAAAGAATTGACTCATTAGAAAAGACATTGATGCCGGGCAAGATTGAAGGCAGGAGGAGAAGGGGATGACAGAGGATGAGATGGTTGGATGGCATCACTGACTCAATGGATATATGAGTAAACTCCAGGAGTTGACGGTAGACAGGGAGGCCTGGAGTGCTGCAGTCCACAAGGTGGCAAAGAGTCGGACATGACTGAGCGACTGAACTGAACTGAAATACTACTGTAATTTTTCCACTGATGAAACAGAATCAACCTTCTTGTAAGAAGGCATTTATTAAAAAACACTTTGAATATGCACTTGGTGAACGGTTGTTACACGCAGACAATAAATACAACTTGGCATTCACAGACGCACTCACCTTTTTTGAGCATACCTTCCTAATAGTGCCCATTATCTACAGCATGTCTGATTTCACACACATCAGCACATTCACTTTACAGCCCCCTTTGTAAACACACAAACTACATTCTGCAAACTTTCAACCCATGTTTTTATTTGTGCATCAAACACATCAAGGAATGAACGATCTGTGGGAAAATTATTCACTACCACATAATTCCTTTCGTCAGAGCATAGTGTCCAAAGAATTTTCCCTAGAGTCTTTTATCCAAAGCTATGCTCCTAATATGAGTTTTATGCCCCTCTTCCTCTTTTATTGTCACCTACTTTGTGGCTCCTTTCCTTATTTGTTCTTGAATTCTGAAATAAAGTAAAAGACAAAAATAAATCAATTCAAGATTGTAGAAAGACTACGATGGGACAAAGTAAATAAATAATAATTAAAATAGTGAAAAATATCACACTATTACTGATTTATATAGTTAATCTATCCACATGAATAAATTTCTTAAAATGTGATAAATCTGTCTATTCATGAAGTAAGGACCAAATTTGGCTAGGAAACAGAGGAATATGAAAAGCATAAGTTTAAAGCAATCAAGACTGATGGAAATGGCTAATGAGAAAATTGATCTGTTTGCATGGTAGGGAAAGTGGAAATGATTTCTTGCACATTACACAAATCAAGATTTCATAATTAGATTTGACACAAATACAGGTATAACATTATTGCATGGGACATTAGGTTGTACTACAAAGTAATTCAGGTTGGAAATTTAAGTTCGGTTAAGAAATAAGCTCACCAACCTAATAAGAGAGGAATATTTTCATGATAAAAGAAAAAATCAATAAAGTTTTTTTTCTAACTTAAATATTCAGTGTAGCCTAGGAGAACAAAATGGAGAAAAAAAATACTGAAATCTAATTGTGTTCCAACAATTGAGTAAACTGTAATAGAAAACAAGCAGAATGCAGACTAAAAATTAAGTAACACTTTCTTTTTTCTTTTACCCCAAATTGGTTTTATTATTGTTCAATCACTAAGTACTCAGTTCAGTTCAGTTGCTCAGTCGTGTCCAACTCTTTGCAACCCCATGAATTGCAGCACATCAGGCCTCCCTTCCATCACCAACTCCCAGAGTTCACTCAAACTAATGTCCATCGAGTTGCTGATGCCATCCAGTCATCTCATCCTCTGTCGTCCCCTTCTCCTCCTGCCCCCAATCCCACCTAGCATCAGAGTCTTTTCCAATGAGTTAGCTCTTCCCATGAGGTGTCCAAAGTACTGGAGTTTCAGCTTTAGCATCAGTCCTTCCAATGAACACCTAGGACTGATTTTCTTTAGAATGGACTGGTTGGATCTCCTTGCAGTCCAAGGGACTCTCAAGAGTCTTCTCCAACACCACAGTTCAAATGCATCAATTCTTCAGTGCTCAGCTTTCTTCATAGTCCAACTCTCACATCCATACATGATCACTGGAAAAACCATAGCCTTGACTAGACGGACCTTTGTTGGCAAAGTAATGTCTGCTTTTCAATATGCTATCTAGGTTGGTCATAACTTTCCTTCCAAGGAGTAAGCGTCTTTTAATTTCATGGCTGCAATCACCATCTGCAGTGATTTTGGAGCCCCCCAAAATAAAGTCTGACACTGTTTCCACGGTTTCCCCTTCTATTTCCCGTGAAGTGATGGGACCAGATGCCATTATCTTCGTTTTCTGAATGTTGAGTTTTAAGCCAACTTTTTCGCTCTCCTCTTTCACTTTCATCAAGAGACTCTTTAGTTCCTCTTCACTTTCTGCCATAAAGGTGGTATCATCTGCATATCTGAGGTTATTGATATTTCTCCCAGCATCTTGATTCCAGCTTGTGTTTCTTCTAGCCCAGCGTTTCTCATGATGTACTCTGCATATAAGTTAAATAAGCAGGGTGACAATATCCAGCCTTGACATACTCCTTTTCCTATTTGGAACCAGCCTGTTGTTCCATGTTCAGTTCTAACTGTTGCTTCCTGACCTGCATACAGGTTTCTCAAGAGGCAGGTCAGGTGGTCTGGTATCCCCATCTCTTTCAGAATTTTCCAGTTTATTGTGATCCACACATACAAACGCTTTGGCATAGTCAATAAAGCAGAAATGTTTTTCTGAACTCTTGCTTTTTTGATGATCCAGTGGATGTTGGCAATTTGATCTCTGGTTCCTCTGCTTTTTCTAAAGCCAGCTTGAACACTGAGTACTACATTACAATAAACAGTGAAGCAAGGAGAGACTAGTGACTTCCAGACAATTTTAAGATTTAAGTTGCTTGTATATTTATTACTTTCAGTTTTATTTTCCATTTAAAAAATACATAAGCAAGTCAAAGGCATACAGTTTGGGAAAATAATGAGGATTTCAGGAATAGTGTGTGTTGAGATTAAACCTAGACCAAAGAAAAAAATGCAAATATGACTGGAGATCAAACCAGTCAATCCTAAAGGAAATCAATTCTGAATATTTATTGAAAGGGCTGATGCTGAATTTGAAGCTCCAATACTTTGGCCACCCGATGTGTAGAGCTGTCTCAGAAAAGACTCTGATGCTGGGAAAGATTAAAGGGAGGAGAAGGGGATGACAGAGGATGTGATGGTTCGATGGCAACACTAACTCAATGGACATAAGTTTGAGCAAGCCCCAGGAGATGGTGAACGACAAGAAAGCCTTTCATGCTGCAGTCTATGGGGTCACAAAGAGTTGGACAGGACTGAGTGACTAAACAACAAAAACCTCATGATCATTGTAAATGCGATAGGCTAAAAGTCTAGTTTATTATCTCAAATCAGATACTAAAAATGAATTTGCATCTGAGAGGCAATAACCTGATAACTGGCTGGCACAGACAGTGAAAGCACCTAGACCAAAGAAAAAAGTGTTAATATGTTTTGTTTTGTATTTATTTGCAAGGAATAGACATAATGTGTGGTTTGGCTTGATTTACATCAACTGGCAACTTTGAATGGTGATAGAAGTGCAGTATTTTCTACCAAGGAGTTCATTAGAGACTCAGTGGCCAAGGATGGTCTCATAGGCTGGTCATATAAAGACTGGTCACGTAGGCACCCTCTGCCTACTAAGCACCAAAACTACTGATTCCCAGAAGGAAAGCTAGTGTTTAGCATAAAATATATTATTTGTATCACCAGTTTAAGCACAGGGAGCCAGTCATATTAGGAATGGTGAAAATCTTTCTAAGACTCACTTCTGATCTGCCTATTGAAGGCCTGACTTGCAAGGTTTTTCTGAGGATGATAATCTCAGGCCTGTTAACTTTTTTCTGCATATCCAGCATAGCTTAGTATTCTTTATATTAAACTTTCTTTGTTGATATTATTGTGTTATTTATGTCTCTTAATTGAGCTTGAACTGATATGCTATATAAATTACTTCTTGGTACATATTAGAAGTTTTCAATATTATATTAATTTCTAATCTCTTCAGAAATTATTTAAAAAATCACTGCTGCAGAATACTAAATATTATCAGAAGTTAGCCACATGACATCAAACAATAATTCAATTTAGACAATTTAGTGAAAGAAATCCAGACAGCTGGTAGCTAGGTTTATGTCTATGCCCAAAAGTCATTTTAGACTAAAGCAAGTAAAAAAAGGAACAAGTGTGAAGTCTGTAAAACATGTTCTTGTTTTTATGTAAAAACTTTTCTTTCAACTATTTTGCTATATTCTGAATATTCAAATTATTTTAAAATATTCATTAAGGAAAAGGATTTACTACTTTAAAATTCTATGAGCTTAAAAATGGGAAATGGGAAAGTGTTAAAACTGGAGATAGCAGAAGCAAAATACATTTTACACATGTCCTAAGAAGCAGGTGGGGAATTGAAAGTGCAAAGCGATCTTGCAGAAAACTCATTCTGGGTACTTTCTGATAAGGCAAAACTGCCATCAAACAGGGCAGAACCCAGACTGCCACACTAGCCTTTGAGTTTTACTTATTTGGTGCCAGCAAAAACTAAAAAGCAAAACTGAATTCAAAAAGGCCATTTTTGTCTGTGGATTTCAGATTCCTTGAATTCTTGGAAAGCAAAACAGAAGAATCCCTGACTAAAGGCTTTCTGGTAAGTACCTACGAAAAGCTATGATTCCTATACATACCAGGATGAAGAGAGACTAGTATAAGCCTCTCTGGTGTTGCCGAGTAGATAAAAGGTAGAGGCCATCTGTCATCAAAATTCCCCTGAGAAAATAGGATCTGTTTGGACTTTGCTGGCAGAGAATCAAATAATTTCAGAAGGCAGACCTGCTTAAAAGCCAGCCAACCTAAACCTATAATTTTATAAATAGGAAACCGAATACGGGATAATAAGTTATATGCCAAAAAGGCACAGTAGTTAGAGGCACTTGCTGGTTAGTAGCATACTTGTAGGAAAAAGTTAGTAACTATAAACACATAAATTTAATGCTCTTCTCAGACCACTTGATCACATCAGAAAGAACAGATGACTTAGAGCTGTGAGACTCCTAACACAGGAGAACTGAATACCACTGTGATGTGGTAGTCATCAAAAAACATTATTCTAAAATCACTGAATACATCAGAGGCATTGTTTTAGATTTTAGAATTTAAATTTTTCTTTACCTGCTATTTTATAAAAGTTTTTAGAGACCATTTTGCTTGTTACTCTCCTTGTTGGTTTACAGTGTATATCTTCTCTAAGTAAATAACACAACGGGTTGAGAGTATTTGTCCTTGATTATTTGAATTTGTCACATCAGATCTAATGTGTTGATGTATATTAAATGCTTAGCACCTGTACTTGGAACTACTGGTCAGCAAGTGTCAGTGCTTGTATGTTATCCCACAGTATTTTATACTTTCTGGTAGTCTGTATCATAGTCATCTATGTTTTCTTACAGTGGTAGTTTTAATTATGGTTTAAAAGTTTAACTCAGTTGCCAAATAACAGACATGATATTGCACATGGTCTCAAGGTTTTATAAATTTTTCTGAGTTGTTCTGTACTCTCATTTAGCATTTACATTTCACCCAATGAAGATTATTTCCTTCAACATACATGTTTACCTTGAATATATTCATGAATGGAGAATAGAGAGATATTATTCACAATGTTAGCCATTTATGAATGTAAGAAAGCATATCCTTATAGTTAGGCTTATATATTCCCAAGTAACTCCCTTACATTTGATCTAGTTTTTCCCTGTAAACTGTGTTAGGGGTAGAAACTAAGAAACAAACTAAAGCATCCAAGGTAATCCTTCTATTATGTAAAACAGGTATTGTGACCATGGTTTGCCTTTCATTTCTGGACTAAAATTTCTCATTTTGTTAAATCATCTTTTGATGATACTATTTGCACACTTTAATACTTCTGGACTTCCTCTGTAGAGTACTCACATATATTTTCAATGTTCCCCTCAAAAATGATAACTGAACAACTAAACGCAATACACTTCATCATTAGAGAGTGTGTAGCATGTTTCCTGTCTTCAACTAGATTATTACTACTAATGAGTTAATACATTAATATTTTAAGTCATATTTCACAATAACTAAAACTCTTGATGTATATTTTTACAAATCCAGCTATATAACCAGGGCCCCTCTTTTTTTTCCCATTGTACTTGGGCAATTAATTTTATGAACATAAATGCATGTCTTAACTTTTATGCTGTGGATTGTACATATTAGATATTTATGTTTTTAAAGCCCAGTCTGTTATGCATTAGCTCTTCTTATACATTTTTTTGTGCACCTATAGATTTAATAAGAAAGCTATTTATGTGTTCCTTAAAAACATTCAGTGAAGGTTAAAAACTCGCGACCTTAGGTAACAGAATACACCTTGAACCTTGCTGATACCTAATCTATTTATGTGATATTATACTACTGGGAGTTTGAGGAAGTCTTATAAGTATCACCTCCTGTTACACTAAAAACTATTTTACTGAACTGATTAATTGGCATTGTTTTAGCATCTTTGCTTAACCAGCTAAAAGCCCTTCCCTAAATTGAGCATGTATGTCTCTGGATTTTATTCAAATATATTATGGAAGACTTGTTAGGGAAAGGCCATATGGAAATTAAAATCCTAGATTTGTGCCAATAGTTGTTACTTTGTATACAATTCTTGGAAAATGGAAATCATATTAGGTCAGACTTATTTTTATAGGTATCTCATATCTTTCTTTATTTCAAAGGCATATGTAAGAAAAATTAAATGACTCGAGAGTAAAACTCTTGGAAATCATCATAAATACACAATAGAGGAGCACTAAAGGGGACACAGGAAAATGTAGGATTTATTTGCTTTCCACAGTTGGAATCTGCTACTAATAATAGAGATAATGGTTCCAAAAGTTGATAATTATTCAGTCAAGAATAAAATTTGGACACTCATCTAGGAAATACTAAAACCAGGAGTTATTACTTTTTGCCAAAACTTTTACATGTCTTGGAAATAACTTATTTACTAATAGAGAAAATGTTTGATTCTGTATAATAACAAAAGCCAGTGGAAATACAGTTAATTAAGATTGGCAGATCCAAGAGGGTCAAAGATCTTATTGTTGACACAGAAAGACTCAGTCATTTTGGTGGTGTCAGGATTCAGTCCCTGTCACTTGGAGCCCAGATTGTCTTTACTTCCTGTGGAAATGGGAAGTTGTGACATATTTAGAAAGAAGCTGTATGGTGAATCTAGATATTAGAGAGAGAAAAATGACCCTTAAAAATAACCTATATCATTAACATATTAACCTCTCATTATCAATCACTATCTTTTATTCAGTATCAATTAATATTTATGAGACTGATACAGTTAGATTGTTTTAAATACATCTAAATGAGATAATAAAGGCAATCAGTAACTTTTGAGGCTCTGCTATTAATATTAAAAATACCGAATAAGTTTTGGTATCTATATATCTGTGTTTGAGTATATCTGTGTTTAATATACTTTATTTGGCTATATACATTATGGATAGAAAAAGAAATAGAATTATGCCTATCCAGACTTTATGATCCCTCAGATTCTGTTTTCTGACAACATGATTATGTAATAGAAGAATCTGTATTTGGGAATACTAAGTCCTGACCATCTGGAGTCTTAAGACTTGGTAGATTCCAGCTGCCCTACATTAGTGGTCTTCAAGTAATCCAATTTGTTGTGCTGCAGAACATTTTAACCTGTCAGAATACCCTTAGACATCACCATTTATGCTAGGAGAATCTAATCAACACAATAGTAGACTAACATTGATTGGGTAATAACATAAGTTTGGTTATTAATATATATCAGGGGCTGTGCTATACTGTACATTCTTTGTCTAATTTCATCATCAGAGCATCCCTCTGAGCAAACTACTATCATTACCCATTTTTCAGAAGGTATACTGATATTTAGAATTGTTAAGTAACTTGATTGAAGTTACATGGTGTTTGACTAACCTAAAGACTCTCACTCCAGGCTTCCCACTTTCAACTAGCCCACTAGTCCTCTGTCCAATAATATGTTAGAAAATATTGGAGAATAAGTATGGATCCCATCTATTAATACAAATCAAGTAAATATTTCAGGAACTTTTAAAATAATTTCTCTCACTATCATTTCTTGAATTATTCTTGAATTTTACAATAAGTGATATTAGACTCAATAATCTTAATTTTAGGGGAGGGAAAAAGCTGTCCAACAGAGCTTTGTGTGATGATAGAAATATTATGCTGTATGGGGTTCAAAATGATACCCAGTACACATTGGTAATGTGCTCTTGAAACAGTGGTAGTGTGACTAAATAACTGAATTTAATCTTCATTTAACTACAATTAAATTTAAGTAGATTCATGTACCCATGGGTTACTGTATTGGATAGTGAAGTTCTATAGCATAAATTTCCATTTTTCAAAACAATCTTTTGATCATCTAAAATTGGAATTAAAGATCTTAATTTTTAGTAGCCAAGTTATTTATTAATATAAAATGTTATGTAGAACCTTAATAGATAAGTCAAAAATGAGTGAAGCTGCCTTGGTCAAAGTGACAAGAGAGAGAAAGCCTGGATTTTATAGCATAAGCAGGTGACCTCTCCTCTCTCTGCTTACACTCCACTCCAAGTAACCTCTAAGGAACTGGTAGGTGCTACATATAAGGAATCATTTGAAACTCACTGATAAAAATATTACAATGCCTCTTCCATCTTATATCATTTGTTAAATGTTTGTAAAATTGATTTTACAATTAATTAAACACTTATCAATACTTTACCAATGTGCATGACACTAATGTCAATGATACCCTTAACTTATAACCTCGAGATTAGTTTACTGTTTTTTTAAGTTCTATGTTGGAATATAGAAATAGAGTGTTTCAAGTACTGGGTGCTCAGACATGTCTGACTCTGTGATGCCACAAACTCTAGCCTGCCAGTCTCCTCTGTCCATGGGATTTTCCAGGCATGAATACTAGAGCAGGTTTCCATTTCCTCCTCCAGGGGCTCTTCCTGACCCAGGGATCCAACCTGCATCTCCAGCATATCCAGGCTCTTTACCACTGAGCCGCCTGGAAACCCCTTCAAGTCTATGTTGTTGTTGCTTAGCTACTTAGCTGCGTCCAAGTCTTTGCAACCCCATGAACTGTAGCCCACAAGGCTCTTCTTTCCATTGGACTTTTCAAGCAAGAATACTGGAGTTGGTTGCCATTTTCTTCTCCAGGGTCAAGTGCTACAGATGGTACCAGTACAGAGAGCAGGTGAGGGAATGCAGAATGAAAGGAAAGGGAACACTGTGCAGAAGGCATAACACATAGGTTGAATCCTGAAGGGGTAGCATGAGTGGGAATAGAGGTTAGTAGTAGGGAGAAGACATTCTAAAAATACAAATTCTCTCCAAAGTCTAAGTAGTAACTATTTGAAGACATAAATTTATTTACACTCTCTAAAGGCCAGGTGAATTTTATCTTGACTTACTTGTTCTGTTTGGATGCTTTAATAATTATTTTTCCAATTGAAAAATAAATGTTCTTGAAAAAAATGAGAAACTAAATATGATTTGAATACTTTTGCTTTCTCTATAATTTAGTTTCTTCTGGACATAGTTCTCAAACTTGAAAAGAAGATCAACTTTCCCCCTCCCACTTTGCTTTTCAATAGGTCTAGCAAAATGGAGATGTGTTTCATTGAAAACCTTATGTGGAATCATATACCCCTGAATATCATAAGCTAAAAGAGTCATGAAAACAAGAGTAATTTATTTGTGTGGGAATTTACAGTTTTTAATGATGTATTTTTCTGATTCATTCTGTGAGTTGATAGTGGACACTTTTTTTGTTGTTGTTATCAAATAGTGATTTTTCATGTTTATAAAAACACGCCAGAAAACAAATGACACAAGTGATTGCTGACTACTGTCACATTGTTGATGTTTTAGAAAGGCAGGCAAGAAGAACAGATATCTAGAGATAATTTTAACAAGTAACACTTGACTCCTAAATAACTATTTTATTTCTTGAGCTTAAAGACTAACAAATTACAATAAAAAAGTTCAACAAAATTAAAAACAAATGAACAATAGGGAACAGAATATTTTTAAAACAGTAAAAAGACTCGAGTCAAGAATAACTAGTGGAAAAAATATTAGGACTAAGGCTAACAAAATTAAAGATATTTTGATAATAATGTTCAGAATTATATTCTAAATAACATTAAAAAGTAAATGCCATAGGTAAGAATATTAACATAATTCAGTCAGTCAGTTCAGTCACTCAGTCATGTCTGACCCTTTGCGACCCCATGGACTTCAGCACACCAGGCTTCCCTGTCCATCGCCAACTCCTGGAGCTTGCTCAAACTCATGTCCATTGAGTCGGTGATGCCATCCAACCATCTTATCCTCTGTTGTCCCCTTCTCCTCCCTCCTTCAATCTTTCCCAGCATTAGGTTCTTTTCCAGTGAGTCAGTTCTTCCCATCAGGTGGCCAAAGTATTGGAGTTTCAGCTTCAACATCAGTCCTTCCAATGAATATTCAGGACTGGTTTCCTTTAAGATGGACTGGTTTGATCTTGCAGTCCAAGGGACTCTCAAGTGTCTTCTTCAGTACCACAGTTTAAAAGCATCAATTCTCCAGCACTCAGCTTTCTTTATAGTCCAAATCTTACACCCATACATGACTATTGGAAAAACCATAGTTTTGACTAGATGGACCTTTGTTGGCAAAGTAATGTCACTACTTTTTAATATACTATCTAGTTTGGTCATAGCTTTTCTTCCAGGAGCAAGCATCTTTTAATTTCATGGATGCAGTCACCATCTGTAGTGATTTTGGACCATCAGAACAAGACCCTGTTTCCACTACTTTCAGTATCTCCTATTAAGAAACTTCCATAAGCCTCTTATCCCTATCTGTCAGAGGGCAGACAGAATGAAAGCCACAATCACAGAATACTAATAAAACTGCTCACATGGACCACAGCCTTGTCTAACTCAATGAAACTATGAGCCATGCAGTGTAATGCCACCCGAGACAGATGGGTCATGGTGGAGAGTTCTGACAAAATGTGGTCCACTGGAGAAGGAATGGCAAACCACTTCAGTATTCTTGCCTTGAGAATCCAATGAACAGTATGAAAAGGCAAAAAGAATATTTATATATATAAAGAGGAAAATGAGAATTGTAGAGGAGTGAGAGTATATAAACTTTATAATTATTAAATGAAAAAATGGGGAACTTTCTTGGTGGCACAGGGGTCAAGACTTAGCCTTCCAATGCAGGGGGTGCAAGTTCAATCCCTGGTCACAGAGCTAAGATACCACAGGTCTCATGGCCAAAATCAAAAGCAATACATAAGACAGAAACAATATTGTAAGAAATCCAATAAAGACTTTTAAAATGGTCCACATCAAAAAAATCTTAAAAAGGAAAAAATGATATAATTTAAAAATCAACATCTAAATTTCTTATAATAACTATACTTATCATGCTCTTTTCTCAAATATCATTGTATTAATGTTGACTTATTGCCTATCCATTTTCCTACAAGTTGGCCTAAATGTATGTGTTAGAGAATGTAGGAAACTCAAAGAGTATTACTACTTGATGTTCATTGTTGTCTAGCTGATTTATTTTTGAACACTCTGCTATGTCTATCTTGATGGCATGTGCTATAATGATCAATGTGAATGAGATGTATTTCCTGACCAAGCCAATATAAAAAGCATGAAAATGAAACATTGCAGAAGGGTAAAGCCATTTTTGCTTCCGTTTGGGAAAAAACATATTTTACTGCTTTTGACCTTTTAGTGTTTTCTTGTGGTTAGCCAACACATCATCCAATTCTATAAAAAACAATCACTTCCAAAGTGGCATAAAATAAACTCAGATAGCAGGGAAAGGATGAAAACATTCAGTAACACCCAGCATAGAACAAAAAGGGCAAACGTGCAAATCATCAGCTACATTGTGTTTTTGTTTAAGCTTTCATTAGATCAAGGTTTTAAATGTATTTAAAGTGCTTTCTAATAATTCCTATCATAACATTTTTGAGTTTCTATTATTGTCATGCGTTCTTTTTGAATTTGCATCCAGGACTATATACCCAGCAAGATAATAGTGATTAAATACAGCATGGGGTCCCATTTAATTGGATGATTATGAAATTATAGAATTCAAAGGGTATTAATATTTATTTAGTTTTTAAATAATTTTGTAGTTATTTTGATTGCATTCTTGCATATGTCCCACATAATCTTATTTTAAAATTTTTATATTTTATACTGAGTGGATTAAGATGCTTGTTCAAAGTCATACACTAAGAAATAAATTAGCAAGTTTTTCTGATTCCTGAATCCTAGCTACCCCATATAATGCATTATATATATATATATGGAGAAGGCAATAGCACCCCACTCCAGTACTCTTGCCTGGAGAGTCCCATGGACGGAGGAGCCTGATGGGCTACAGTCCATGGGGTCACTAAGGGTCGGACATGACTGAGCGACTTCACTTTCACTTTTCACTTTCATACATTGGAGAAGGAAATGGCAACCCACTCCAGTGTTCTTACCTGGAGAATCTCGGGGATGGGTAGCCTGGTGGGCTGCTGTCTATGGGGTCACACAGAGTTGGACACGACTGAAGTGACTTAGCAGTTAGCATATACACACACACACACACACACACACACACACACACATACATTTCTTCCAAGATATTTCAATCAATAAGTCTCAACATGAAACCATTCTGAGTCATCTAATCAACACTTTTAGCTTTGGTTCTAGAAATTGAAAGGCAATAAGATTTCCCAAGGACTCCAAGGTCAATGAGTAAAATGGTCTGAGAGCCAGATGCTAGAACATGACTCCGGGCTTTCTTGATAGGACTTTTCATTACATCATGCCGTTTCTGTATCTTTACAATATTCTTTTGCCTATTCAACTTAATGTGTTTTTCCTTGCTTTTACTGAGGTATGAAAATAGAAACCTTCTGTCACTTGGCTAGCATTAAAAACATCCAAAGGGTCTCAAAGAGTGGGACATGACTGAGCACACACACACCACACATTATTTGTGGCTCAGTGCTTCTCAGTATTAGCTGTGCTCCAAAATCAATCACTATGTATAATTATTCTAATATAAGTAGTTAAGCTTGGAAATTCAGTTGAAGCCCTACAATCTGTATTTTAATAAAGTGCTACAAGTACCATCACAAATACAGTGACAACAGCAATAATCATAGCTAACACATAATGACTTACAAAGCTTTCTATGTGTCAAATACAATATAAGGCTTTTAAACATATTAACTCACTAATATTTCAAACAACCCCATCATTTAGATAACTATAAGTGTGTGATTTTCAGATGAGAAGACTGGGACAGAGAGAATTGAGGTGGTTGTTACAAGGTCATATAGCCAGAATGGAGAAGCTAGAATTGAACCCCAATTTTGTGGCATTCTGGAATTTTAAGTGGTTTTATGGTCATTACTTTATCTCACTGTATCTCTTCATCAAAGCAGGAAAAAGAAAACATTTCTAGGTATGTGGAATTTTAATATATTCATTCACATATTAAGAAAACAAAACTTTTGAGAAGTTAAATGCCTTTCTAGTCATAAAACTAGTAATTGAGAGACCTAGTATGCTACTCCAGTGTTTCTCCAGAAACATTAACTTTTGGCCTTAAAAAATTTGCTTTTTTTAAGTATAATATTTAATGTAGGAACTGTATTACTCAAAATGCTTAGCTGAAAACAGCAGAAGTAAATTTTGATTTTAAAATGAAAACTGTTTATCAAAATTATATTGAGAAGTTCATGGAACAGTGAGAAAGGTGTGTCAGTGTTCCAGTTTCAAGAATAGTGGCTCAAAATACTCCAAGAATGTGACCCAGACCTCTCCAAGGAAAACCAGCTTGTGCCATTGCTGCCTCTAGGACGTCATCTGTCAAGAGCACAACTTGAATGCAACCAAAACTATGCCAGCACTAACATCAGTTCTAGGACCAGAAGTCAAAATTGTAAGCATTATGACTCTGGGAAATCCAGTGTTGATTAAATGAATTCTATATAAGGTGTACTTACTACTCAAGAGGATTGCTGCCAAAGAAAGTTTCACTTGAGCAAGTATATTGCTCAAATCCTGAATCACCTGTTGAACTGCAAAAAAAAGTGAGAACTTGCTTTTTTTGGTTTCTTCCTTGGAGAGGTGAAACATTATAGCAAGCAAAACATAACAAGGTTGTTCAAAAGGTGTTAAGAAGTCTCATATGGGGCTAGAAAGATATGGAGTCAGAAAGGAATTAGAGAAGGATGACTTGAAGACAAATATTTGAAATCTAAGCTCTTGGAATATTAGTTTGGAGTAATATTAGAATATACAATTAACTAGAAGGATACCTTAAAATAAATTGTAACTGTACACTTCATTAAAAGGCTGAGAGACTTGTTTTTCAATTCTGCGTCTTGAGTTGGAATGCTTTTGGTAGAGGTATTTTAAAAAAAATAGAGTCTGAGAGAAGGATCTGGATTTCAATACTACTCCCATTCATTACCTGCAGTGTAGTCCCGTGTAAGTTTTTGTTACCACTTAAAAAGCCATGGCTGTATCAGGAACTGAAAATAATACTTACATCACAGGGTTATTTGAGTATTAAATGAGAGTGCAAGTAAAATATCTGACACCAAATATTACTCCAATCTCTCTATCCTCTAGAAAAATTTTGCAATAGAAACACTTCAAATCCGATGCTATTAATAAACAAATATATGCAAATGTATCATGACCTTCCAAACTGGACTTAACCGTGCACCCTTTATGACCTTCAGTACCAACAAAGAAGACTTTTATCATAACTTCTAAATTGACCACTATTTTTTAATGCACCTATTAATCTCCTCTATTATATCCTATACTCCTTGAAGCCAGGAAGAAATTGTAAGGAAAATACAGATGACTGCCTACCAAAACACATTTTTCCTTTTCTAGTCATTAAGAGAATCCCAATTTTACTTATTGAAATAATGATTCATTCAGGAAGCATGCAGAGTACAAACCCCTTTAAAACTGCTATGCCACGTGACTAAGTTCTGAGAAGTATTGTGTGGAGCAGCACACAACAGCACACAACATGTGGAAAAACATGTTAAAATAATGGGTACTTTTTAAAGCTTTTTTCTCCTGCCTTCCTGCTTCCTGGGACCAAAGATAATAGTTGAAGCTCCA
Source organism: Redunca redunca (assembly GCA_006410935.1). Classification (NCBI taxonomy): domain Eukaryota; kingdom Metazoa; phylum Chordata; class Mammalia; order Artiodactyla; family Bovidae; genus Redunca; species Redunca redunca. Next base: position 79,135 of record SJYQ01005300.1, read on the forward strand.
GTAGCCATGTTGGTCCATGTAGTAATCTTGAGAACGAAAATCATGTGGGGCAGGGAGGAGAAACAAAAAGAACCAAGGAACGTGAGAACTTTGGTACAGCTACTATAGCAGTGCCACATTGCCTTCCTCTGGACGTTTTATGTATGAGAAAACAGCATTCATATCTTTTAAACATTAAGAATCAAATATTCACACAACATTTAACTGATCTGTATTGTCTCTCATCTAAATTTCTATTCTCAGACATCACAGTGCCTGAAACATTGTATCTAATAAAAATTTAATTAATTCATCTATGATTTTAAGCCAAATAGAGATGACTTCTGATGTGTCCATGACTTCATTTGAACACATATAATAATAGAAAATTTCCTATCACATCGGAGAGTAAATAGAAGAGTCACCTGAAGGTGAGAAAAAAGTATAGCATATGTATTTGCACGTTAAGTCATTTCAGTCATGTCCAGCTCTGAGGCCATTTGACTGTAGGCCAGCAGGTTCTTCTGCCCATGCGATTCTCCAGGCAAGAATACGGGAGTGGGGTGTCATGGCCTCCGCCAGGGGATATTCATGACCAAGGGATCAAACGGCTCCTGCATTGGCAGGTGGGCTATTTACCACAGAACTTGACTGCCAATGGAAGTAGACCCCTGGGAAGCCCCACCCTGGCCCCACACCTCAGGGTTAATTTTGTCCTCTTCATAGTGTTTGGTCCTCTCCTAATAGAGAGTCATAGTGTGATGAAGCACAAGCTGGAATCAAGGTTCCTGGGAGAAATATCAATAACCTCAGATATGCAGATGACAGCACCCTTATGGTAGAAAGCGAAGAACTAAAGAGCCTTCTGATGAAAGTGAAAGAGGAGAGTGAAAAATCTGGCTTAAAACTCAACATTCAGAAAACTAAGATCATAGCATCTAGTCCCACCACTTCATGGCAAATAGATGGGGAAACAATGGAAACAGTGACAGACTATTTTTTTGGGTTCCAATCACTGCAGATAATGACTGCAGCCATGAAATTTAAAAACAAAAACAAAAAACAGAAAAAACACTTGCTCCTTGGAAGGAAGGCTATGACCAACCAGTCTAGATAGCATTTTAAAAAGCAGAGACATTACTTTAGCAAGAAAGGTCCGTCTAGTCAAAGCTACGTTTTTTTCCAGTAGTCATGTATGAATTTGAGAGTTGGACTATAAAGAAAGCTGAGTGTCAAAGAATTAATGCTTTTGAACTGTGGTGTTGGAGAAGACTCTTGAGAGTCCTTTGGACTGCAAGGAGATCCAACCAGTCCATCCTAAAGGAGATTAGTCCTGAATATTCATTGGAAGGACTGATGCTGAAGCTGAAACTCCAATATTTTGGCCACCTGATGCAAAGAACTGACTCACTGGAAAAGGCCCTGATGCTGGGAAGGATTGAAGGCAGGAGGAGAAGGGGACAACAGAGGATGAGATATTTGGATGCTATCACTGACTCTATGGACAAGAGTTTGAGTAAGCTCCAGGAGTTGGTAATGGACAGGGAAGCCTGGCATGTTGCAGTTCACAGGATCACAAAGAGCTGGACACAACTGAACAACTGAACTGAATGGATTCCTTAGCCCCTGCAGAGCTCTGGAGGCTGAAAAGCTTCCCATCTCAAGGTATTTACTTTTTCTAGATATGTATTTACTTTTTCTAGATATAATTGTATTGAAATGAAAAGTCAGTGATTTAAAACTGACTTGCCTTATCTGCTTATTTTTCTACAGCTCTTTTGAGAACATATGAAGTACCCTTTTTAGATAAATTTTTGCTAGTGTATAACTGGAATGAAATTTCAGAAGAGACATTTGCTCAATCGTGTTTATTCACTATTTGAGGAGGGAAATTTAGTTTCAGCATGGGTACTTTTTCAGAAAAGCTCTAAAAGGAATATGAGAAGTGGATATAAAAAGTTAACATGAAAGTACACATAATCTATTTATGTTTTCTACTCTATTTATAAAAAGCCCAGTTTTGGCTTTTAAAGAATTCCCTTACATTATTGAGAACAGGATGGAAAGTAACATGGTATAGTACAGAGCTGGAGGTTTAGGTTCAAAAGAGAGACATCTGATATAATAGGGTATACAGAGTTTGACTGCCAATGGAAGTAGACATGTGGCTATGTTGCAGGGGTAAGGGAAGGGCTTCTGGTGTGATACCTATCTTCTGTGGAGGTATATGTTTTTCAGAGCAAGCATATGGTTTTGTGATATTCAAATCTTACATATCTTTCCTGAAATATTTGTCTACTTGATCTCTTTCTGACAGAAGTTTGTTCCATTTATGATGACAGATTTTTTTTTTTGATGACAGATTTTTAAATTTTCTTAATGTTTGTCCATATTTGTCATATATTTTGAAGCTATTTTGTGGTAATAGAGTTCTGTCTCCTTTATCATATATTAGAAACATTATCATATATTTTATACAGTGTGTCTATATTTAGATACTCAATATTAATTCCTACACTTCAGACTTTCATGATGAGATCATTTTCCTAAATGTTAAAGTTTATCACATGCTGTATGCAGTCTGCCTGGCTTCCCAGATTTACTTGGCTCATTTACCCTCTGGACTTTGGCTGTTTGTTAAATTAAAAGACCATGGCCCACCAGCTGTTTTCACCTGATCTCCTCACACCTCTGGGTGTCTGAACTTCCAGGAGTGAGGGGCCACCTGCAGCAAAACGTTTGACTGACTTGCTTCTGTGGAGTACTCAAGAGGCCGGTGCCTGGGTTTGACCTGACATGACCCAGGGGTTCTGTGACAGTTCCCTCCACTCTGGGATCACTTATTGCACTTCCATCCTGTGTTGTCTTTTTAGAAACTTTGCTTATTTTATTACTATATCTATATCTCTCTATATATACACACACATATAAACTTTATTATTGAATTGCCAAAAATTTTCATTTGAAATTTTCTGTAGGATGTTATGGAAAAACCTGAATGAACATTTTGGCCAATCCAATACTATATGTATTTACATAAGGCATATGGTTTGTGTGCATACTAAGTCATTTTTCAGTCATGGCTGACCCTTTGCAACCTTATGGGCTATAGACCTCCAATCTCCTCTCTCCATGAGATTCTCCAGGTAAGAATACTGGAGTGGGTTGTCATGCCCTCCTCCAGAGAATCTTCCCGATTCAAGGATCGAACCCACATCTCTTATGTTTCCTGTACTGGTAGGTGGTTCTTTACAACTAGTGCCAACTGGGAAGCCCTTGTATAATGCTGCAATTATATGGGTATACATATGTTTGTACATATATATATATGTATGTATATATATGATATTTTTCACAAGGACAGGTTTTCATGATAGCAAATGTAGAAAATATGGCTTTAAAGAAAGGTTATTTTTCTTTTTGATTTTCTTATTTTGACAATAAACATATTATTTCCATAATATGTACTGATAGATGCTTCCATAGAAGTACTGATAAAGTTATTTCCAAAAAGAGAAATAAAAATATGAAATTATCAAATTATATCTATAATAACAGTGAGAAAGTGCTAAATCACTTCACTGACTCTAATTAGACCCTATGGATTGTAGCTCTCCAGGCTCCTCTGTCCAGGAATTCTCATTTCTAATATACCTTTAATTTGAATTAATTATATTTTAAAGAAATATTGAAAATANTGCAAACCCCAGAAAATTTATGAATAATATAATAAGTAAATATAATTATTGGGATGATAGCTTTTAAAAATAATTGTGTGAGGTCACATATTTTATAATAAAAAAGCAGTATGTACTACAATATTTCAAAGGCATGTTTCGCTAATAAATTGGAGAACTCTAGATGCGGACCAGTCAGCCTCATACTCCAAACCAACTCAGAGTATGAGGCTGATTCCCACATGCGTAAATGTTGAGATTCACTGGTTTGGAGTATATAAGGCATAAAGGACTTTATACCTTGAGTTCAGGACTTAGAATTTTGTTTCTATTAATGGGCCATCACTGGAAGTGTTTTTTTTTTTTAAATAGTGACTGATTTTATTTTGGGGGTATCCAAAATCACTGAAGATGGTGATTGCAGCCATGAAATTTAAAGACACTTACTGCTTGGAAGGAAAGTTATGACCAACCTAGACAGCATATTCAAAAGCAGAGACATTACTTTACCCACAGAGATCCATCTAGTCAAGGCTATGGTTTTTCCAGTAGACATGTATGGATGTGAGAGCTGGACTATAAGGAAAGCTGAGGAAGAATTGATGCTTTTGAACTGTGGTGTTGGAGAAGACTCTTGAGAGTCCCTTGGACTGCAAGGAGATCTAACTAGTCCATTTTATTTTATTTTTTAATTTTTATTTTAACTTTAGTTTACAATACTGTATTGGTTTTGCCAAACATTGACATGAATTCACCACGAGTATACAGAGGAAGGATTTCTGCTTTGAAACAACCTCTGTGTTATAGTGCAAAAGAAAGGAGCACAGAGGGCATGGAGAGAGTAGAGGTGGAAATATTAGTTAAAAAGCTATTACACACTCTCTTACACAGAGAAATTCCAAATAATATATGTAGCTCGTCTGCCCTCAAAGAAGTGGAGTTTAACTGGCTACCCCAAATTGTGAGCTATGAGTGATGACTTCCTGAATTAGATCATAGAAAAGAGGAAAAAATGAAGAAATTTACAATAAAGAAACTGACGAACTACTTAAACAAGGTGATCAAGGCTAACATTGACAATGAGAAGCCATCTTGATAGTAGGCGCCCCTTGATATGATGTAATGAGAATGGCAGTTCACTTCTGTGATCTTCCTCCCTGAAACCCATAATTTCTCTTGATTCATGAGAAGTTATCAAAAACAGGGAAATACTTAGAAACTGTCACAGTTCCTTGCTTTTCCAAGTTGAGTCAGTGATTTTCAGCCCTGGCTACACATTAAAAAGATCAGGGGAACTTTCAAAAATTGATGAAGATACCTAGACAGTATCCCCCTTGATTAAGATTTAATTAAATTGGAATGGGGGTGGACATTGATTTTTTTTTAATTTAAAGATCACACAAGAGTTTATAATATATAATAATATATAGCTACATATAAAAATATATAGCTAGAATCGAGAACAACTAAAAGCTTCTAGCAGAGAAATATAGGCATTCGATTTCTATATTGTTATTTAATTAATCTCCATTATTTCTCTACCCTGAAGGCTTTCTTTAACCCTGATTCCTTACTCCTTATTAACTCCAGTAACATTTCAGCAGAATTTCTTCCTAAAACTCAGGTATTTATTTTCTATCGCAAGTTTTGCACACTCACAACTTCCTGTCTCTTCTGGAAGTGGACTAAATCTGGTGTCCCTTTGCTTAAGCTCAGACCTCTGAAGACCAGTACCTGACTGGGAATCCTGGCACGTATCTCAAATGCATCAAAATATTTTCATATCTCTTTCTCTACTGAGGAAAGATCTCACTGCCTTAAGAACTTAATATGGTGTTTCTTAAAGTTTCTCAACTTACTGAAAATATGTAATGCGGTATATACCCAGCTTCTCACTATAGATTCCATTTAGAATGACACATCTCCCTAGTTTTTATCTCAAGAGCTGTTGAAGTAATTTACCTCTGACTTTTAAATTGTATACTATGCACCATGAAACTGACAAACTACCATTCTCCAACTGCTTGCATTGAAAGTCTAACAACTTGGCCACCATAGAGATTTGCACTGTTGGCATTTCTGGATGATGATTTAATCAGAGGAGCAGCTGAACAGTGCACCTGAAATTCAGAAGTCCTGATGCTAGATTTTGAAATTTCACATAAATTTTACTGGATCTTCTTGGGTGAACTCTCCTATCATCCAGGCCTTATCTGGAGACTAGTTTCTGCTATGGTGTTCACACCATGGATGACAAGTGTGGATCACAAGTGTCACTAAGTTTAAAATGTGTGAAGAAAAATGTGGAGTTTTCCTTATAATTTATTAGAGAGGCAAGAAAGAAACCACCCCAAGTTGGGTGTGTTAGGAAGTGTAATATATAATACATCTTATAACAAAACATCCTAAATTAAGCTTTACTCATCTCTAGCAGTAGTGATGTGTCTAAGGATGCCCCAGCTCGTAAGAAAATATCCAACTGGTTTTATCCAGTGCCACTTTGCTTATAAGTCTTCCCTTCATTGTGTTCACCCATCATGAAGTCTCTAGCCTCCCACCCTCTCTCTATTCAAAGCTCTTTGGAAAGTGGGTTGTCCATATTACACAAAGTGAGAGGAGAAAAATATCATGGGGTTAAGGGTTCTGGATGATTAATGGGCAATCTCTTGCTAAGTGGTTTAGTCCCCTTTCTGATTCTCCAATCAGCATCAATCACAACAGTAATCAGCTCTGGGAAAAAATTAAAATCATTTCCTCAAGATCAATCTTTCTCAAAAAGAACGGAATGAAGAATTATTAGGTGCTTATAACATAACATCAGTCCCTGTCATGATTAGAATATTCCACAGAAAACTTTTGAAAGTTTTTTAAATTAGCGAATGAGATACAGAAAACTAAATGAGAAAGACATCATCTTCATAGCATTGTTTGATTTCAACTGAAGAGAGGACATGTTAGAAAAGTATCACTGCTATTTAAGTACAAGTTTATTTAGTGAAATTACTAAGTTAGGGTTTGTGTACATGTTAGAGAGAATCTGAGAGATAGTTCGTAAAGAAAAAATTCTTGCCAAAACAAACAAGTGCAGTGATTTCCAGATTTAAAATTATATCTATATGCACACAGAACAGAAAATAACTTCAGTGTTTCTGGAGTATACAGTGTTCCTTTGGGTGAATTTGATTATCACGAAATGGTCCTAGCTCTGTTTCTCTGAGTAGCTTTGACACGTTTGCCCTGCAATCAGTGCCCAGCTCCTTGTCCACAATACTATAAGCCTCCTATCTACATCTTACAGTTTCTATCTGGTGCATTAAAACTGGATGTCATACAAATATATATATTTCAAAAAGATCCAAAGATACCTCACCAAGAGAAAGCTTTGGAACTATTTTCTTCTCTTTTCTTACTTTTGAGAAGCAACCCCCCCGTCCCCCCACCCCACACATACCCCGAATCATCTTTTATCATCTCTTCTTCTTCAGTTCACTATTGTATTTTTCTCCTTCATGGAAAGGGAAAGATGATGGTACAGAATACTGATGAGAAAATTCTTATTTTAAAGCAGCTCATTTCTTTGAACACAGCAAACCTGATCTGCATTTTTACAGATGTTCCCTTGGCCTGACCTCTGCCTTACAAGGGTTATAGGTAGTCTCAGAGCAAAAGAAAGAAAACAAAAATTATGAACTATAGGTCCTTCCAGATTGGCAAAGGTAGAGTTAGAGAGTAACCATCAAAAGCAATTGCTGGAGGCTATAAGGTTTTTATTTCATTCTTAAATTAGATTCTGCATATATAGTAGGTCCAATTTTCAAGACAGTCACTACTAATGAATACTTCTTTGGTGAGGGGGGAGGAGAACAGAAAAATGAAGATTGTATGTAGGAGCAGGGTTGGTCCCTATTTTGCTTTTAGAAATGTGCGGTTGACTAGTAGGACAAAACCATATTAAAATAATAGTGGCTTGTTCTAGTACGAGAAACTCAGCAGCTCTTTTGAAATTGAAATTATGAACACAGTTTACTTTTTTCCTTTAATGGACCTCTATTATTTTTCAGAATCTGAAACAAATTGATTCATAAGGATAGTTTTATAACACTATTATATTATAAACCTCCAAAATGGTATATAGATTATTTCACTGTTTTGATAAGATTTGCAAATATCTACTACTTTTGTCTAATTTAAAATAAATATACAGTTGAAAAGAGAATAAATAATTTTCTGAAGAAATTAACATTTGCCTCACTGTTATGATTCAAACATCTTGATAACAATGGCCATTTTACTGTCTGAAATCTTTCTGGTATCTGTAAGAACTGACAGAAACAGCAAAACTAGTAGTCTTGTGTTGATTTTGCTATGCCACTACAATATTGTAATTAGCCTCCAATTTAAATAATTTAATTTTTTAAAAAAAGAAATGCAAAGAGGCAACATGCGTTCACTGGCATGCAGGCTAAGTCACTTCGGTCCTGTCAGACTCTTTGCGACCCTGTGGACTGTAGCCCACTGGGCTCCTCTGTCCATGGGATTCTCCAGGCATGAATACTGGAGTGGGTTTGGAACCTGTATCTCCTGCTACTCCTGTACTGATGGAGGTTCTTTACCACTGAGTCACTGGGAAGCCCTAATTCACATAAGGAGGGGGAAATTGGACAACCAATTGAGACTCAGTAATAGATAAAAGCTGAGCAGACAGCCACTGAGGTGGCAGGATTTAACATTGTCACCCACATGCCAGTATGTTTACAATTATATGAGCTCTCCTATTAAAACATACAGTCCAAGTCTGAGGGACAGTGGGGTCACTAATTCTTATAGTACTTAACATATTATTATGTGTAGTTTGAAATACTCAAAAGTACATATTTAATTGAATAAAACAAATTGATGCATTCTTTACTGGACCGTGTTCCTATCCATCCATCATACTCAACACACTGCAAGTGCATGCTCATACACACACACAAAGTTTTGAGTGATGTTAAGCATAAATGGGATAGAGAAGCTATGACAGAAATATAGCAATGATATCTGGGAATGTAGACAAGCAATTCAGGATTAAAATGGTCCCAGAGACACTAAATGCTGTTTTGGCCTACTTTACAAATGTTTCCAGAGTCATTTATGCTTTGGTACTCATATATGGAATATTATGATAATAGAATCTGCCTATATATTACCAAGTGATAGCAAGAAGAAGTATATGTGTGAAGTATATAAACTTTCTATTTATTATTCACTGAACAGGTATTATGTTCACGCTATTTATGGGACACTGAAGAAACAAAAATTAATATGTGTTCCCCTGCCTCAAAATATTTTAATCCCTATGAGATATATAGAAAAGTACACAGACATTTGCAATGCAGACTTAATCCAGTCTCGAAGGATTATTTTTTTCAAATATATCTACATATAGCCTTATATTTTTATCTAATGTGCTTCTAATCACTTTTAATTGAGCTTTGAGCTTGCAGGTGTCAATTTAAATGATTAATGTTGCCATAGTAGAAAGTATCTATCCGGGGGGAAATTATCCTGAAAAATTTGTGCTGTTTTGTTATGGATATTTTATGGTAACTCTGAAGTCTCATGTATCACTGATAACATTGTGTCACAGAATAAAACAATAGATTCTTATATCTGGGAGAAAATTCAGAGATTAACTCATTAAATTCACTTGTTCCACAGAAGAGAGAACAAATTCAGAGATTATCTTTGCTGGCCAGCATCACAGAATTTCTTAATCGCAAAGCTGAAAGTTGTGTGTCATTCTTCACACACACACTTGAATATAATTTTTATCTCACAATAATTTCTGAAATACTGAATAATTAGAAATAGATATAAAATGAAGGAATTCACTGAATTGAATGTGATTGCATCATAGTCTATTTATAGAACTTATTCCAACTTTTATTGAATACCCAACATCAATACTGTTCTTTGAATTTGTAGGTTCATCAAACAAGAAACAACGAAGTGGGCTGAAATGCATTCAGTTCAATTCAGTTCAGTTCAGTCACTCAATCATGTCCGACTCTTTGCAACCCCATGAATTGTAGGACGCCAGGCCTCCCTGTCCATCACCAACTCCCGGAGTTCACTCAAACTCATGTCCATCGAGTCAGTGATGCCATCCAGCCATCTCATCCTCTGTCGTCCCCTTCTCCTCCTGCCCCCAATCCCTCCCAGCATCAGGGTCAATGAGTCAACTCTTTGCATGAGGTAGCCAAAGTACTGGAGTTTCTGCTTTAGCATAATTCCTTCCAAAGAACACCCAGGACTGATCTCCTTTCAAATGGACTGGCTGGATCTCTTTGCAGTCCCAGGGACTCTCAAGAGTCTTCTCCAACACCACAGTTCAAAAGCATCAATTCTTCAGCACTCAGCTTTCTTCACAGTCCAACTCTCTACAAAAGATTAATTCTGAACACATTGATATTTTCTCTTGTAAATATTACATTTCTGGTAACATCAGCTTACAATAAGATAAAGAGATATTGATCACTAATGATGACTCAATGACCCTATAACAATTAACATGCTACATAGATAATATATTAGATCAATAAATCACCTGAAAGTTGATATGACTACATTTTATCTATTAGCAGCATGTAGTGTTTGTTAGGGGGCAGATATGGTACTATTTTNACATGGTACTATTTTTAAATATTATATCATTAAACCTATAATAAAATTGAATCCCAATCTAGGTTTAAAAATATGAAAGGAAACTCTGCAAATATAATCAATATGTATCTTAAACTACAGTATTACTGTGACTAAAAAGATAAGTAAGGAATAGAAGGATAAATAGAAGGGAAGACAAAGTGGTTAAAACCTACGGAAGACTTGACCCTCCTTTCTCCACCCACAAATATGTTGCTCTCTCTGTGTCCTACTGAGTTCACAGACAATGCTGATTCCACACTCTACAGAAAGAATTTGTATATAATTCCTTTAATATATTTTTTGGCTATTGACTCTCCAGGAATTTTGTCAGATATCAGTGACACAGAAATGAAAGGTCACAGATCCCTATACATGAGCAAGCTTACATTATAGAAGAGGTAGACATAACAGACAAACAAATAAATAATTACATGAGTTGATCATGTAATTACACTTAGAGAATTTTGTAAGAGAATTTTGTCTAGATGGCAGTTTGGCACATAGGAGAAACTCCAAAGTCAAGGAATCATTTTCCTTTAGGCTAGTATTTGAGCTGAGGCTGGAAGGATTAAAGTTTGTCAGGAGAACACTTAAGAGATGGTAGTCCAGTTTGTGAGAAGGAATGAATGCCTGAGTTAGCAGAAACTGCAAATATTTGAGTTTTCCCAGAGAATTATTTATGATTTAATAAAAATGTTAGGTCCTGAGTAACTCATTACATTTGGCTGCAACAACCAAATCACATTTCTGAACTTAAAACCAATCATTCAGTCCCTAAACCATCATGGCCACCAGCAGAATAGTATTTTGTGAAGCCTTGCTTAGGCATCAGCTGGTAACTAATAGATAAATCTTTCGGTTTCTTGCCAATTGCTATAAACACCCAAATTATAAAATTACTGATAAAGAAGTAGGGGCTCTCTCTTAAAAATTACACTCTTCTATTAAAATTGTTTACTGAAAAAAATTGACAAAAAATAGATTTTTATATATTTTCTAGGAAAGGATGACAATAAAATTATAAGATTTTTATTCAACACATCCCTCTTGTCTTTCTCTCTCTCTTCCCTCTCTGTCACACACATGCACACATGCTCATGCATACACACATACACTTTATCACTTTACAGGTTATGTAGATACTTCCCAGGGCACAGAGGTGGTACTTTGTTTATTCATGAAAACTGAAATGACTATGAGCATTGCTATGTAGTGGTGAAGGGCGGCACCAAGAGGAAATGTTGGCCCTGTTTATTGGCACTGATTCCAAGATGCTTGGCTGGGATTAGTACAGATGTGATTTCACCTTATAACCCCAGTGAATCTAAGACAGATCCAGGTAGTGCACTGGATAATGAATTATGAATGTTAGCTTGTCCTTTTTTTTTTATTTTCTTGTATGACATCATAAAATATTGACATAAAACTTCATAATATAAATTTAAAATTAATTTTGCCAGTGTAAAATAAAACTTCCCTGGTTGCTCAGAGAGTAAAGAATCCACCTACAATGCAGGAGATTTGAGGTTCGATTGCCTGGTTTGGGAAGAACCCCTGGAGGAGGTTCAACACATGGACAGCCTAGAGGGCTACAGTCCATGGGGAAGCAAAGAGTCAGAAACAACTGAGTGACTAAGCACAGCACAGCTCAGAAAATAAACATCACTATGACAAGAAGCAACAGTCAGAACTGGACATGGAACAACAGACTGGTTCCAAATTGGGAAGTTAGTACATCAAGCCTGTATATTGTCACCCTGCTTATTTAACTTCTATGCAGAGTACATCATGTGAAATGCGAGGCTGAAGGAAGCACAAGCTGAAATCAAGATTGCTGGGAGAAATATCAATAACCTCAGATATGGAGATGACACCACCCTTATGTCAGAAAGCAAAGAAGAACTAAAGAGCTTTGTGATGAAAGTGAAAGAGGAGAGTGAAAAAGTTGGCTTAAAGTTCAACATTCAGAAAACTAAGATCATGGCATCTGGTCCCACCACTTCATGGCAATTAGGTGGGGAAACAATGGAAACAGTGAGAGACTTTATTTTAGAGGGCTCCAAAATCACTGCAGATGGTGACTGCATCCATGAAACTAAAAGATCCTTGTTCAATGGAAGAAAAGCTATGACCAATCTAGACAGCATATTAAAAAGTAGAGGCATTACCTTACCAACAAAGGTCTGTCTAGTTAAAACTGTGGTTTTTCCAGTAGACATGTATGGATGTGAGAACTGGACTGTAGACAGCTAAGTGCCAAAAAAATGACTCTTTTGAACTGTGGTGTTAGAGAAGACTCTTGAGAGTCCCTTGGAATGCAAGGAGATCCAACCAGCCCATCCTAAAAGAAATCAGTCCTGAATATTCATTGGCAGGACTGATGTTGAAGCTGAAACTCCAATACTTTGGCCACCTGATGTGAAGAACTGACTCATTGGAAAGGATCCTGATGCAGGGAAAGATTGAAGGCAGGAAGAGAAGGGGACGTCAGAGGATGGAATGGTGGGATGGCATCACTGATGTGATGGACATGAATTTGAGTAGGCTCTGAGAGTTGGTGATGGACAGAAACCTGGCATGCTGCAGTCCATGGGGTCACAAAGAGTTGGACATGACTAAGTGACTCAACTGAACTGAACTGATGATAATTTGGATGCAATTTACGTCAATATCTGAATGGAAAGGAAATTGCTATTAGTTTACCATGATCAGTTTATTCCAAGTTCTATTGGTCTCCCTTCCTGCATGTTCATTCTTTCTTGCCATCTGCTGTTACTTCTAGCAGGTGCCAAAGGTTAAGACAAGACAAGCTAATATGAGAAAATCTTAAAATTGAGGCAATTTTATCAATTCTTTTCATTTTAACAATTGGGAAATACTTTCTGTTTAATTTGTCTTAGTCAAACCAACAGAAAAACAGAGTTCTTTAGTTTCCCAATTTTAGAGATGTTTCTTATTGATTTTATACCTATATTATTATACTAGAAACTTTCCTTTCAACACCTGTAATTAAAACTTTTAATCATATTAACCACAATAACCACAGTTCCTGGTATATTCTGTTTAACCCAAATTTTCAGTGAATAGTCAGGTTTTTGTTTTTGTTTTTGTTTTTTTTTATCCTTTTAATTCTGGATTGGATCACAGAAATGATGCTTTTCCAGAATAGCAAGACACATTAAGCCTTATTTAGGAAGCATTTGTGTAGCGGTTTTCCCTCCTTTCTTCAAATCCCTTATGATTATACAGTGGAAGTGAGAAATAGATTTAAGGCCCTAGATCTGATAGAGAGAGTGCCTGATGAACTACGGAATGGGGTTCGTGACATTGTACAGGAGATAGGGATCAAGACCATCCCCATGGAAAAGAAATGCAAGAAAGCAAAATGGCTGTCTGGGGAGGCCTTACAAATAGCTGTGAAAAGAAGAGAGGCGAAAAGCCAAGGAGAAAAGGAAAGATATAAGCATCTGAATGCAGAGTTCCAAAGAATAGCAAGGAGAGATAAGAAAGCCTTCTTCAGTGATCAATGCAAAGAAATAGAGGAAAACAACAGAATGGGAAAGACTAGAGATCTCTTCAAGAAAATTAGAGATACCAAGGGAACATTTCATGCAAAGATGGGCTCGATAAAGGACAGAAATGGTATGGACCTAACAGAAGCAGAAGATATTAAGAAGAGGTGACAAGAATACACGGAAGAACTATTCAAAAAAGATCTTCACTACCCA
>SJYQ01005300.1:102703-113435 GCA_006410935.1 Redunca redunca
TAAAATATAAATTTATTTATTTTAATTGGAGGTTAATTACTTTACAGTATTGTACTGGTTTTGCCATACATAAACATGAATCCACCACAGGTATACATGTGTTCCCCATCCTGAAACCCCCCTCCTTCCTCCCTCCCTGTACCAAAATGTTTCAGGTCTAATGGTAATGAATTGAAAACTTAAACCACTCACCTATTGATGAATGAATCTGCCTTCTGAAAAAGCTTCTAAGCTCATGACTCTAAGGAGAACATAATTCATGTTAATGGAGAAAAATTTTTTTAAATACAACTTTAATTTTTTATAAAGCTCTTTGGTACTTCTTCTATGGTCTCAAATGGTCTTGAAATAATTGTCTCAGGTATGACTATAATCTACTTTCATCTAATTTCCTCTTACCGTAGCAGAAAAGTGAAGAACAGAAAACTCAACAAGGAAATTTTCCAGTATGATTACAGTTGACCTGGTATTCTGGATTTGGGTTTTCTGATTGACTTTTCACCCAATTAATTGTTTTATAAATTTGCACACAGAATTTTTACAACCTATTCCCTTCATTCAATATTTACTAGGCTGTCAGCCTGTGTATAAAATAAGAGGTCTATTACTGTCAACCATGGAGTTTTTAAAATAAAAAAGGAGGCATAGAAAAAGTACATATTTAAGCAATTTTTTGATTAAACACAGAATTTTATATCAAAATCTAATCTGTAAACATATGTAATTTCACCTCCCAGTTTTACCTTGTTGTTGTTCAGTCACTAAGTCATGTCCAACTCTTCAGGACTCCACAGACTGCAGCATGCCAGGCTCCTTGTGATTCACCATCTGCCAGAGTTTACTCAAACTCATCTGTTGAGTCATTGGTGCCATCCACCATCTCATCCTCTATTGTCCTCTTCTTTTGCCTTCAATCTTTCCCAGCATCAAGGTCTTTTCCAATGAGATGGCTCTTCCCATCAGGTGGCCAAAGCACTGAAACATCAGCTTCAGCATCAGTCCTTCCAATGAATATTCAGGGTTTATTTCCTTTAGGATTGACTGGTTTGATCTCCTTGCTGTCCAAGGGATCTCAAGAGTCTTCTCCAGCACCATAGTTTGACAGCATCAATTCTTCAGCGCCCAACCTTCTCTATGGTCCAACTCTCACATTTTTATCTAAATATTAATTTGTGATAAACACACATATTTGGTAATACATATCTTAATTGTGAACTGTTTTTTATAAGTTCAAATTTTTGTATAAAGAAAACTTCATTGAATGATTCATTGATCAGGCTAGAGAAAATATAAACCGTATTACCAGACTTTCAAAGCTCCTTAAATTAAATAATAATAAATTTTCTTTGCAACTGGACACTGAATATGCCAGAAGGAAAAAATAGATGAAATTACACTTTGTGAAACTTAATATTCAATTTGTCTATGCCTAGGCAGTTGTGTGCAGCACTAAGACTTTGATAAAAGGCAGCCTGAGCATAAATCCAAGAATTTCTATATGTTAGCTGTACAACCTCAAATAAACTACCCATTTATCTAGGCCTCAGTTGTCTTATATGGATAATAATTTTACCTGAAAGTTCTGTTATGGTGATTGAATGAAATGTGTAAAACATTTACCATATATGGTACATAATGTTTAAAAAATTGTTTTACATATAGAATGTAATTTGAAATTCAAATTTATCTACCATGTATTTGTGATAGAGATAAATTTCTCTTACCACAAACTGTTTCAGACCTAAAATTGCACTCAGATTTCAGATATTCTATGGAATATAGTGTATCATTTTTAGAGACACAGTATTAAAATGGAGTTTTACACATAACACCAGATTTTAAGAGAAGTAAGCCTTTATATTACTACCTAAACTACTTTCTAAGATTATACTTGCTTGATAAATTTTATAGCAATGAGTGATTTCAAATAGCTAAAAGTAGAGCTCTGAGAAGTACAGTCTAATTCTTCAACTAATTGAATCTGGACCAGATCCGTGTCTTCTTACACAAAATATGGTGAAAGTTATACCCTGCCAGTTCCAGGCCTTAACTTTAAAAAGACTGGCCATTTCTACTTCTTCTCTTTTGCAACTTACTTGCCATTTTGTGAAGAAGCCCAACCAGTCACATAGAGAGGCTATGTGGCAAATAACACGTTCCTAACTGACTATTCCATGGAACTATCAGTCAAGGCCAGATGAACTTTTAATCCTTCTGAGTGAGCTATCTTCCAGTTGACCCTCCAAGTTCCTCTAGTAAAAGTTTCCTAAAGATGTCATGGTGAGCAAACAAGAACTGTTGCTTCTAAAGAATCAATCAATTACAAAATCATCAACAAATAAATAATTGTTTTTAGACACTACATTTAGGGGAAGTTTATAGTGTGGCAATAAATATCTAAAAATGCAACCCCCAAAATTACCAATATCTTTAGTTTTCAAAGATATCATGGAGACCCTCTCTAATTCATTAAGAACCTGCAAATACCTCTAACTGTAGCAATTACAAATGTTTATTATATTCACTTCTCTATATTTATTTTTTTTATAACTTGACCTGGGTCTTTCTCAAAGATTAATTATTTCCCTAAACCTTAAAGAAAGTTTCTAATGCCTAGTAATTTAGCAATGAACATTTATTGAAGAATAAATATTGATGAATGAATAAATGTCTAGTTTCAGAGGGTTGTTTTTTCTTTTATTTAAGAGAGAACAAACAACTGTTAACCTTGATTCCTACAACTCTAAGATATTTATTTATAAGATGAAATAAATGTCCAGTTCAGTTACTCAGTTGTGTCTGACTCTTTGTGACCCCATGGACTGCAGCACATCAGGCTTCCCTGTACATCACCAACTACCTGAGCTTACTCAATCTCATGTCCATTGAGTTGGTGATGCCAACCAACAGTTTCATCTTCTGTTGACCCCATCTCCTCCTGCCTTCAATCTTTCCCTGCATCAGGGTCTTTTCCAATGAGTCAGTTTCTTCACATCAGGTGGCCAAAGTATTGGAGTTTCAGCTTCAGCATCAGTCCTTCTAATGAGTACTCAGGACTGATTTCCTTTAGGATGGACTGGTTGGATATCCTTGCAGTCCAAGAGACTCTCCAGAGTCCTCTCTAACACCACAGTTCAAAAGCATCAATTCTTTGGTGTTCAGCTTTCTTTATGGTCCAACTCTCACATTCATACATGACTATTGGAAAAACCATAGCTTTGACTAGATGGACCTTTGTTAGCAAAGTAATGTCTCTCTTTTTAATATGCTGTCTAGATTGCTCATAACTTTTCTTCCAAGAGGCAAGCACCTTTTAATTTCATGGCTTCAGTCACCATCCGCAGTGATTTTGGAGCCCCTCAAAATAAAGTCTGTCACTATTTCTGTTATTTCCTCATCTATTTGCCATGAATTAATGGGACTGGATGCCATGATCTTAGTTTCTTGAATGCTGAGTTTTAAACCAACATTTTCACACTCTTCTTTCACTTTCATCAAGAGGCTCTTTAGTTCTTCTTTGCTTTCTGCCATAACAGTGGTGTTATCTGCATATAGGTTATTGATATTTCTCCCAGGAATCTTGATTCCAGCTTGTGTTTCTTCCAGCCTGACATTTCTTATGATGTACTCTGCATATAAGTTAAATAAGCTGGGTGACAATATACAGCCTTGGTGTACTTCTTTTCTAATTTGGAACCAGTCTGTTGTTCCATGTCCAGTTCTAACTGTTGCTTCATGACCTGCATACAGATTTCTCAGGAGGCTGGTGATGTGGTCTGGTATTCCTATCTCTTTAAGGCCATGTACTGTTGAAGCTTAGCTTGGAGAATTTTGAGCATTACTTTGCTAGCATGGAAAGTGAAAGTGAAGTCGCTCAGTTGTGTCCCACTCCTTTTGACCCCATAGACTGTACCCCACCAGGCTCCTCCATCCATGGAATTTTCCAGGCAAAAATACAGGATTGGGTTGCCATTTCCTTCTCCAGGGGATCTTCCTGACCCAGGGATCAAACCTGTGTCTCACTCATTGCAGACAGATGCTTTACCGTCTAAGCCACCAGGGAAGCCCTAGCGTGTGAGATGAGTGCAATTGTGCGGTAGTATGTATTACTTTGAAAACAGATCATGAGATGAAAATAAAGAATCAGAACCTTAATTAATTTCAGTAGTGCAGATGTTAGAAGAAGCATGTTAGAACAAAACATAAAGGAACAATAGATCTTTCAGAAGAGTAGTTTAGCTAGTGTTTTCTTTTCCTAGTGACACTGTACAAAATATTTATTTTAAGCAATGAACACCAAATTCCTTGGGATTTCCATGATACATAAAACAACAAAAACTAGCACCTTATAATTAGCAGCAAAGAGTCTGTGTACTGAGTTATTATATTGTACAGTCATTTCATTAGGTGCATGCCATCGTGTGGTATAAGGCAGGAATAATTAGACACCAGATGGTGATATCAACTCCAATAGAGAATGCCTATGCATTATTCATGAGAAATGACTTTATTGTTGTTTTTATCCATTTGGTACCATTATGCTGCTCTTGGACCTCAATCAGTGTCTCAAAAAAAGTATCTCTTTGGATCTGGAATTTCTCTGTTCAGAACAATTTGTAACATCACTTTGTCATATTCTGATCAGCTATCTCCCTACTCAACTTGCAGAAATTCTAAAAGCATATTATTTTCTGGCAGCACCACAGAACTGAGCTTTTCCATCACCCAGAGCATCTGAGCTTATTGGATATAATTTTATGTTACTGCAAGCAATATGAAGTTTAAGATTAGTATCTTTGAAAATTGAATCTGATTTTTAATGATTGTAGTGTCACATTTCTGGGCTGAGGTACTTTTAAAATGTCATTAGTAGATATGTGATTAATCATTTTATGTCTTTTGACCACTAAAAATATCTTTTATTTTCATTACATATATAATGAATTTGAAAGTAGAAAAGAACTAGAATATATAGTAATTAGATAGTAGATTTCATTAATGTCATTAAATCTTCTGTGGAGAGCTCAACAAAATGGTTGTTTGTCTTTATTTACTTTGGAAGGTGATAGCATTTCAGGAGAATCTGAGATACTGTATTAGAATCCAAGGACATATTGCCTTCTTATCTTCAGCCTTCCAGAGGATGACTGACTCTATGACCCTTAGCCCTTGAATATATAAGAAAATTGGTATTCAATATGTAAGATTTTTAATAGAAGTTCTTAATAGATTATATAGCTATAGAGAGCAAGATTTGATCAGAAAAAATAATAATTAGAAAAGATATACATGATTTATCATATAGATTTTACCTTCTATTGTTTGAGAGCTGGTTACACAGTTTATGTTTATCTGTTGATTCATCCTTGATGGTAGATCTCAGGTCAGCAGGACAGGAAGCTGAACAGTTAGTAAGGACATAAAGTAGAGCAGAGTAAAAGAATACTGGAATCCAGTAAAAGGACTGGGATTTAGACTAATTTCATCACTGCCTCTAAACCTCCAACTTCAGTGATGCAAGTCACTTGCAGGAGAAGCTGATGCCCTTCATCATGCAGCTAGGTTTAGCTCAGAAGTCAGAGGAGTTGAAGGGGAAATCTGGCAAAAGCTAGAGATATCACAGACCCAGCTTCTGCCCACACAGACAAAGTTAGCTAGCATATTGGTAACAAATTCTGTAACCTGCAATAGTGTCTGGAAGGCTTTTTTGATAAAGTTTTTTGTCAATCTGAAGTAGATTTATTTTTACAGAAATGTTATAAAAATATTACAAGACTTGCTGTTTAGAAATGTGATCTTGTGTGCACAGTCTGAACTTACTTAGCCACATTGAGATAGTCCTTTAGCCTTGGTCTTCTTTACCAAGAGATAAAGAGCCCAGTATCTGAGGTTATTGATATTTCTCACAGTAATCTTGATTCTAGCTTGTGCTTCTTCCAACCCAGCATTTGTCATGATGTACTCTGCATATAAGTTAAACAAGCAGGGTGACAATATACAGCCTTGACGCACTCCTTTTCCTATTTGGAACCAGTCTGTTGTTCCATGTCCAGTTCTAACTGTTCTTCCTGACCTGCATACAGGTTTCTCAAGAGGCAGGTTAGGTGGTCTGGTATTCCCATCTCTTGCAGAATTTTCCACAGTTTATTGTGATCCATACAGTCAAAGGCTTTGGCATAGTCAATAAAGCAGAAATAGACGTTTTTCTGGCACTCTCTTGCTTTATCCATGATCCAGAGGATGTCGGCAATTTGATCTCTAGTTCCTCTGCCTTTTCTAAAACCAGCTTGAACATCTGGAAGTTCATGGTTCACATATTGCTGAAGCCTGGCTTGAAGAATTTTGAGCATTACTTTACTAGTGAGTGAGATGTGCAGTATTTTGAGCATTCTTTGGCATTGCCTTTCTTTGGGATTGGAATGAAAACTGACCTTTTCCAGTCCTGTGGCCACTGCTGAGTTTTCCAAATTTGCTGGCATATTGAGTGCAGCACTTTCACAGCATCATCTTTCAGGATTTGAAATAACTCAACTGGAATTTCATCACCTCCACTAGCTTTGTTCAAAGTGATGCTTTCTAAGGCCCACTTAACTTCACATTCTAGGATGTCTGGCTCTAGGCGAGTGATCACACTATCATGATTATCTGGGTCATGAAGATCTTTTTTGTACAGCTCTTCTGTGTATTCTTGCCACCTCTTCTTAATATCTTCTGCTTCTGATAGGTCCATACTATTTCTGTCCTTTACTGAGCCCATCTTTGCATGGAATGTTCCCTTGGTGTCTCTAATACTCTTGAAGAGATCTCTAGTCTTTCCCATTCTGTTGTTTTCCTCTATTTCTTTGCACTGATTGTTGAGGAAGGCTTTGTTATCTCTCATTGCTATTCTTTGGAATTCTGCATTCAAATGGAATTATCTTTCCCTTTCTGCCTTGCTTTTTGCTTCTTTTCTTTTCACAGCTATTTGTAAGACCTCCTCAGACAGCCATTTTGCTTTTTTGCATTTCTTTTCCATGGTGATGGTCTTGATCCCTTTCTCCTTTACAATGTCATGACCTTCTGTCCATAGTTCATCGGGCAATCTGTCTATCAGATCTAGTCCCTTAAATCTATTTCTCACTTCCACTGTATAATCATTTGATTTAGGTCATACCTGAGTGATCTAGTGGTTTTCCCTGCTTTCTTCAATTTAAGGCTGAATTCGGTAATAAGGAGTTCATGATCTGAGCCACAGTCAGCTCCTGGCCTTGTTTTTGCTGACTGTATAGAGCTTCTCCATCTTTGGCTGCAAAGAATATAATCAATCTGATTCAGTGTTGACCATCTGGTGATGTCCATGTGTAGCATCTTCTCTTGTGTTATTGGAAGAGGGTGTTTGCTATGACCAGTTTGTTCTTTTGGCAAAACTCTATTAGCCTTTTCCCTGTTTCATTCTGTACTCCAAAGGCAAATTTGCCTATTACTCCAGGTATTTCTTGACTTCCTACTTTTTGCATTCCAGTCCCCTATAATGAAAAGGACATCTTTTTTGGGTGTTAGTTCTAGAAGGTCTTGTAGGTCTTCAGAGAACCATTCAACTTCAGCTTCTTCAGCATTACTGGTTGGGACATAGGCTTGGATCACCATGATACTGACTTTTTTGCCTTGGAAATGAACAGAGATCATTCTTTCATTTTTGAGATTGCATCCAAGTACTGCATTTCAGACTCTTTTGTTGACCATGATGGCTACTCCATTTCTTCTAAGGGATTCCTGCCCACAGTAGAAGATATAATGGTCATCTGAATTAAATTCATCCATTCCAGTCCATTTTAGCTCACTTTTTCATAAAATGTCAATGTTCACTCTTGCCATCTCCTGTTTGACCACTTCCAATTTGCCTTGATCCATGTACCTAACATTCCAGGTACCTATTCAATATTGCTCTTTACAGCATTGGACCTTGCTTCTATCACCAGTCACATCCACAACTGGGTATTATTTTTGCTTTGGCAGATGACACCACCCTTATGGCAGAAAGTGAAGAGGAACTAAAAAGCCTCTTGATGAAAGTGAAGGAGGAGAGTGAAAATTTTGGCTTAAAGCTCAACATTAAGAAAACGAAGATCATGGCATCTAGTCCCATCACTTCATTGGAAATATATGGGGAAACAGTGGAAACAGTGTCAGACTTTATTTTGGGGGGCTCCAAAATCACTGCAGATGGTGATTGCAGCCATGAAATTAAAAGACACTTATTCCTTGGAAGGAAAGTTATGACCAACCTAGAGAGCATATTAAAAAGCAGACATTACTTTGCCAACAAAGGTCAGTCTAATGAAGGCTATGGTTTCACCAGTGGTCATGTTTGTATGTGAGAGTTGGACTGTGAAGAAAGCTGAGCACCAAAGAATTGATGCTTTTGAACTGTGGTGTTGGAGAAGACTCTTGACAGTCCCTTGGACAGCAACGAGATCCAACCAGTCCATCCTAAAGGAGATCAGTCTGGGTGTTCATTGGAAGGACTGATGCTGAGGCTGAAACTCCAACATTTTGGACACCTCATGTGAAGAGTTGACTCATTGGAAAAGACCCTGATGTTGGGAGGGATTCAGGGCAGGAGGAGAAGGGGACGACAGAGGATGAGATGGCTGGTTGGCATCACTCACTCAATGCACATGAGTTTAGGTGGACTCCTGGAATTGGTCATGTACAGGGAAGCCTGGTGTTCTGCGGTTCATGGGGTCACAAAGGGTCGAACACGACTGAGTGACTGAACTGAACTAAACTGACTGAAAGAGCCCAAGATCTGTTTCAAGTTCAATGTGGATTCTGTTGTTCTGCTTAGGAGTGTATGCCAGCGGCCTTCAAGCATGTCTTCAGGTCTTAGTATTTGGCAATGGAGGGGTCAGAATTCTTCTGGGGCAGTACTAGAGGGGTACATATAGACCAGTTGCCTAGTATTTGCTGCCCGAGGCACCCCCTGGCCATGAGGGACTGTCACACACTATTGGAATTGATTTTGCTCTGTCTCTGGTGGGCTACAGTCCATGGGATCACGAAGAGTCAGACACGACTGAGCGACTTCACAATGACGATGACCATATGAGTAAAAGCCTTGTCCCATCCAGTGCTTGGCTGTGTGGTGCTTTATTTGGTGACTCAGATACCAAAACACTGTGGGCAGAATTGTTTGGACTTCCATTCCTGGTATCTGGCCTTGTGATGATCTTTGCTTGTTGTTGTTATTCAGTCGCTATGTTGTGTCCAACTCTGAAACCCTATGAATTGCAGCATGCCAGGCTTCCCTGTCCTCCACTGGCTCCAGAGTTTTTTTTAAATTCATGTCCATTGAGTCAATGATGCTATCTAACCAACTAATCCTTTGCTACCCTCTTCTCTTTTTGCTGTCTTTGCTATCCTCCATGTAATTAGTGTCCTTTCCTTGCATTTGTTGCAATGCCTTGTGTTTTGCTCAACAGTTTCTGTATAACAGGTCCCATGGAGCTCACACCCAGTTTTCAGTTTTCCCTATTGTTGACATCTTATGTTATTATATTAAATTTGTCACAATTAATAAACTAGTATTATATTATTAGCTAAAGCTCATTTTAAGATTTTCTAAGTTTTTCACTAATTTTTTTCCATTTCAAGGTCTAATTCAGGATACCATGTTACATCTAGTTATCTTGTTTCCTTAAGCTCTTCATGGCTATAACAGTTTCTCAGACTTTGTTTTAGATGACCTTGATGGTATTGGAAATTATAGGTCAGATATTTTGTAAAATGCCCCTTAACTGGAATTCATTTGATATTTTTCTCAAAATTAGACTGAAATAAGCACATCTTAAAAATCATCCCTAATTATAACATCAAAACTTTACTCCCACTAACAGTTTGGAGATTACTTTCCTTTATATTTTGGAATGATATAATGTGAAAAATTAGCATTAATATACTTTTCTCTTTCTGAAATATTATTTTATTGGTTTTTCTCATGCCATTAGGAAACTTTTAGTTGCTGCATTAAATTCCTACAAGTTTGTGTCATATACCTGTGTGTGTATATGTGTGAGCACACATGTGTGGGCTTAATTGCTCATTCGTATCTGACTCTGTGACCCCATGGACTGCCAAGCTCCTCTGTCCATGGGGATTCTCCAGGCAAGAATACTGGAGTGGGTTGCCATGCCTTCCTCTAGGGGATCTTCCCAACCCAGGAATTGAATCCATGTCTCCCGCATTGCAGGCAGATTCTTTACTCTCTGAACCCCCAGGGAAGCCCATCATATGCTTAAGGGGTAGTTTTCATCTTCTGTAACAAAAGAAGCCAAAACATCAGTGGTTTAAATAAGACAGACTTTTATTTATCTTTCATATAAAAGTCTCAAAGATAGGTGGTCTGCAAACTTCCTGCAGCACTAAAATGATCAGAGATCCAATATTCATATAATTTGTTCCTCTCCTATCCATACGTCCATCTCATGGATGAAGACGGTTGTTTCAGCTCATATTTTGTGGTTATATCCAATTGGCATGAATTCAGTCACGTTAATACCCTAGTGGAAAGGAAGGCTTAGAATTATTTTTTCTAGATGGTCATATATTAACATTTGAAGGTTAGTTTAACAAAATAAGTAGGAGAGAATGAATCATAAGGCAGTAATTATAGTATCAACATCTATTCTATTCTTGAATAATATTCATCTACTCTTGGCCATTTTAGAAAAAAATTAGCTGCTTTAATAATGCT
>SJYQ01005300.1:150329-164186 GCA_006410935.1 Redunca redunca
TGGAATGAAAACTGACCTTTTCCAGTCCTGTGGCACTGCTGAGTTTTCCAAACTTGCTGGCATATTGAGTGCAGCACTTTCACAGCATCATCTTTCAGGATTTGAAACAACTCAACTGGAATTCCATCACCTCCACTAGCTTTGTTCATAGTGATGCTTTCTAAGGCCCACTTGACTTCACATTCCAGGATGTCTGACTCTAGATGAGTGATCACACCATCGTGATTATCTGGGTTGTGAAGATCCTTTTTGTACAGTTCTTCTGTGTATTCTTGCCATCTCTTCTGCTTCTGTTAGGTCCATACCATTTCTGTCCTTTATCGAGCCCATCTTTGCATGAAATGTTCCCTTGGTGTCTCTAATTTTCTTGAAGAGATCTCT
This sequence comes from Redunca redunca, assembly GCA_006410935.1. Classification (NCBI taxonomy): domain Eukaryota; kingdom Metazoa; phylum Chordata; class Mammalia; order Artiodactyla; family Bovidae; genus Redunca; species Redunca redunca. The sequence continues at coordinate 150,711 of SJYQ01005300.1, forward strand.
AGTCTTTCCCATTCTGTTGTTTTCTTCTATTTCTTTGCACTGATGGCTGAAGAAGGCTTTCTTATCTCTTCTTGCTATTATTTGGAACTCTGCATTCAGATGCTTATATCTTTCCTTTTCTCCTTGGCTTTTTCCTTCTCTTCTTTTCACAGCTATTTGTAGGGCCTCCCCAAACAGCCATTTTGCTTTTTGCATTTCTTTTCCATGGGGATGGTCTTGATCCCTGTCTCCTGTACAATGTCACGAACCTCATTCCATAATTAATCTGGCATTCTATCAGATCTAGGCCCTTAAATCTATTTCTCACTTCCACCGTATAATCATAAGGGATTTGATTGAGGTCATACCTGAATGGTCTAGCAGTTTTCCCTGTTTTCTTCAATTTCAGTGTGAATTTGGTAATAAGGAGTTCATGATCTGAGCCACAGTCAGCTCCTGGTCTTGTTTTTGTTGACTAATAGAGCTTCTCCATCTTTGGCTGCAGAGAATATAATCAATCTGATTTCAGTTTTGACCATCTGGTGATGGCCAACAAACTAGAATGAATATGTAAAACATGAAATATTCACACATTGTATGAGTATTCAACAAACTCCACACAATGAGAATAAGTGACTCACAAAATATTTAGTGAAAGAAACTCAGTTTTTAAAACTTACATATTTTTTGTTTCCTTTAAAGTTTAAAAGACTGGGGGGGGGGCTTGACTCTAATATTTAACATCACATAATTATGTAGCAATAACCTAAAGAATATCATATATAGGATTATCATAAAGGCCAAGATATTGGTTATCTTTGGAAGAATAGATGAGAACGGCTGAGAGAGGACAGAAAGGAAACTTCAAAGGTGATAGCTGTATTCTATATCTTCCTCTGAGTCAATCAATGTGTTCATTTTATGATAAAATCTCAAATTTTTATTTGAATACTTTTATATATGCATGTTATACTTTAACAATAAGATAGGTTTTAAAATGCAATAGGATTTAGTTATATCCTTGAGGGGGTCCACTCTATGTCCATCTGGACCATTTACCAAGTTAGTCATAGACCAGAGATCTGATGGTGGTTAGCCAGGTCAAACTTTTAATCATATTGTAGCTTTTTTTTGTTTATAAAACTAAATAAATGTTATACTCTAAGGTGTGTATCAAAGATCAGAGCAAAGGAATACAAATCCAGTCACTGAAACAAATACAACTTAGGGAAGATGATAATGGAAAGAAGCAAAAAGTGAGAGTAAATGCTAGAAATAAATCTACATGTATTTTTACTAACCACTGATCAACCATGCCATCTGAGAACTGGTCAACCTAGGTCACAGTCATAAAGGAAAAAATAACAATTATTCCAGTGGTCATGTATGGATCTGAGAGTTGGACTATAAACAAAGCTGAGCACCAAAGAGTTAATGCTTTTGAACTATGGTGTTGGAGAAGACTCTTGAGAGTCCCTTGGACTGCAAGCAAATCCAACCAGTCCATCCTAAAAAAATCAGTCCTGAATATTCATTGGAAGGACTGATGCTGAAGCTGAAACTTCAATGCTTTGGCCACCTGATGTGAAGAGATGACTCATTTGAAAAGGCTCTGATGCTAGGAAAGATTGAAGGCAGGATGAGAAGGGGACAACAGAGGATGAGATGTTGGATGGCATCACCGACTCAATGGACATGGGCTTGGGTGAACTCTGGGAGTTGGTGATGAACAGGGAGGCCTGGCATATTGCGGTTCATGGGGTCACAAAAAGTCAGACACGACTGATCAACTGAACTGACCTGAACCAATTCTGTATCATATGGACTCTATTAAATATTTGACCATGGATTTTTTTAAGTCATGTAAAAATACGATCTTCTTCTATTATCATCAAGTCACTTTAAGGTTCTTCAAAAAAATATGTACGCAGTGCCCAAGAACAAATCTATATATATATATTTTTTTGACTATTACACTTGGCCAAAGTTCATTGTGATCTTTTTTTAAGCTGGATTGATTAGGGATTCTTTTGTCTAGGTTAAAAGCAAAAACCCCATTTCCACTTTTTCCTAGTCTACATCTATTCTAAAATTTGGATATTAAGAGAAAGTCAGTCCAAAGAAAAGTATATCCTCATGTGTAAGAACAGACGAAGCTTTCCCTAAGAATTAGTGAAATGTTGGTCCGGTAGTTATCTTCCAAATGAGCAGTTAGTTACCCAAGATTCACAAGTGGAAGAAAAATGAACATCCTAAGAAATGGATTTCCAGAAATAATAAACACATCTAGGATTATGGCGCTGGCTCTTGAACTACCTGTATCAGCATTTCTACTTAAGAACAAAGAAGATGGCCAGAAAGGTCAAAACGCAATATTGTACACTCCTGGAGTCAGAGAGTTGGGCACCTATGCTTTGCCCCTGATCGAGTCTAATAATATAGGTTGTTGTTCACTGAATTTCTATGCAACATGCCATGCCAGACAATGATCTAAATATCACTTATATGCTATCTTATTTATATATCATAAAAATTCAATGAGGAAGTTTTATTATATTTCATAAGTAGCAAAAGAAAGAGTCAGAGCTAAAATGAATTTCATGAGGTCATGCCTGGTAATGGGTCTCATGGCTCATGGCTCATGGTGGGTGCACGTCTGCTTTCAGTCAGCTGAGGGCAGGACCCCGGGGAGGAGGTGTGGCCCCCATGATGGATGTATCCCTGACAACGTTGCAACAGCCCAGGGACTGAGTGGAGTGACAGCATTCTTCCCTGTGACCCTGGGACATGCTGATTTCTTTCTTTCTTTCCAAGTACCTAGATGCCCTCTCAACTGCTGTCATGAGGTATTTCTTAGCATGGCAGGTGTGCCTGGGTTCCACAACCAGCAAGTGACTGAGGCATCACTTCATCCAGTTCTTCTGACTTTAAACTCTTCTTCTCTCTCAAGTTTTGGATACCTGTCACTGCTTGGGCAAGGAACTTAAGTTTCTCTAAGCCCCAGTGGGGTGCAGCAGCTGTACTGTGGCACTGGAGTGGCAGCTGCATGGTAATGGAGTGACTGTGAAGAGATACCCCTTGTCCAAGGGCAAAGAAGCCCCAGCAAGACCGTAGTTGCTGGAGTGGTGGCTGTGCAGCACTGGAGAGACTTTGAGGAGCCATCCCACATCCAAGGGCAAAGGAGAAACACCAGAAAGATGGTAGGAGGGGTGAAATTGCATTTAGAAGCAAACCCCGTACCCAGCAGACATGCTCAGAGGGCTGAAACAAACCTTGTGTGCACCAGGACCCAGAGACCCCATAGCCTGAGACAGAACTGTGTTTGAGTGTCTCCTGTGGAGGTACAGGTCAACAGTGAACTGCTGCAGAGGCAGGGGCTCTGGGTACAGCAAACTTGATAATGGCATGAGCCCTCTTGGAGGAGGTTGCCATTAACCCCACCATAGAGCTGCCAGAACTTACACAGGACTGGAGAAATAGACTCTTGGAGGGCACAAACAGAAACTTGTGCACACCACGACACAAGAGAAAGGAGCAGTAACCCCACAAGAGACTGACCCAGATTTGCCCATGAGTGTCCAGGAGTCTCTGGCAGAGGCATAGGGCAGTGGTGGTCTGCTGCAGGATTGTTACTGTGTGTAGCAGTACAAGCATGGGACCTTTTCAAGGAACTCAAAATGATCTTCATTACCTGCACCATAGTTTCAGTTCAGTTCAGTTCAGTTCAGTCGCTCAATTGTGTCCGATTCTTTGCGACCCCATGAATCGCACACACCAGGCCTCCCTGTCCATCACCAACGCCTAGAGTTCACTCAAACTCATGTTTATCGTGTCAGTGATGCCATCCAGCCACCTAATCTTCTGTCGTCCACTTCTGCTCCTGCTCCCAATCCCTCCCAGCATCAGAGTCTTTTCCAATGAGTCAACACTTTTCATGAGGTGGCCAAAATATTGGAGTTTCAGCTTTAGCATCAGTCCTTCCAAAGAACACCCAGGACTGATCTCCTTCAGAATGGATTGGTTGGATTTCCTTGCAGTTCAAGGGACTCTCAAGAGTCTTCTCCAACACCACAGTTCAAAACCATCAATTCTTTGGTGCTCAGTGCTCTTCACAGTCCAACTCTCACATCCATACATGACCACTGGTAAAACCATAACCTTGACTAGACGGACCTTTGTTGGCAAAGTAATGTCTCTGCTTTTGAATATGCTCTCTAGGTTGGTCATAACTTGCCTTCCAAGGAGTAAGCATCTTTTAATTTCATGGCTGCAATCATCATCTGCAGTGATTTTGGAGCCCCAAAAAATAAAGTCTGACACTGTTTCCACTATGTCCTCATCTATTTCCCATGAAGTGTTGGGACCAGATGCCATGATCTTCGTTTTCTGAATGTTGAGCTTTCAGCCAACTTTTTCACTCTCCTCTTTCACTTTCATCAAGAGGCTTTTTAGTTCCTCTTCTCTTTTTGCCATAAGGGTGGTGTCATCCGCATATCTCCTGTACAATGTCACAAACCTCCGTCCATAGTTTATCAGGCACTCTATCTATCAGATCTAGTCCCTTAAATCGATTTCTCACTTGCACTGTATAATCATAAGGAATTTGATTTAGGTCATACCTGAATGGTTTAGTGGTTTTCCCTACGTTCTTCAATTTAAGTCTGAATTTGGCAATAAGGAGTTCATAATCTGAGCCACAGTCAGCTCCCAGTCTTGTTTTTGCTGACTCAAATTGATGCTTTTGAACTGTGGTGTTGGAGAAGACTCTTGAGAGTCCCTTGGACTGCAAGGAGATCCAACCAGTCCATTCTAAAGGAGATCAACCCTGGGATTTCTTTGGAAGGAATGATGCAAAAGCTGAAGCTCCAGTACTTTGGCCACCTCAGGCGAAGAGTTGACTCATTGGAAAAGACTCTGATGCTGGGAGGGATTGGGGGCAGGAGGAGAAGGGGACGACAGAGGATGAGATGGCTGGATGGCATCACTGATGCGATGGACGTGAGTCTGAGTGAACTCCGGGAGTTGGTGATGGACAGGGAGGCCTGGCGTGCTGCGATTCATGGGGTCGCAAAATTCGGACACGACTGAGCGACTGAACTGAACTGATAGAGCTTCTCCATCTTTGGCTGCAAAGAATATAATCAATCTGATTTTGTTTTGACCATCTGGTGATGTCCATGTGTAGAGTCTTCTCTTGTGTTGCTGGGAAAGGGTGTTTGCTATGACCAGTGCATTCTCTTGGTAAAACTGTATTAGCCTTTGCCCTGCTTCATTCCGTATTCCAAGGCCAAATTTGCCTGTTAGCCCAGGTGTTTCTTGACTTCCTACTTTTGCATTCCAGTCCCCTATAATGAAAAGGACATCTTTTTTGGGTGTTAGTTCTAAAAGGTCTTGAGGTCTTCATAGAATCGTTCAACTTCAGCTTCTTCAGCATTACTGGTTGGGGCATAGACCTGGATTACTGTGATACTGAATGGTTTGTCCAGTGAGCGGTGGCTGCATGGGTGCAGGAGGGCCGAGAGGAGCTACTCCACGTACAAGGTCAAGAGTGGCGGCTATGAGGAGATACCCATCGTTCAAGGTCAGGAGCAGTTGTTGCACTTTGCTGGAGCAGCCGTGAAGAGATACTCCACGTCCAAGGTAAGAGAAACCCAAGTAAGGCAGTAGGTGTTGTGAGAGGCATCAGAGGGCAGACACACAAACCATAATCACAGAAAACTAGTCAATCTCAACACACAGACCACAGCCTTGTCTAGCTCAATGAAACTAAGCCATGCCATGTGGGGCCACCCAAGATGGGAGGGTCATGGTGGAGAGGTTTGACAGAATGTGGTCCACTGGAAAAGGGAATGGCAAACCAGTATAGTATGGAGCCAAAGCAAAACTAAAACCCAGTTGTGGATGTGACCGGTGATAGAAGCAAGGTCTGATGCTGTAAAGAGCAATATTGCATAGGAACCTGGAATGTTAGGTCCATGATCAAGGCAAACTGGAAGTAGGCAAACAGCAGATGGCAAGAGTGAACGTCGACATTCGAGGAATCAGTGAACTAAGATGAACTGGAATGGGTGAATTTAACTCAGATGACCATTATATCTACTACTGCAGGCAGTAATCCCTTAGAAGAAATGGAGTAGGCATCATGGTCAACAAGAGTCTGAAATGCAGAACTTGGATGCAATCTCAAAAACGACAGAATGATCTCTGTTCCTTTCCAAGGCAAACCACCATAGTTTGGCCCCAGGTAAAAATCAGAGAGGAACATAGCTCCACCCATCAACAGAAAATTAGATTAAAGATTTACTGAGCATGGCTCCACCCATCAGAAGCAGACCCAGTTTCTCCCTCAGTCAGTCTCTCCCATCAGGAAACTTCCCTAACTAAGCCTCTTACCATTCTCCATTAGAGGACAGATAGACTGAAAACCACCATCACAGAAAACTGGCCAATCTGGTCACATGGCCCACATCCTTGTCTAACTCAATGAAACATGAGCCATGCCGTGTAGGGCCACCTAAGATGCACAGGTTATGATGGAGAGTTCTGACAAAACATGGTCCACTAGAGAATGGAATGGCAAACCACTTCAGTGTTCTTCTGTTGAGAACCCCATGAACAGTATGAAAATGCAAAAAGATAGGACACTGAAAGATGAACTCCTCAATTTGGTAGGTACCCAACATGCTACTGCAGATCAATGGAGAAATAACTCCAGAAAGAATGAAGAAACAGAGCCAAAACAAAACAAAGAAACAACAACAACAACAAAAAACACTCAGTTGAGGTTGTGACTGATGATAGAAGCAAAGTCGAATGCTGTAAAGACCTATATTGCATAGGAATCTGGATGTTAGGTCTATGAATCAAGGCAAATTAGAAGTGATCAAACAGGAAATGGCAAGAATGAATGTCAACATTTTAGGAATCAGTGAAGTATAATGGACTGGATTAGGTGAATTTAACTCAGATGACCATTATATCTACTACTGTGGGCAAGAATCCCTTAGAAGAAATGTAGGAGCCATCATAGTCAACAGAAGATTCCAAAATGCAGTGCTTGGATGCAATCTCAAAAATAACACAATGATCTCTGTTCGTTTCCAAGGGAAATCATTCAATATCAGTGTAATCCAAGTCTATGTCCCGACCAGTAATGCAGAAGAAGCTGAAGTTGAATGATTCTATGAAGACTTACAAGACCTTCTAGAACTAACACCCCCAAAATATGTCATTTTCATTATAGGGGACTGGAATGCAAAAGTAGGGAGTCAAGAAATACTTGAGTAACAACCAAATTTGGCCTTGGAATACAGAATGAAGCAGGGCAAAGGCTAGTAGAGTTTTTCCAAGAGAACGCACTGGTCATAGCAAACATCTTCTTCCAAAAACACAAGAGAAGACGCTACACATGGACATCATCAGATGATTAACACCAAAATCAGATTGATTATATTCTCTGCAGCCAAAGATGGAGAAGCACTATACAGTCAGCAAAAATAAGACCAGGAGCTGACTGTGGCTCAGATCATGAACTCCTTATTGCTAAATTCAGACTTAAATTGAATAAAATAGGAAAACCACTAGACCATTCAGATACGACCTAAATCAAATGCCTTACGATTATACAGTGGAAGTGAGAAATAGATTCAAGAGATTAGATCTGATAGACAGAGTGCCTGATGGACTATGGGCAGAGGTTCCTGACATTGTACAGGAGAGAGGGATCTAGAATATCCCCATGAAAAAGAAATGCAAAAAGGCAAAATGGTTGTCTGAGGAGTGCTTATACATAACTCTGAAAAGAAGAGAAGGGAAGGGCAAAGAAGAAAGGAAAGGTAGACCCATTTGAATGCATAGTTTCAAAGAATAGTGAGGAGAGAAAAGTAAGCCTTCCTCAAGTGATCAGAACCAAGAAATAGTGGAAAACAATAGAATGGTAAAGACTAGAGATACCTTCAAGAAAATAAGAGATACCAAGGGAATATTTCATGCAAAGATGGGCTAAATACAGGACAATAATGGTACAGACCTAACAGAAGCAGAAGATATTAAGAAGAGGTAGCAAGAATACACAGAAGAACTATACAAAAATATCTTCACAACCCAGATAATCATGATGGTGTGATCACTGACCTAGAGCCAGACATCCTGGAATGTGAAGTCAAGTGGGCCTTAGAAAGCATCACTACGAACAAAGCTAGTGGAGGTGATGCAATTCCAGCAGTGGCCACAGGACTAGAAAAGATCAGTTTTCATTCCAATCCCAAAGAAAGGCAATGCCAAAGAATGCTCAAACTACCACACAATTGCACTCATCTCACACACTAGTAAAGTAATGCTCAAAATTTTCTAAGCCAGGCTTCAACAGTACGTGAATTTCGAACTTCCAGATGCTCAAGCTAGATTTAGAAAAGGCAAAGGAACAAGAGATCAAAATGACAACATCTTTGGATCATCAGAAAAGCAAGAGAGTTCCAGAGAAACCTATTTTTGCTTTATTGACTATGCCAAAGCCTTTGACTAAATGGATCACAACTGACTGTGGAAAATTCTGAAAGAGATGGAAATACCAGATCACCTGACCTGCCTCATGAGATATCTGTATTTAGGTCAGGATGCAACAGTTAGAGCTGGGCATGGAACAACAGACTGGTTCCAAATAGGGAAAGGAGTACGTCAAGGCTGTATATTGTCACTCTGCTTATTTAACTTATATGCAGAGTACATCATGAGAAACATTGGCCTGGATGAAGCACAAGCTGGAATCAAGATTACCAGGAGAAATATCAATAACCACAGGCATGCAGATGACAGCACCCTTATGGCAGAAAGCCAAGAAGAACTAAAGAGCCTCTTGATGAAAGTGAAAGAGAAGAGTGAAAAGGTTGGCTTAAAACTCAACATTCAGAAAATTAAGACTGTGGCCTCTGGTCCCAGCACTTCACGCAAATAGATGGAAACAGTGGAAACAGTGACAGACTATTTTTCTGGGCTCCTAAATCCCTGCAGATGGTGACTGCAGCCATGAAATTAAAAGACGCTTGCTTTTTGGAAGAAAAGTTATGACCAACCTCAGTTCAATTCAGTTCAGTCGCTCAGTCATGTCCAACTCTTTGAGACCCCATCAATCGCAGCAGGCCAGGGCTCCTTGTCCATCACCAACCCCCGGAGTTCACCCAAACCCATGTCCATCGAATCGGTGATGCCACCTAGCTATCTCATCCTCTTTTGTCTCTTTCTCCTCCTGCCCCCAACCCTTCACAACATTAGGGTCTTTTCCAATGAGTCAACTCTTCACATGAGGTGGCCAAAGTATTGGAGTTTCAGCTTCAACATCAGTCCTTCCAATGAACACCCAGGACTGATCTCCTTTAGGATGAACTGGTTGGATCTTCTTGCAATCCAAGGGACTTTCAAGAGTCTTCTCCAACACTACAGTTCAAAAGCATCAATTCTTCAGCACTCAGCTTTCTTCACCAGCCTAGGAAGCACATTAAAAAGCAGAGACATTTCTTGCCAACAAAGGTCCATCTTGTCAAAGCTATGGTTTTTCCAATATGTATGGATGTGAGAGTTGGACTATAAAGAAAGCCAAGTGCTGAAGAATTGTTGCCTTTGAGCTGTGGCATTGGAGAAGATTCTTTAGAGTCCCTTGGACTGCAAGGAGATCCAACCAGTCCATCCTAAAGGAGAGCAGTCCTGAGTGTTCATTGGAAGAACTGATGTTGAAACTGAATCTCCAATACTGTGGCCACCTGATGGGAATAATTGACTCATTTGAAAAGATTCTGATGCTGGGAATGTTTGAAGGTGGGAGGAGAAGTGGACGACAAGAGGATGAGATTGTTGGATAGCATCACCAACTCAATGGACTTGAGTTTGTGTGAACTCCAGGAGTTGGTGATGGACAGGGAGACTTGGGGTGCTGCTGTTCATGGGGTTGCAAAGAGTCGGACACAACAGAGTGACTAAACTGAACTGATGCCTTGTAATTAGGGGAGCCGAGATTTTGATCATGAACTTAAAGACTCCTGAACAATTTTTTTTTTCACTATACCACACTGACTGAGGCTTTTCCCATATTGCAGCCTTCAAATAGGAATATTTAAATACACTTTTTGATTACCAGTTATTAAACACAAATTAAAAAGAAAAGCAGAGAAAGGAAAGGAATTTATAAGACTAAGAAAATCAAGGGAACAGATTAAATTCTGCTATTAGACATAGCATAGATTATTTTTATTTTTAAAAAATGAAGGTAGAATTTATAAATGGGTTGTTTNTTAATAAGACTTTTCATAATGACCTTTATATAGTGAGTTGCCAACAGAAACATTCTTTATGTAATATTAGCATTTTTTCAATTTATTTTTTTTGAATTTTTATTTTTTTTAATTTTTTAATTTAACTTTAGTTTACTTTACAATACTGTATTGGTTTTGCCAAACATTGACATGAATTCACCACGAGTGTACATGCGTTCCCAAACATGAATCCCCTCCCACCTCCCACCCCATACCATCTCTCTGGGTCCTCTCCATGCACCAGCCCCAAGCATCCTGCATCCTGCATCGGACATAGACTGGCGATTCGTTTCTTACATGATAGTATACATGTTTCAATGCCATTTTTATTATTATTTAAGAAGGACCCTAATTACAAATCCAAGGGAAATATAAAAATTATATTCAAGGAAAAATAATCTGAAGAATCCTGAATTTGAGCTTACTTTCAATACTGTGATAATTTTTGATATCTTTTTGAGAAATCTAGTAACTTTGTGTCTTGCAAGCAACATTTTTATGAGAGTTTGAAGTTCAATTGTCTATTCTACAGCTTGTCATAAATCAACATGTGTATTTGGAAGTGTATCAGTATGAAAGTGTCAAAGTGAAAACATATATTGATTATTTAGATACCATGTAGATACAGCCCCAATAATATAATCTGCTCTGTTAAAATACAAACAAAAATAAAGCTCATCAAATTGGTAATTACTTTTCCATGCATAACACTGGTCATTTGATTGAATTTTAAGGTTGTGATTGTGTTGACAAACACTCAGAATATGTAACTTTGTATTAGAACACAGGTTCTGCTGAGACTCTAATGTGGTAGATAGAAAGGTAAACACTTATATTCCCAAAGTGAGTTCTGAGAGCCATTTGTCTAATTCTCAAATCTTTCACCTGAATCCTGGATGCAAAATCTAAAATGTGAGCAATGGAACAGAGAATTCTGATGATGACCTACAGGAGATGTTGTTCCTGCCTCAGATTTAGCCTGAACTCTAGTTTCCCCAGGGAGAGCGTGTGTGTATGCTTCCCATTGGGATGTACAGAAAAGGGGAGATTCTTTTCAAGAAAGTAGCTTGGTAAGAAAGATGGGAAGTGGACAGCTGGATTACTAGGAAGATGTGGAAAGCATAAAGCCAGATGTGAGAATCTCATCTAGTCAAAAAGATTTTAATCATCAAAAAAAAAAAAAAAAAGACTAGCTATTATGAATACAGCTGGATGCCTGTCACTTGAATTTAGGTCTTTGAAATGAAAATGAATGTGAGGGGGAGAAAATGGTAATCTCACTTTGTAAAGCTTGGATCTCAAGCAGCACTGCGTTGAGACCCTCTAGTGGGAAGTGGCATTATGGGGAAAAAAAAAAGATTTCTTCTTTGTTATATCCTTTTTGATATATTGTCATACTATTTTGGAACCATGAGTGCTTGGTGGCTGGGACAAGTGAGAGACAGAATCAGGGGCATGGAACACAGAAGGATATACTTGGGAAAATGGTGAAAATATCCCTGTAACTGGTGAAAACTTTCAGCTGTTGGTGAAGAAGTTGAATTTTTGGCAGTGCATCAGGGATTTCCAAGGGGATGTGAATGCCCTGGAAAGCAGAAAGCAGCAGGCCTAATCATGGCAACTTTGAGAATACATAAAAAAGCAATAGAAACTGCAACGTTCAGTGGAGTAGAAGTGTGCTCCAGAGGGGGGGAAAAGGCAGCTAAATCTAACACAGTGGTAAAAATCATGTTGATCCCACTAGAGATGGCCAGTCTTGGTGATCTGTGCAATATACACAAATACCAACTCTTACAAACAGAAAATGGCTCTAGCAGAGAAGTAGCTGTTGCCCCAGAGGAAGTAGGATTTGTCATAAGCACGTGTAGAAACCAGAAGACTCTCCAGAGTTCTTGAAATCTTGGCAATGGATTGTGTGCCGGAGTGAGCTGTGGAAACTGAATTGCTACACTTGCAAGTAGCAGCACAACCCAAGAGATTTTGAGTTATGTTAAAATATTTACCCACATGGCTAAGCAGAACTACATATCAGCATTTAAACAATTAAAATTATGATTTCTTAAAATTTTCTCTCAAATTCTTTGAATAACAGGGCAATTCTTTTTCCTAGGAAAATCTTAGAGTGAACCAATCTTATTTTGCATTGAACTGCTGCTGCAGCTGCTAAGTCACTACAGTCGTGTCCGACTCTGTGCGACCCCATAGACGGCAGCCCACCAGGCTCCCCCTTCCCTGGGATTCTCCAGGCAAGAACACTGGAGTGGGTTGCCATTTTTTTCTCCAATAAATGAAAGTGAAAAGATAAAGTGAAGTCACTCAGTCGTGTCCGACTCTTAGTGACCCCATGGACTGAAGCCTACCAGGCTCCTCCATCCATGGGATTTTCCAGGCAAGAGTACTGGGGTGGGGTGCCATTGCCTTCTCCATTGCATTGAACTAGATTTCTTTAAATTATAAAGGGTAATTGCATGAAAACATAGATAATCCTATTGTTCTTTAAACATACCATTTTAATAGCTGGATTGTATTGAATAAATATTACACTGTTTAAAAACATTCCCAATTATATGATATTAAAGTCATTTCTAAAATTAAATATCATGAAAAATGCCTCACTAAATAAATTTTGCCTAGTACTTCCCATCTCTCCACCCTTCTAACATCCTCTTGTAATTTCCTTATGTTGGAATTCAAGAAGTGGAATTTGCTATGTCGTTTAGCATATGTTGCAAAATTACTTTTAAAATTAGTTATATAAATTGTACTTCAAGTGAAGTTAAAATATGCACATTTACTTCTCTCTTACTAACATAAAGTGTTTCTTGCTGCTGCTGCTGCTGCTGCTGCTAAGTCACTTCAGTCATGTCTGACTCTGTGCGACCCCATAGACGGCAGCCCACCAGGCTCCCCTGTCCCTGGGATTCTCCAGGAAAGAACACTGGAGTAGGTTGCCATTTCCTTTTCCAATGTATGAAAGTGAAAAGTGAAAGTGAAGTCCCTCAGTCGTGTCCCACTCTTAGCGACCCCATGGACTGCAGCCTACCAGGCTCCTTCATCCATGGGATTTTCCAGGCAAGAGTGGAGTGCGGTGCCATTGCCTTCTCTAAAGTGTTTCCTTTTTTTTTTTTAGGATTCAGATTTTCCTTTTATTTATTTATTTTGGAGTTGTAAAACTTTTTTTTTAATTTTAATT
>SJYQ01005300.1:176553-214430 GCA_006410935.1 Redunca redunca
CAGCTTGTGTTTCTTCTAGCCCAGCATTTCTCATGATGTACTCTGCATAGAAGTTAAATAAGCATGGTGACAATATCCAGCCTTGACATACTCCTTTTCCTATTTGGAACCAGTTTGTTGTTCCATGTCAAGTTCCAACTGTTGCTTCTTGACCTGCATATAGATTTCTCAAGAGGCAGGTCAGGTGGTTTGGTATTCCCATCTCTTTCAGAATTTTCCACAGTTTATTGTGATTCACACAGTCAAAGGCTTTGGCATAGTCAATAAAGCAGAAGTAGATGTTTTTCTGGAACTCTCTTGCTTTTTCCATGATCCAGTGGAAGTTGGCAGTTGGATCTCTGGTTCCTCTGCCTTTTCTAAAACCAGCTTGAACGTCAGGGAGTTCATGGTTCACATATTGCTGAAACCTGGCTTGGAGAATTTTGAGCATTTCTTTACTAGCATGTGAGATGAGTGCAATTGTGCAGTAGTTTGAGCATTCTTTGGCATTGCCTTTCTTTGGGATTAGAATGAAAACTGACCTTTTCCAGTCCTGTGGCCACTGCTGAGTTTTCCAATTTGCTGGTGTATTGAGTGCAGCACTTTCACAGCATCATCTTTCAGGATTTGAAACAGCTCTACTGGAATTCCATCACCTCCACTGGCTTTGTTCATAGAGATGCTTTCTAAGGCCCACTTGACTTCAGATTCCAGGATGTCTGGCTCTAGGTGAGTGATCACACCATCATGATTATCTGTGTCATGAAGATCTTTTTTGTACAGCTCTTCTGTGTATTCTTGCCACCTCTTCTTAATATCTTCTGCTTCTGTTAGGTCCATATTATTTCTGTCGTTTATCAAGCCCATCTTTGCATGAAATGTTCCCTTGCTATCTCTAATTTTCTTGAAGAGATCTCTAGTCTTTCCCATTCTGTTGTTTTCCTCTATTTCTTTGCATTGATCATTGATGAAGGCTTTCTTATCTCTTCTTGCTATTCTTTGGAACTCTGCATTCAGCTGCTTATATCTTTTCTTTTCTCCTTTGCTTTTCGCTTCTCTTCTTTTCACAGCTATTTGTAAGGCCTCCCCAGACAGCCATTTTGCTTTTTGGCATTTCTTTTCCATGGAGATGGTCTTGATCCCTGTCTCCTGTACAATGTCACAAACCTCAGTCCATAGTTCATCAGGCACTCTATCTATCAGGTCTAGGCCCTTAAATCTATTTCTCACTTCCACTGTATAATCATAAGGGATTTGATTTAGGTTATACCCGAATGGTCTAGCAGCTTTCCCTACTTTCTTCAATTTGAGTCTGAATTTGATAATAAGGAGTTCATGATCTGAGCCACAGTCAGCTCCTGGTCTTGTTTTTGTTGACTGTATAGAGCTTCTCCATCTTTGATTGCAAAAAGATAATCAATCTGATTTTGGTGTTGACCATCTGGTGATGTCCATGTGTAGAGTCTTCTCTTGTGTTGTTGGAAGAGGGTGTTTGCTATGACCAGTGCGTTTTCTTGGCAAAACTCTATTAGTCTTTGCCCTGCTTCATTCCACATTCCAAGGCCTTATTTGCCTGTTACTCCAGGTGTTTCTTGACTTCCTACTTTTGCATTCCAGTCCCCTATAATGAAAAGGACATCTTTTTGGGGTGTTAGTTCTAAAAGGTCTTGTACGTCTTCATAAAACCGTTCAACTTCAGCTTCTTCATCGTTACTGGTTGGGGCATAGACTTGGATAACTCTGATATTGAATGGTTTCCTTGGAGACAAACAGAGATCATTCTGTCATTTTTGAGATTGCATCCAAGTACTGCATTTCAGACTCTTTTGTTGACCATGATGGCTACTCCATTTCTTCTGAGGGATTCCGCCTGCAGTAGCAGATATAAGGGTCATCTGAGTTAAATTCACCCATTCCAGTCCATTTTAGTTCACTGAGTCCTAGAATGTCACCGTTCACTCTTGCTATCTCTTGTTTGACCACTTCCAATTTGCCTTGATTCATGGACCTGACATTCCAGGTTCCTATGCGATATTGCTCTTTACAGCATTGGACCTTGGTTCTATCACCAGTCACATCCACTACTGGGTATTTTTTTTGCTTTGGCTTTGTCCCTTCATTCTTTCTGGAGTTATTTCTCCACTGATCTCCAGTAGCATACTGGGCACCTAATGAACTGGGGAGTTCCTCTTTCAGTATCCTAACATTTTGCCTTTTCATACTGTTCCTGGGGTTCTCAAGGCAAGAATACCGAAGTGGTTTGCCATTCCCTTCTCCAGTGGACCACATTCTGTCATACCTCTCCACCATGACCCGCCCATCTTGGGTTGCCCCGCAGGCATGGATTGGTTTCATTGAGTTAGACAATGCTGTGGTCCTAGTGTGATTAGATTGACTAGTTTTCTGTGAGTATGGTTTCAGTGTGTCTGCACTCTGATGCCCTCTTGCAACATCTACCATTTTTTTTGGGTTTCTCTTACCTTGGGTGTTGGGTATCTCTTCACAGCTACTCCAGCAAAGCACAGCTGCTGCTAAACCACAATGAAGTATCAATTTACACTGGTCAGTATGGCCATCATCATAACGTCTACAAACGATAAATGATGGAGAAGGTGTGGAGAAAAGGGAACACTCTTGCACTTTTGGTGGGAATGTAAATTGATACAGTCACTAAGGAAACAGTATGGAGATTCCTTTAAAAAAAAAAAAAAACAGCTAGGAATAAAACCACCATATGACCCAGTAATCCCACTCCTAGGCATATACCCTGAGGAAACCAAAATTGAAAGAGACACATGTATCCCATTGTTCATTGCAACACTATTTACAGTAACAGGAACATGGAAGCAACCTAGATGACCACTGACAGATAAATAGATAAAGAAGTTGTGATACATATACACAAAAGAATATTGCTCAGCCATAAAAAGGCATGCATTTGAGTCTGTTCTGATGAGGTGGATGAACCTAGAACATATTAAACAGAGTGAAGTGAATCTGAAAGAGAAAGATAAATATTGTAGTCTAAATACTTTGGTCACCTCATGCGAAGAGTTGATTCATTGGAAAAGACTCTGATGCTGGGAGGGATTGGGGGCAGGAGAAGAAAGGGACAACAGAGGATGAGATGGATGGACGGCATCACCGATTTGATGGACATGAGTTTGAGTAAACTCTGGGAGTTGGTGATGGACAGGGAGGCCTGGTGTGCTGCAATTCATGGGGTCACAAAGAGTCAGACACGACTGAGCGACTGAACTGAGCTGAATGCATATGTATGGAAATCTAGAAAAATTATTCTGAAGAAGTTATTTGCAGAGAAGCAGTAGAGAAACAGACATAGAGAATAGACTTTTGGACATGGGGAGATGGGAGGAGAGGGTGAGATGTATCAAAAGAGTAACACGGAAACTTATATTACCATATGTAAAATAGATAACCAACGGGAATTTGCTGTATGGCTCAGGAAACTAAAACAGGGGCTCTGCATCAAACTAGAGGGCTGGGTTGGGGAGGAAGATGGGAGGAAGTTTAAAAAGGAAGGGGATATATATATATATATATACACATACATATATATATATACCTATAGCTAATTCATGTTGAGGTTTGACAGAAAACAACAAAATTCTGTAAAGCACTTATCCTTCAATAAAAAAAATAAATAATTAAAAAAAAAAAAAAAGAATCCACATGCAGTGCAGGAGACCCTGGTTTGATTCCAGGTTTGGGAAGATCTGCAGAAGGTATAAGCTACCCACTCCAGTATTCTTGGTCTTCCCTTGTGGTACAGCTGGTAAAGAATCTGCATGCCATGTGGGAGACCTGGGTTCATTCTTTGGGTTGGGAAAATCCCCTGGAGAAGGGAAAGGCTACCCACTCCAGTATTCTGACCTGGAGAATTCCATGGACTGTATAGTCCATGGGGTTGCAAAGACTCAAACATGACTGAGTGAGTTTCACTTTCAATTTATTTGAAGATTGTTTTGATGTAATATGTGATAATGAGTGGGCTAATTTTTTTTTAACGATTTGAAAAGCAATCATTTAGATGTGATTTATGGAATAATTCTCTAGGCCAGAATACTAGAGTAGGTAGCCAGCCTTTCCCTTTTCCAGGGGATCTTCCCAACCCAGGGATCAAACCCAGGTCTCCTGCACTGCAGGCAGATTCTTAACCAGCGGAGCCACAAGGGAAGCCCAGGAATACTGGAGTGGGTTCCCTGGTGGCTCAGAGGTTAAAGCATCTGCCTGCAATGCGGGAGAGCTGTGTTCGATCCCTGGGCTGGGAAAATCCCCTGGAGAAGGAAATGGCAACCCACTCCAGTATTCTGGCCTGGAAAATCCCATGGACAGAGGAGCCTGATGGGCTACAGTCCATGGGGTAGCAAAGAGTTAGACACAACTGAGCAACTTCATTTTCACTTCACTTTATGGAATAATATATTCCTTCCCCTCCGGACTCACACATTTATTTCTTGTTTTTAATTTATTTGTTTTAATTGGAGGATAATTATTTTACAGTTTTGTGATGGTTTTCCCATATATCAACATGAATCATTCTTAGATATACATATGTCCCTTCCATTTTGAACCCCCCCCCACCTCCCACCCCACCCTATCCTTCTAGGTTGTCACAGAGCACCAGCTTTGTTTACCCTGCTTCATGCATCAAACTCTCACTGGTTATTGTTTTACATATGGTAATATATATGTTTCAATTCTATTCTCTCAAATCACCCCACCCTCTCCTCCCACTGAGTCCAAAAGTCTGTTCTTTACTTCTGTTTCTCCTTTGCTGCCCTGTACATAGGACTGTCAATATCATCTTTCTAGATTCCATACATATATGTTGATATACAGTATTTGTTTTTCTCTTTCTGACTTCATTGTGTGTAATATGATCTAGGTTCAACCACTTCTTTAGAACTGTCTCAAATGTGTTCCTTTTTATAGCTGAGTAATATTCCATTATGTATATGTGCCACAACTTCCTTTTCCATTTATCTACTGATGGACATCTAGGTTGTTTCCATGTCCAAGTTATTTTAAATAGTGCTGCAGTGAATATTGGGGTACATGTGTCTTTTTCAGTTCTGTTTTCCTCAGGGTATATCCCCAGTAATATAATTGCTGCATTGTCTGACAGTTCTATTCCCAGTTTTTTGAGGAATCTCTGCACTATTCTCCATAGTGGCTGTACCAGTTTTCATTCCCACCAACAGTGTAAGAAGTTTCCTTTTCTCCACACCCTTTCCAACATTTATCGTTTGTAGACTTTTTGATGACAGACATTCTGACCGGTGTGAGTTGATACCTCATTGTGGTTTTGATTTTCATTCTCTAATAATGAGTGATGGTGAGCATCTTTTCATGTGTTTATTAGTCATCTATATGTCTTTGGAGAAATGTCGGTTTAGGCCTTTTAGCCACTTTTTGTTTGGGTTGTTCATTTTTCTGGTATTGAACTGAATGAGCTGAACTCCATATTTTGGAGATTAATTCTTTGTCAATTGTTCCATTTTCTATTAGTTCCTCTTATTATAAGGGTTGTCTTTTCACCTTGCTTATAGTTTCTTTCAATGTACAAAATCTATTAAGTTTAATTAGGTCCCATTTGTTTATTTTTATTTCCATTAAACAAAATGGAAGATGTTAACCCACACATTTATTTCTAACAGTTATTATTAATTAAACCAGGTTAGGTTATTGCCTAATATATTTGTCAGTTGTCTACTACACGTGGGATATTACAGTAGTGAAGGATACTTTACTAATTCAATCACTAAGCAGAAAGTTGTCTTTATTTGTCTCACAGTTTTCTTTATCTTTCCATCTTTATTTGAAGCCTATAAATATATATCTATATATATACACATACATACACACACACACACACACACACACACACACACACACGGGATAGTATTAGAGCAAATATTTAGTTCTGTATTTCCTAATATACCATCTGCTATACAGTGCATGATTTTTATAATCTTCTTTCTAGATCTACCAAAGCTTGATATAATATATGAAAAAAGATGTTCTTAAGTTATCTTATAGGGTGAGTAGTGTAATTTATCATTTTGTACCACAGTATATAGACAGTGAAGTAACTTACTTTCTTGAGTATAGGACTTAGGTTCAGATTTTGGCCTCAGAACTTATTAGGCTTTAGGAAATTATTTAACCTCTCCAATTCTAAATTTTGTTTTACACCTGTTAATTATGACTTTGCATTTTAAATAATAAATTACTGCCTAGCACTGCTCATGGCATAGAGTTGGCCCAGAGTTACTTGTTTAAGAGTTTGTGGTGTGGAATACATTTTTAATATTTTCATACTATATTTTGATCACCTAGCAGCCACATATAACAGAAAATGAAAGACACAGAGCAACATTTTCTTCAGAAGAGAGGCTAGATGGCTTACCAACTGTTCTAGACCATTCTAATTCTGGTTGGGGCAAGACAATGGATAGAAAAGATATTAAACCATAATAATCACAAGATAGGAGTGAGAAGAATACAATCTTATTGGGAAATAAGAATACACAGAGTAATCAAGAAAAGAATACTTTGTTTGAACACAGACTAGAAAGGAGGAAGATTTGAGTAGAAAACTAAATCTATCTAAAACTTCATCAAAGTTTTAGATAGATTTCCATTTAATTAAAATAAATAATAAACCCTTAAATTCACAAGTTATAGTGGAAGCATTCTACAATCTCTGCTAAATTCTCTAGTAGTATTTCATTAAGACAAGCATAGGGAAGCACACCCATGCATAAAATACTGGAAAATGACAAAGTTGTAGTAGAGTATGGGGAGTTTAATTTCAACTAAAATTAGAGTTCTGCCATTTATGAAGAAAATCACAGTATAACTGAAAGAATGTTTAAAAAATAATTTGGATAAATTCCAAAATCTGAAATGCACAACTGATCCTCTTGATATGTGTCAATGAGAAAGACAATGAGTCATAACTTTGGTATAGACAGGAATACAATAACAAGTGACATCACAGATCAGAGCAGAAATGGAAGCATGTTTTAATAAAGGGTTTTATGATGATTGTTCACCCTGATAAAAAATATCAAATAATTCAATAGGGATTTATTAATTTTATACAATATTTAAACAAAAAAGAAATAGAAACAACTATTTACAAAATATCTGGGTGGGTGAGGACATTCAAGCTTAAAACAGATGAAATATATCAAATCAAAAACATCTTATAAATAAGACTATGTAGTAACAAGTCAAAAACAAAATAAAAAAAGCTTTTGTAACAAATGTGTCAAAAACATTTCTAGAGTCATTATCCTCTCTCATTTATTCAGACTTATAACTACCATTTAATGAGTGCCCAGAAGTGTCAGATGTTGGCCTAACTACAGTGTTATAGAAAACACACTCCTCTGTACTTGTGGAGCTTAGAATGTGAGAGACAGACCAATAAATATTACACAAGGAGGTATTTAAGTCAAGTTTTGATAAGTGCTACTAAGCAAAAGTACAAGAAATATTTTTAAAAACACATAACAGGAAAGATTTTTGTGAACAAGTGACATGTTTCAGGCAGGCCCTGGAGAATATTAACAAAGTAAAAGGGGCAAAGGGAAACATTCCAGGCAGAAGGAGCAGACTCACAGATGTCCCCAGAGTATAAGGGGGTTTCAAATAGTTTATTTCCTTCTGAAAGAAGACCAGAATGGGAAATATGAGATTGAAAAGATATAAGGATGAGATCACATGGGCCTGTATTAAGAATTTGCTAAGAGCAAGCTAAAGTCATTAAGATATTTTAAGCAGAGAGCAAGACCATATGTATGGTTTTAAAAACTCATTGGACTTGTGTGAAAATGATATTTTCAGGGGCAGGAGTGATTCTGCCAAAGCAAGAGCACAATAGAGAGAGAGGCAGTGCTATAGATGGCTTCTAAACATTTGTCATAAGCAACGTGATGAGTAGTATCTCTTATTGAATTAGAGAACACCAGGAGGGAATAGAGTATAAAAGAAAGAAGATATATACAAACTGAAAATGTCCTATTTGAGATACCTGAGAATCATATGTGTATATTAAGTGAAAAAAATACAAATGATAATTATATACTCTGATTTCAACTTAGTAAGAAATATATAGATAAAAGTTATAAGAAATCATATCAAAGTAGAAATATCATTCATTCTAAATATGAGNTTTGCCTAATTTAAAGATATGTCAGAGCTTTCTGTCTGCATAGGTTCACAAGACAAACATAGTAATGCTGATTCTGTTCTGCATATTAGGTAAGAGATACTGAGTAAAACCACTATCATAAACCAAATTTCATAGAAGTTAGTTACTTCTTTGTGAATCATGATTCAACATCTTTTTAGCAACTGGTTTATTCATGTTAGAATCAACTGAACATGTATGCCACGATATTTGAAATACTAAACTGTTCAGTGTTCAAAGATTCCTAGTCTATTTTAAGAGTGAAGCCTCATGAAATCTTTCACTGCCTTTCCCAGTGGGCTTTGTAAAAAAATTTGTGAATACTTTGTAACCAATTCTATTTGAACTTATACTTTCCTAACATTCCATTTTTATTTTAAAACTAGGCATTATGTTTTTCCATTTTTAAAAAGAACAGTTCACCAACAAAAATCTCATCATAAACTAAGCTTTTTTTTTCTCCCAGGAGAAATTCTTTAATAACTCAACTGGGTTGGCAGTTTTTGAGTTATGGGCCTTCACGCTGATGATAAAAACCATAACATGTAGACTTTTCCGGTGAGGTATATTAATGGTATATTCAACTTGACATTATGACCAATACGGCCCTCAGGAGTTGGCCTATAAATGTCAGGAGCTGTCAAAGAGTTAAAGGCTTTGTTTCTTACAGGCTATAGTAGCCACATCTTATTCTTTATCCTCTTACTGGTTGATGTTTCAAATATATTCCCTGGATACACATGTATTGGATACACATAGTTTAAAGACAAAGTGCTGGATATTATCCTCATACCTGCCTTCAGGGACCTTATATTTTAATTGCCAAAATAAGACATTTGGTAAAATGACTGTAATATATGATTGCATGTGCTATATAAGCCAAAGAAATTACTATGGAAAGTTTAAGAAGGCATCTATTTCCAAATTAGCATATGATTTTATACAAGTAAATCAAACAACAAGTTTGTTACTATTCTAATATAAAAATTTTAAACATTGAAACATGGGAGTCTAGAATCCTAAAAGAATTAATCAGGGGTTGCCTGAACAAAATCCTTGAAGGAAGTTTCTATATTAGAATTAATCCCAGAAGTCTATATCTGCTAAGAAAGAGAGTTAATTTAATGTCTTTGGTCCCTGTTGTTTTCCCATTGTGCCTCCTCAGGGTGAAAGCAAACTCAGTGAGAGATTCTCAGAACTAACTGTCACAGTTCCTGTCCAAAAGTTAGCTCACCCAGCAAGCAGAAGAAACATCAGCATTTGTGCAGTCTTGGTTTCCTGGTATTTTCTTCCTGACATTTTCTTCTTGATATCTTGCTTGTCAAGAAGCAAACCACTTGAAACTACTTGAAAATGTAGCTGCATTAACTTGTAAAGATCTCAGTAGGACAAATCCAAGTTCTATGTATACTCCCCCAAAGCACTTTCAATTTGCAAACTAAATTTAAACTTCTCATGCATAAACTCAGATTCTCTGCTTCTTCAGCTTATGCTTTGATTGTCTCACAAGGTCAGATTCTTTCTCACTCCTTCCCTCAGAGGAGAGCTAGTTGGACTGACTATGACTTAGCATCTAGTTTCTGGTTACTTCGTTTAAATGTGATATTTCTCTTTGTAAAGTGAGGATTTCATTCTCAGAGACTTTGCCATGTTACTAAATTCTACTTGGCTAAACTCTTGTGTTCTTGTCTTAAGTTCTTTGGTAAATATTTATAGTACACTTCCTTTTATTGGGCTTCCCTGGTAGCTTAGCTTTTAAACCATTTGCCTGCAATGCCAGAGATCTGGGTTTGATCCCTGGGTTGGGAACATCCCCTGGAGGAGGGCATGGCAACTCACTTCTTGCCTGGAGAATCCCCATACACAGAGGAGCTACAGTCCATGGAGTCACAAAGATTGGGCACAACTGAGAAACTAAGCATACACCCTGATTATTGTTTCTATTTGGTCTGCAGTGTTATTGCCAAGCATAATATCCTTAATTTTAAGCACGCTACATAAATTTTCTCCATTTAAATCCCCAATTGTTAATATAACCCACTTAATAGTCTCCCACTATTATGTTTTCCTAAAGTTTCATCTACCTGTAAACAGAGCCATGCATTTTTTTTTTCAATTCTGTCTTTTGGAAATGATTATCTAACATATTGTTGCCTCTGTAAAACAATTCTAAAACTATTATACCTAACATTATTAAATTATATAACAATAGTATTTTTTTCTTAAGGGTATCTTTCAGTCAATTGTGAATCTGGCAGCATATTTTGACCATGGTAGGTAGCTTTGACTGCTTCCTTGTTACACTGAAAGCGTGAAAATATTCTTCCACCATTTCTTCACTTTGTAGTTTATCAACCAATGTACTATAACCTTATTTTTAAAAATATAAGGCACCAACAAACTGGCTAGTTAGTAAGTTGCTATAACCCTGTTTTTTTTCCCATCTAATGTCTCTAGAAAGTGAAAGTGAAAATCGCTCAGTCCTGTTGGACTCTTTGTGACCCCCATGGATTATACAGTCCATGGAATTATCTAGGCCAGAATACTGGAGTGGGCAACCTTTCCCTTCTTCAGGGGATTTTCCCAACCCAGGGATCGAACCCAGGTCTCCTGCATTGCAGGCAGGATTCTTTATCAGCTGTGCCACAAAGGGAAGCCCAAGAATACTGGAGTGGGTGGCCTATCCCTTTTCCAGTGGATTTCCTTGATCCAGGAATAAAACTGGGTTCTCCTGCATTGCAGCCGGATTCTTTACCAACTGAGCTATCAGGGAATAACTGATGCTCAAATGAAGAACCCATCTATCCCAAGGGAACTTTCTGTATACTCCACTAGACTAAGAGCATCCATATTATGTGTTATATGTATGTACATCATAACTCTCTCTGTTTATCAGAATCACTATTCCCAAGCCTCATAAAGACCTAGCTGCAATCTGACATGTCTGATAATTGCATCTGAAACTGGTTTGTAATCAGTGCAGATCCACTCTAGGCCTATATAACTATATAATATGGAATTGTACTGGACAACCTGAAATGTGAGTCATATTATTTCTATTCTAGACAGGATTTCCCCATTTTGGTTTCTTAGATAACTGACAAATAATTATGCAAAAGCAATTCACCATATGGAACTACCAGAATATGGTAGTGTAGCACAGATAACATGACAAAGGCCAAGCATACTACTTAGCATCTTCACTGTATAGTCCTACATCAAAGCTATCAAGTACTGAGAGCTTTATAAATTGAAGATGTGTTCTTTGTTTGCATTACCATTATCATCACAAAAATTAGCAGTATACATTTACCAAGTGTTCCAAAGGGAAGAAAATGGGATGTCACTAAATCTACATGGTTATCAAGGAAGAGAGAACTATTCAGTTACCTACTTATAAGACAGAAAGACTGAGTACAGAATTGCAATTCATTCCACAAGCAGGGTTTCAACTTGTGTATATTAAGTTTAATTGAAAACCAAGTGTTTGATGAACAGAAAAACAGAAAAAGAAGTTCAGTACAACTCAACTCTAATTATACAAAGTACTGTATAAAATTCTCCAAAATGTAATTCTGGTTAGGTGGTAAAAGAGCAAAAAGGGTAACTTTTAAAACTTAAATCATTAAAAATGCAACAGAATTAAAGGTACCTGATAAAATGAACATATACACACAAATAATATTATATATATGCACATTTGTATTATATAATCACTGATTGGATTCCCTTGAAAGAAGGGAAGAAGACTAGGGAAAACTTAGCATGTAAGATATTTATTACTGAGTGTTGTTGGAACCAATGACTATAGAAGGGAAGGGAGGGGAGACTGAGCAGAAGGAAGCCGATGTTGTGGAGCCCTTCCTAAATTCCTGCTTCAGGACCAGGAATTTATTCCTACAGTTCATTAGAGTGCTGGATGCTGACAAGATATAGAACTTTTTCTTTCTGGTATTGCTTTTGGCCAAAGGGAGCAACCGGATCTCTTAGTCAAACCCACCAATAATTCTGAAGCTGGGACAGCCTTTCAGAACTGCCTTTAACTCCACCAAAATCTGCCATTGGTCACAGGCTGCCACAGAAAGAGCCAAGGCCTTGGATGAGGCAGGGTTGTTTTTGTTTTTTTTTTTAACCTCTGAGGAAATCCACAAAGGTGATTAAAAGCTAAATATATTATCATGACAACTCTCCCAGCAGCTTAAAAAATAGTCCCTATATTCCTAGGGTGTCTAGAAAGTACACTATAGTATCACTCACAAAATGTTTAAAACATGGTAGTGAACCCTTTAAATAATTGCAAACACCATTACTCTCAACTGATGCTTCATAATCTCTAATTTTATATGTATCAAATATTTCCCAAGGGCTTTTGCAGGTGGCACAATGGTAAAGAATCCACCTGCCAATGCAGAAGATACAAGAGACATGTGTTCGATCGCTGTGTCAAGAAGATCTCCTGGAGGAGGAAATGGCAACAGGCTCCATTGTTCTTGCCTGGAGAATCCCAGGGACAGAGGAGCATGGAAGGCTATAGTCCATAGGATCAAAAAGTCAGACACAACTGGGCAACTGAGCATACATGCAAATACTCCCCAAGTAACTTCTATATAATATATTTTTCAGTAAGAAATTGAGAAATTGACAGTTGATATGAAGGTTTTCCCAGAAGAGATTTTTGGACAATGCTCTGAGAAACCCCAGCTATAAGAGAGTGAAGGAAGTAGAATTGGATATATGGAGAATTCCAACTCTGATCACCTCTCAGAGTCATCAATTCACCCCACAGGAGATCTGGAGCTGAAATTGCTCTTCAGAGATGTCCCCAGTTTAAGTAGGGGAGCCATCTTCATTTCCAGCATCAGTTAATCAGTGTATGTAGACTGCCCCTGGGGAAGGGTAAGACCTCACATAAAGCAGTTCCTCTTTTCAAAGGTATTCTCATCAAGAGAAGATGTGTATTCTGTCAGCAGCAAGCTTCTAGGCAGCTGTGGGAATGAGTTCCTTGCTCCTCAAAGGGGACTCTATGCATCAGCCACAACAATAAATTTGATTAACTATTATTTGAAAATGTCATTAAAAACTTATACCAGCTTTTTTTAAGAAAAACTATTAATATCTCATCTTACATATAGAACTGTTATTTTCCTTAACTTTATCACTTTCATAGACTGTTGTTTATTTCTTTTTATACACTATAATCTTTATATACTTAGGAAGGAATAAGGAAAACTATTACCACTGCTCTTCAAAAACATATCTCAGTAAGGGTCCTTCAACAAGAAGTATCATTATAACCAAGAATATTTAAGGTACACTGTGTGTCCATTTCACCTTTCAGATCTGTGAAAGTAGGGCTGAAAAACAGAGAAGGTGATGAATAAATCCTTACTTCTTGTATTTTCGGAGAAGGCAATGGCACCCCACTCCAGTACTTTTGCCTGGAAAATCCCATGGATGGAGGAGCCTGGTAGGCTGTAGTCCATGAGGTTGCTAAGAGTCAGATACAACTGAGCAACTTCACTTTCACTTTTCACTTTCATGCATTGGAGAAGGAAATGGCAATGCACTTAAGACTGCTGGGATTGAAATTCTTTTGCAAATCTTTTGCTACAAAGTGACACAGTAATCCATGCTTTATATTTCTGTTCTATATCCAATCATGAAAACAGTATTTTTAATTAAGTATTCAGTGCATAGAACTTTATAGTTTTTATGACATGCAATTTATTCAGATATAAATGAATAATTTATATATTGTGCTTCTGTGCTAGCTTGGGCTACATTAACAAAATACCTTTCATAGACTGCATGGCTTAAACAACAGAAGTTTATTTTTATGAAGTCTAGAAACCTGAGGTCAGGGTGCCAGCAGGGTCAGGCTCTGGTGAGGACTATTCCTGGCTTGCAGATGGTCATCTTCTTGCCATGTGCTTACATGGCCTTTTCTCTGACTGTGCATGGAGAGATCTCTCTTTATTCCTCTTCTATAAGGTCATAAACCTTTTGGATTGGAACTTATTTAACTACCTCTTAAAAACCCATCTGCAAAATATAGCCATATTGCGGGTTAAGGATACAACCTATGAATTTGAGGAGCACACAGTTCAGTCCCTGGCAGTTTCAAAAGTCAGGTTACTTCTCGCCTCTTTTTGATGTTTACCTGCAGGCATTTAATTACCCACACTGCTCTCAATCTAGTATTTCTAGTGCAGCTCCTCCTCTAAAAATCTGTAAGGCATACTTCTCAAGTAACATCAAACTATTAGAAAGAATGTAGGGATTTTAGATTCTATATATAGTAAATTAAAATGGGATTAATATCTATAAAAAGTCATATGGAACTGTGGACCTAAAGAGGAAAATTATGATTTCTGATATAACATATTGAGTTCTTTTATTCTTTTAGAACAATTTTATAAGATGTATTTTCTCTCTGTTTGATTTAAGTTGAATTTGTCTCTTTCTGGTATCTGTTTCTATTGCTATGATTATTTTTTCTTTAGCTATAATGATGTTTTATGGTTTAACTACCTTGACCACTGTTTACTGCTAACAATCCAAACATACAATTTTGTATTTAAAAACACTTCAAACATAGTTTGTTTCATGGCTACTTCATAATTCAGACATTAGAGGTACTAAAACTTCTAACTAACAAAGCAAAAGTCATAATGTGAAATCACAGTGCGAACTTTCATCTTATCATTTAGGGAGTGTTAAATCTATCTTTACTATTTTTGGCCACTAACAAATATGTAGGAACATGCATTTGAAAAGTATAAAAATTAATAAAAGTTCATCTTTTTTATTCCAAGTATCCTAAAATTCAGTCATAAAAGTGGTTGTGAATTATGACTCTGAAATGGAAGAAATCACTGGAGTATGTTAAGGTAATTACCACCTGTAACTCAGGGTAGTGTTTCCTAAATGCACCATGCATGTCTTTTACTGCTTCTACACATAACTAAGTCATTTTCAACCTGAAATTTAATAAATCACATCTTTGAGAATGTACTAAACACTCTGTAACATGGAAACAATTACACATGATTAATGGGTGGAGTAAATCTTCCAAGTAGAAAGACGGTTGTACTGCTTGAAAAGGCATCTTGGGTAAGAAGGAAAGCCTAAAGGTTGTCTTGTAGCTGGGCTCAGGGAGGTTTCTGGAAATGGTATATAGCTCTTCTGATAAGATTTGTAAGAGAGCTGTGGAGTTTCCAGGTCATTCACTGAGAAACAAATTAAATGCAGTAATCCTGCGAAGAATCTGGTAAACTAGAGATAGGGCAGGGTTACAAAGTTATAATTAGTGGATTCCACTGTCAGTCAGACTTCCCCACGATAGTGTAGTCACGGTGACAACTGACCATGGTTTTATACTGCACAGATCAGGACATTGCCTGCTTTCACTGAGAATGTTAAATATCTACTAACAATAAAGGAAACTAAATAGTATGTCACTGGTAACTAAATACAAGCATTCTTTCTACACAATCTTTGTCAGATTAACAGAGTTCCAATTTAGCTGTCAGTGAAATTTCTTATCCTTCCTGTGGTTAGGGGCCAGCCTTTGCCTTATGCTAATTACTTCGCTATAGTCACCGCATTTCAAATGTACACAAACATTTTTCCTCGCACCTCTCTTTCTTTTGTTGGACGGCAGACTACTGCAGTGACCTACTGTCTTCTCACATAGTTTAGCAGGGAAGGGAGTCAGGACACTGTCTGGACTCACTGTCTACACAAAGGATGGACGCATTAGACTAACAAACACACTGCAGCTTGGAGCTCCACCAGCAGCTGAATGAGGCCTTTATTTATTTATTTATTTTCAAGACAAAAGAAGCTCAGGCTTCACAGCTGCTCCATAAAATATAGTTTTTAAAAAATCATTGGAATTTGAATAAAAATTATATGAAACAGACTGAGTCATTTATGGTCCAATTTGGGAACGTGTTATGTGGCTTAGGTTAAGAGTAACTTGAGAACAATTAATCTACCCCCAAATTATCGAAAAGTGTCTTTTTTATATAAAGTGTATATACAATTTTTGCTATACTGAATGTACTTTGTCTGTGATAATTGTATTTTATATAGTGGTACCATAGTGGGTCTTGATTATATAGCTACGCTAAGGGCTATATATAAATACCTTGCATTCATAAGAGGTTTAAAAAATATCCCCAGGAACTGGGTGTACCCATCAGCCTTTATTTTTAATAAAGGCAATACTTAAAAAGCTGGAAGAAAAATGTCAATAGTCAAATTCTTTAACTTCAATTCTCATCTGGAATTTATCTTCTTATACATATAGTAAATATACAATAATGTAATTTTTGCCACTTCAAATTTTTAAAAACTTAAGTCTCTCGTATTGTCCTGAACTTTAGAATCATTTCCACCACCCCCAAAAAGCTTTTTGTGTTGTTTGATTCAGCAGTTGTAGCTGTACAACCTTTGACAAAACTTTAGCACCAAAATATTCTAAACACATTATTTTCTTCAGTTTAAGGAGCACAAGAAATAAGCTTAAACAAAGAAAGAGGAACTTATGAAAACTTAAAATGGCTCTGCTAAAATGTTAGTAACCAAATGCCTTAAAAATATATTATTTCTGATATATAGACATTAAGCACAGAGAGAACAAGAGATGACAGGTCCCAGTATTCTTATGTTCTGAAAATAAAACTGCCTAAGTGATTAGATGGAGATTCCAACACAAATCACATTGTCCTCTTAATTTCTATCAGCTTTGGAACTCTGCATTAGGCAAGAAAAAGAAAAGTTCTTTGTTAATGAGAGTATTTAGAACACATTCCTGAGTTCCTAACATCATAGAGGTGTAACATGACATGAAAATCATAAAGAAACTGAAGTTGCTCAGTCGTATCCAACTCTTTGAGACCCCATAGACTGAAGCCTACCAAGCTCCTCTGTCCATGGTATTCTGCAGGCAAGAATACTGGGGTGGGTTGCCATTCCTTTCTCCAGGGGAGGGATCTTTCTGACCCAGGAATCGAACCCCTATGACAATCATAAGACAACATTAAATTAACTGGGATTTATTTACCCAATGAAGTTCTATATTTAAAATGAAGTTCTATCTTTATAAAGTGTTAGTTGCTCAGTCGTGTCCAAGTCTTTGTGACCTCATGGACTGTATGTAGCCCGTCAGGCTCTTCTGTCCATGGAATTCTCCAGGCAAAAATACTGAAGTCGGTTGCCATTCCATTTTCCAGGGGAGGATCTTTTCGACCCAGGGATCGAACTCAGGTCTCCTGCATTGCAGGTATTTTCTTTACCATCTGAGCCACCAGGGAAGCCCAACCCCATATAGGTATTATACAAATTCCCATGATTATTTTATTTTTAACATTTTATTTTGTATTGGATATAGCCAATTAGCAATGTTGCAATGGTTTCAGGTGGACAGCAAAGGGACCTATGCATGTATATGTATTCTCCCTCAAATTCCATTTCTATCCAGGCTGCCACATAATGATTCCCTTTATTTACATGAGGTGTTAGTTGCTCAGTCATGTCTGACTCTGCAATCCCATGGACCATAGCCTGCCAGGCTCCTCTGTCCATGAAATTCTCAGGGCAAGAATACTAGAGTGGGTTGCCATTTTATTCTCCAGGGCTCCTGTAGGGGAAATTAGAATCGGATGCCTCAAGTCCAAGGGAGCCCCCGGGCATGTTCATTATCAGAGTGTTCCTTTCCTTTGTAAAGCACTTCTGGCTGCCAGATTGTTTAATTGTGAGCCATTCAGGGGGTATTGCTCTTCTGATTTAACACACTAATATGCACCCCAAAGATCTTTCTTTCAGCACAGATGAAATATTTATTTACACGAGGATAGCTCTAAAAAAATGTTGATAGTTTCTAAAATTTACCTGCCATCAAAATACAAAGGGTTGCTATCATTTTAGTCATTCAAAGCCTTGTCCTAGTCTGAAATCTAAGGGTCCTCTTTCTCTCACCCTTGCCCCTCCCACATTCAATTAATCACATCTTACATAATGATTCCTATGTCTCAGGATCCGTCCTCTCTTTCTCAACTCCTGTGGCCTGATTTCGGTTTCCTATCACCAAACTCCCCTCTCCAGATAAACTTCCTTCAGAAGGTGCTCTACTTATGGGATGACTTAGAAAAAAAATTATGGGTGTTTTTTCTCATACCAATGTCAAATTGTCTAAAGTTCTCTGAACACAAAAAGAATTATGTTGCATTTCTCTACCTCATAAACTGGTATTTAGCAATTAAAACCTAATGATGATCTTATCTATTCTTAAGAAAATCTGACAACTTCCACCATCACTTTCACTTTTATGTATATTTACTACTGTTTTTTATTCTCTCCACATTCATTTATTTGAGTCTTACATGGGGTCAGAACCCAATAAATTATCCGATTCTGATAATTGGGAAATTTCTGCTTTAAATACATTTCAGTCCCATGAAAATATAAAATGCATGTAAATTCTCAATTATGACTCATGTCAAAAGTTTTATACTAAGATAGCTAGAGAATGTTGTGCTGTGGGCTTATTCATATATTCTCTCTGTCCCACTGGACTATAAGCCTTTTGAGGGTAAGAATTACGTCTTATTCATGTTTTCAAAGCCAGAACCAAGAATACTATCTGCATATAGTATATACTAATTATTCAATGCAGGCTGAATATTTTTGTTCTACAATCCATGAAAGCAGTTTCAAAGAAAGACTCATAAATAGGTTTTCAGCTATGATGGCAGCAGTAAAGCTAACAAAAAGGCTACCAGAGCTACTACAGATTTCCCTCATTCTTTAAGTTTTTAAAATATATGAACAATAATTATAAGAGCTAATATTGGTTGAGAGCACAAAGTATTTCAAGCATCATGATAAATTTTTACACATTCCACATATTCACTTATTGACTTTTTGTTAATGCTCTCAAGTACTCTGCAAGTGGAATACCATTATTATCATCATCCCAATTTCCAGGAAACTGGAAACCAAGGCACAGAGAATTCAATAATTTACCCAGATTATGGAAAGTTTCGTTAGCATCAGAGCCAGGGGTAAGCCACATTCTGATGTCTATCTCACCAATTTGGTGTTTTCTGCCTCGAGGTCACTGACACCAGTACCTTGAGGTGTCACCAGATTTTCCTGGTGATTTGCTACAAGTAGGTACTTTTCTCAGTGCATAGGCCAAAATTACACATAGCACATTATATTATATACACTTTCCCTCAAAATATTTTGTCACAACTGTGCCTTTATGTTTATATTAGCAAACTAGTGTTTAACAAAATTTTCAATGTGTTTTCTTTAATTTCCCTCTTGTAAAAGCATTATTAAACAAGTTTTACTACACTGAATTAATATCAGTTTAGACAGGTGGTTGATACATTAAATGTTATAAATCTCTAAAACTTCACTTGTAATAAATAGAGTTTGGTTTGTAAAAATGAGTGTATTTGATTTGTTACCTTAGAGAATTTTTTATATTTTAGTCCAGTTTTATATTTTCAAATGTCTTATATTGATTTTCTTTTCATCTCAGTGTCATGACTTTTTTAAAACTCAAAATAATTTTTAGGTCCTATGAGTGTAGGGATCTAAGCTTGGGAATTGTGCAGAGCTTAGCTTGGTAAGCAGTTGGTTGCAAAGCTTGTCTTTTTAGTTCTTTTATCTCACTGTAAAAACCACAGTGGGATTATTGAACGGTTGAAAATTGGTGGCAATAAAAAATTAAGCATGAAAATACAGTTGCAGTAAAATAAAACCTTGTTTTAGATATGCAATAATATTTAAATGAACACATTTTAGGTTAGTCATAATGCAAAACAAATAACTAAGCCAGATATAAGGAAAAAAAGAAAAAGAAGAGTTCTTTGTCTCTTGAAGAACCATAGTTTTAACAAGCTCAGATTCTGATGGTATTATGATGGTATATTCCATTAGGCCATGGTGGCAAAATTAAAATGATATGGGTCATTTGCTTAGATTTCCTTCCAGAATTGTTTTAAGTGCTGTAGAAATTAGGGGTAATCCTTAGATAGTAGCTTCTTTCTTATCCTTTATATTTTTCTATTATCTTTCTTTCACCAATATTGAATTTAAACCTCCACTTAGTTTTTAAAGGAGCTAAATATATATATGTAGTTTCTTATGGAAAAAATAATAATTAGTGTGTTTAAGGGAAATTAACTAGCAAAAAAGCACTACAACCAATTCAAGGTTGCTCTCACCAAAACTGAGAACCTGTCAGTGCTGGTGGTAATAAGTCCTATTTGCTCTGTGTTCCCAACACCTTTGCACTGGCTTCTTATGCCCAAGGGAGCCCCTGTACCCCATAGCCAATACACACACACACACACACACACACACACAAAGGGAGAACCCATCAAGAATTCTATTTTTAAGTAACATGAAATGCTTAGATATTTCCTGGCACCCTCTCTCCCATACACTGTATGTGTCCCTTTTCATGGTTTTCCTCTTTACTAAGGACTATTATAGAAAATCTAACAAAATCCTGTTCTATATTTCCTGTGCCATATTTTCATTCCTACTCTACAATGATGTAGTGTAGAATTTTATTGAGTGCTTTAAGAAATAAAATATTTAAAAAAGAATAGACCTTAAAGGTAACTTCACCTTGGGGGATCCTATATCTTTCTTATATTTCTTCTGTTTTCTTTCTCTGTATGGAACTGTCCTTAAACTCATCATTATTAATACATATTTAATATACCCTATTCTGTGGAAGTCATTGTGTTAAAAATCATGAAAGATATAAGATGCTGATCACATGGAGAGTTCATAATGCCTCAAATCTGAAGATAAGTATATATTTGCATTATTGAAGAAGGATGGTATGCATTGACATATAAAAGCATAACTTGAGTAAGACAGGGAGAGCTGTTAGATGACTTCAGGATTTCACAATCTTGCTACTGATTCTTCCCCATATACATCATAATAACATATCAAATAGGAAAATAAAATAAAAGGATCTCCAAAACAGAGAAAAATCTTCCCAACCACAAAGAGAATGTGATTGTAGAGCTGAAGCCATACTGATGCAGGGTTCTTGCTGCTGGTAACCAGGAGTCTGACTGCTGTGGGTAAAGGGCAAAACAACAGTCTCCCATCCCAACTCACTGGTTGAATTCAGCTTTTATGAGTGTATTTTCCCCATTCTTGAGGAAAATTAAAAATAAAAAGAATACTATCATTGGTCATATGGCTGATGCCATGGCTACTGAACCACTGTAGTTCTACCTGGTTGGGAAGACAAATGTGTAACCATGATACAAGAGCAAAATAAAGCCTGAAGACTGAATATGCACTCTCACTGCAAAGAATAAACCACAGACTATATGCATGACTGTCTTGGAAGGCATAAATAAAGGTAACCATGATGGAGACATTTCCTACACAAGGGGAAAAAAATCATGGAAGGAGGGAGAGAACAAATTGCCCACTCAAAATAAATTGTTGTTGTTTGGTTGCTATCACTTTTGACTCTCTTCAACCTCATGAACTTCAGCACACCAGGCTCCCCTGTCCTTCACTAATATCCCTGTTTGCTCAAACTCATGTCCATTGAGTCAGTGATGGCATCCAACTATCTCATCCTCTGTCACCCCCTTCTCCTCTTGCCCTCAGTCTTTGCCAGCATCAGAGTCTTTTCTGATGAGTTGGCTCATCATGTTAGATGGCCAAACTATTGGGGTTTCAGCTTTAGCATTAGTCCTTCCAATGAACATTCAGTGTTGATTTCCTTTAGGATTGACTGGTTTGATCTCCTTGCAGTCCAACGGACTCTCAAGAGTCTTCAACATGACAGTTCAAAAATCATCAAACTGTGCTCAGTTTCTTTGGTGCTCAGCCTTCTTCATGGTCCAACTTTCACATCTGTACATGACTACTTGAAAAAACCATAATTTTGACTATAAAAAAGAAATAGCATGCCAAAATTCTAAACTACATAAAGGGTTCTAATGCTAAAAAAAATTAAGAAATGGAAGATTAGAATATAAATTTCATTTCATAGGAAATAATTTTATAGAGTATTCCAGCAAACATATTTCTTAAAGTACATATGTGAAATTACCCAAGAAACAGGCTATGAGGTGAAGATCTTATTGCTGGAATTTTACTGGAGGTTCCTTTTTCTGAATAACACTTGTAGGGGAGTTAAAAACGTTAGACTGGGAAAAAGTGTAAGATAAACTGTGATGCAGTTGCAAAAGAGAACTTGGTTAAACCCAAGTGATCATATGGAGCTGAGATTGCAGGGTTTAGGTAAGGTAAGAGAAGGAATGTCACAGTCCTAAAGGAGGAAACAGCATAAACTAGACTTCTACTAGTGTGGATAGCCCTTTCAAGACAATGGTTGTTCTGGTTTCCTGGGGTATCTAAGAGGAAGGCTAAAAAAGTGACCTAAAGTCTTCACCTCCACAGCTAGCTTTGCAGAGAGCTGCACTGACAGTCATCCTCTCCTTCCTCTGTCACTCCTAGATTCTCACCTTCAGCTACCATCCCTGTTGATCTACGTCCCTTACTTGATGCTATACTCAGATGAAGACTCTAAGAGTTGTGAGTTCTCATCATATTCTTCTTATGCTGTGACTACTACATCTGCCCATTTACCAAAATCGATCAAGGGAATACCAAGAAGCATCCAGTTGACTCACTCTGGTTGTATTTATAGTCTTTCAACTCTGCTCTAAATCAGCAAGCGTATCTCCCAAGATGATCAGGGTAAATTACCTCTGTCAGAACTGTGAGTTTTTTTTTTTTTTTTTCTCCTTACTGGTTTCTAGCATGAAGAGTCCAAAAGAGACTAGGTACAAGTCATTGCTTAAAGTGTAGTTTGTTACTTTCTGTGTGCCCTAGTGGAATTATACACATCTGGAAACATATATAGACCTGCAGATCCAAGGATTTGGGGGAGGAGAAACACAAATTCTCCAAGTAGCTTACTGAGAGCCATGATCAGTAGGGTCATTACTACCTACATCATTTGGTTCTTGAACCTAGGTGTTCAACTTATTGAGGATACAACGCCATATAATTGTTTTTTATCTATGGTGTATCCAGTGTTTTCTAGGATGGTGCTCTTTCTTAACAGGCTCTCATTTCCAAATCAGTGCCTCTGCTGTGTCTGTATCCCTCTATCAGTCTAACAACTTTTGGGAAGTGAGGTATGTGATAGGACAAATAGACAACCATGGTACTATGCTCACTGGTACATTTCTTTTGTAGTAAAGGGGGTTCTTTGGTTCAGAATGCCCTTGAATAATGCTCCTGGCTCAGATCCTGCAGACTGAAGTCAAACCTCTACTTGAAATGTGTTGATTTTGATTCTAGACAAGATAAAGCATTGTTCCTTCCAGGGTGGAAAGGGTCCAAAGAAATAAATTACCATCAAAAAGCTGGTTGATCTCTTTGAGAATAATCCCATATTGGGTCCTGGTTGTGGTTAATTTTACCTGTTTTTTTGACTGGGCCGCGGGGTGCCCAGACTTTTGATTAAACATTATTCTGAGTGTGCTTGTGACGGTGTTTCTAGATAAGCTCAACATTTGAGTTGATAGACTGAATAAAGTAGATTGCCTTCCCTAATGTAGGTGGGCCTCATCCAAACAATTGTAAATTGAATTTTAAAAGCTGCGTAAAAAAGGACTCCTGCTCCCTGACTGTTGAACTGAGACGTTAGTCTTTTCAGGACTTCAGACTCAGATAGACACTTTACTGAGTGTCTTCTTGGATCTCATGTTTTCCAGCTTTCAGACTGGGCCTGCAAATTGGCTCTTCTGGATCCTGCAGACTGTGGGACTTGCCAGCCTCCATAATTGTATGAGCCAGTTCCTTATAATAAATCTTTTTTTCTCTCTCTCTCCTTTTCTCCCTCGTTCCCTCTCATCTAATAAATCTTTTTTTTTTCTCTCTCTCCTTTTCTCCCTCGTTCCCTCTCATCTATCTATATCTGTACACACACACACACACACACACACACACACAGAGACACTTCTTATATACTTCCTATTGTTTCTATTGTTACTCTGGAGAACCTTGACAGATACAGATCCTTAACATGGTTCATTGGAAGGTAGACCATTCAGCAGTAGTGGCCTTAGTGAAATGGAAGCCCACGGTCTTGGGCCTATTCATAGCCTTCCTTCATGTCATCATTGACATTTCATTTAAGTTCCCTTTGAGTCAAACTTAAAATGTCAAGTAATCAAGCTATTTGACTTACTTTTTACTGCATCTTCTATAGAAATGGTCTATAGTAGCATGAGATTGACATGCAATATAAACATGAGATACAACAATCTACAGACTTTGTGATTTCTTCCATAGGTCTATACATGTCTCACCCCTAACCCTTTTTCTTCATCATTTTCTTTTTCTTTTCTTTTCTTTTTTTTTTTGAGAGGTCCTCTGTTTTAGCAATTACAAGATTTTATAAAATTCCTTTAATTTAAAAATTAGTATAGCCAGTGGAGAATTTGAAGAATTCTCAGTAATGGCAACAAATTATGACCCCAAACTGAGCAGCATGCTGAATTATAGAATCAACTAGGTTGTATTAATAGACATTGTTACTGCAATTACTGTTTATAACCTCTGGTCTCTCTGATTCAAATTTAGTGCCTACCCACATCCCCGTCTCTGGAGATGGAAATGGCAACCCACTCCAGTATTCTTGCCTGGAGAATTCCATGGACAGAGGAGCCTGGCAGGCTACAAGTCCATGGGGTCTCCAAGAGTTGGACACGACTGAGCAACTAAATCCACCTACCCACATTCCCAAGATAAGGACATGATATTCTGGTTTTCCCAATCACTTTTCTTTAATTGTGGTAAAAATTTACCATTTTAACCATTTTTAACTATAGTTCAATAGTGATTAGTACATTCACACAGTTGTACAACAGAACCCCCTAAATTTTTATCTTGTAAAACTGAAACTCTATACTAATTTGACAGCAATGCCCCACTTCTCATTTCCCCTTCCCCAAACCCCTGACAATCAC
The DNA here is from genome assembly GCA_006410935.1 of Redunca redunca. NCBI lineage: Eukaryota > Metazoa > Chordata > Mammalia > Artiodactyla > Bovidae > Redunca > Redunca redunca. The sequence continues at coordinate 201,805 of SJYQ01005300.1, forward strand.
CATTGTACTTTCCTGTTTCTAAAAATTTGACTACTTTAAATACAATAAACATACATTTTTTTTCTTTCTGTGACTGGTTAATTTTACTCAAAATAATGTCTTCAGATTCATGTATATTGTGGCATGTGACAGAAATTTCTTCTTTTTAAGGCTGAATAATATCCTATTGTGTGTATAGACCACATTTTGTTTATCTATTCATCCATCAATGGACACTTGAGTTGCTTCCACCTCTGGGGTATTTGAATAACACTGATGTAAATATGGGTACACAAATGTCTCCTAGATATTTTTATTTTAAATTCTTTTGGATATATATCCAGAAATGGGATTTCTGGGTCATATGGTAGTTCTACTTCTTTTTTCAGGGAGAACTGCCATACTATTTTCCATAGTGGTTGCATAACATTATAATCTTACTAAGAGTTCAGCAAAATTCTAATGTCTCCACATCCTTGGCAACACTCATTGCTTTCTGTTTTTTGTTTGCTTGTTTTATTTGTTTGTTTTAATAGTAGCTGTCATACTCTTAATTGTGTATCCAAAAATGTATATACTGAAGCTCTAACCCCCAGTACCTCAGAGTATGTCTTTATTTGGAGAAAAAGCCTTTAAAGAAGTGATTCAGTAAAAATAAAGCTGTTAGGCTGGGCCCTAATTCAATCTGACTGGAAACCTTGTAAAATAAATCCATTTAGACACAAAGAGAAACATCTCGGAGGGTGTATGCACAGTAGAAAAAGCCATGGGAAGACACAGCAAGAAGACAGTTATCTGCATGCCAGGGACAGAAGCCTCAGGAACAATTACACCTGTCAATTCTTTAATCTTAAGACTTCTAACCTCCAGAATTGTAGGAATATAAATTATTTTTTTGGAAGTCACCAACTCTGTGATATTTGTAATGGACACCCTAACTAAATCATACAGCATTCAATCTAATGGGTATGAGGTGATATCATATTATAGTTTTGATCTGCATTTCTCTAATGATAAGCAATATTGACCATTTTTTCATATGCTGTTGACCATTTGTATATCAACTTTGAAAATCTTTCTATTCAAGTCCACTGACTGTTTTTAAATAGGTTATTTATTCTGTTGTTGTTGAGTTCTAAGAGTTTATATATAATCTGAGTATTAACCCTTTATCAGATACACTATTTACAAATATTTTTCCCATTCTGCAGCCCATGATTTTTTATATATTCTCTTTCAAATCCTCTGCCTGAATAGCCAAATCATGCATTATTGTCTATGAGTTTATATGTAAATTTAACCTTGGGCTAAGTTTTACCTTTCACTCAAAGTAGGTGATCAATATTTGGGGCTATAGAATCCCAGCAATCCATTTTCGTCTTGTACTCACATACCAGTGTGACTCATTCATGATACAAGCTTGGCTTTCTTCCTGCAGTCAGCTAAGTATAAGAAACCCCTTCATGTGATCTCAGGTGTATTTGCTTAACTCTTTTTAAACTCTAATTGTGCCCTCTGGATCTGAGGGCTAATTCTAGAATTATAGCTTCCATCATATGATAAATTGTTCCTTTATCTGCCTAGACTTGTGACCTGTTAAAATCTGGATTCAGTCATTTATTTCCACAGTAAGAGCTTCAATCTCTTCCAGAGCTCATTAGCATGTAGGTGACTATTTTTTGAATAGTGTATAATTTTCAAAACCTAGATGTGTATGCTGAGGTTTCCCCACTAGGACTTGTCATAAACTCTTCATGTATCTTATTCTACATACATTCCTCCATAGGATAGTTCAAGACTTTTACCTTCAGAGCAGTAATGTATTGATTGAACCCTGTATCTGCTGCAGAACTCTTTCCTGCTCTTGACCTTGTGCAAACATGATAGCCATGCAAGTTACTCAATGAAAGGTTGGAAAAGAATACCAAGTGTGTAATATGCAGCCTCAGATCACAGAATGAATGTGTGATAAGTTGCTTCAATCATGTCTGACTCTGTGAGACCCTATGGAATGTAGTCCCTCAGGCTCCTCTGTCCATGGGGACTCTTCAGGCAAGAATACTGGAGTGAGGAGCCATGCCCTCCTCCAGGGAGTCTTCCTAACCCAGATATCAAATTTGCCTCTCGTATGTCTCCTCCATTGGCAGGCGGATTCTTTAACACTGGAGACAGCTGGGAAGCCCAGATCACAGAGCCCTACCCCTTATTCAGGTGATAGCACTTTATAAGAATTTATTTCTTACTTTGCAGGGGATATTCTATCTTTTTGTTGTACATTAGTCCCTTAAAAGGACTTCCTCAGTGGCTCAGAAAGTAAAGTGGCTTGCTTACAATGCAGAAGACCTGGGTTCAATCCCTGGGTCAGGAAGATCCTCTGGAGAAGGAAATAGCAACCCACTCCAGTACTCTTGCCTGGAAAAATCCCATGGACAGAGAAGCGTGGTGGGCTACAGTCCATGGGGTCGCAAAGAGTTGGACACAACTGAGCAACTCCACTTCACTTTAGTCCTTTAAAAACTTTACTTACATAATGGGTCTACAAATCCCCATAGGGATTATCAAATTTGAGTTACTAGTAGAAAACAATGTCTGAGTTCAAAGTAAAACAAACTATTAATAATTTTTTTGTAAAACTAGGCACATAGCATTACAATTACAAACACCAAAGATAAACAGTATTAAATGCTCCCAGGAAAAAGATATATTGCTTATGGATGACTGACCTATAGGAACAAAACAATTTTTAAAAAGAAGAAAAAAATTAGAGGACTTTAAACTACCCTATTTCAAAATTTATTATAAAGCTATAGAAATCAAGGGGCTTCCCAGGTGGTGCTAGAGGTAAAGAACCTGCCTACAAGTGCAGGAGACATAAGAGATGTGGGTTTGATTCCTGGGTAGGGAAGACCCCCTGGAGAAGGGCATGGCAACCCACTCCAGTATTCTTGCCTGGTGAATCCCATGGATAGATGAGCCTGCGGGCTACAGTCCATAGGGCCTCAAAGAGTCAGACACAACTGAAGCAACTTAGCCTCAGTATAGCACAGATATCAAGAGACTGTGATGTGTGGTATGAGTTTAGTGACTTGGTTAATGGAAAAGAAGAATCCAGAGATAGACTCATAATTGATGTGTGTTTCACAGAAAATATACTATGTTTATTTTAATTATTAAATTGACATCATGAAGATAATACTTTTGCCATCTGAGTTACATGTGCATGAAGGACTGAGTGAAATTTTGCTTGCCAATCCTAGTCAACACAAACAGCTGTGAGAGATAATCATAAATATTATATTGTCACTAAATTTTAGATTGATTTATTCTACAGGAAAATCGTAGCTGAGGCAATGTTTAGCATTATAACAGAAAACAAAAGCAAATAAACAAAAAACCCACATCTCTGCTTAATCTTGTCCCATATAGTAAAATATTCCCTTATTAATTCTTAAACTTTAGGAGACTTTCTTGCTTTCAAATTTTCCTTTATTGAGGAACTCTGAAGCTCATAGTTTCCACATTGTCATTTTCTTGAAGATTTCTTATTCTTCTTTCCTCTAACAAAACTCTATTACCTACCCTTTTCCCCAAGCTGTACCATGACCTTTCTACAAGGATAATGTCCTATAAATAAGATAAAATTAAACAATTACAAGAAAATAAAAAGTAGACTCCAAGTTGTTGTGTTACCATGGTAAACTTTGGAAGAAAAATATATGTCCCAATTAAATATGATGTATAATTCATTTATATAATTTTGTATATTAAGTTCTGATTAGGGACAGAAGTCCTATATATCTTTATCTATATAGGAAAATACATTTAAATACAAAGAACTAAAGACCACTAAATCATTAAAATGAAAGCATTGTATGGCTGTAAACAACTACATGGAAAATAAGATTTTTTTTAACTTTCATTTAAGTTCTGTGCCCATAACATGATCCTTTCACAGTTTTAGGACTCCTTAAACATTAGTTCTCATCTTGACTGCCTTGTAAGTATTTTTAGTTAGTACCATTGCATGTTTTTAAAATATTTCAAATATTGAATATCACTAAATATTACTTTAAAATATCATTCTGAGTAATATAAGGGAGATACAATTTTGGTTGAGGAAATATCTTAATCCACTTTCATAACCTTAGAAAGTTCTTTTTGCTCTCAGTATCATTAAAGTATGCTCACATTTATATAATGATAATATTGAGATCATTATCTTTTTTAAATACCCTTTTAATTTTGGCAGTTTTCTTTGAGGGTGCCACCTCCTGGTGTAGCAGCTTCTTTGCGAGTTCTGAAATAGACTGTTTGAATTCTACAATGTTATTCCAAACATTCGCCTTCTTTTTGAAGTGTATGATTCACATTTCACACAGATCCTGTGTGATGATTTCCTTGCATAGTGGGAAGGTTTTGACGTGTGGGTTTACTGGAGTCCCTTGGCTTTAAACTTGGCTCAGAGCAGATGGTACTGCTAGAGAGAGCAACAACACAGCTTTGAGCTTGAAAATGTTAGTGCACACATGATGCTTTCCCCCCTCAGGTCTGGTATGATTGATGGGACTTTGGAACTCAAAACTGAGAAAAATAGATCCTTCACAATTGGCTATTTGCTGGCCAAAAAAAAAAACCAACCCTCAAAGAATGGGACACAGTTCATTGTTTCAGTGCCAAATAACAGTCCCCTGCCATCTAGAGTGACTTGCTTCTAAAAATAAAGCTTTAAAACTGCTGAGTTTAAAGGAGTCTATAATAATAAATGTAAGGAAAATGAAATAGTTATTTTAGCTCTAAAATGCCTTTTAGCATTTCTATTATAAGAGAATGGAAGCTAAATGGCACTTAAATCCCTCCTCCAAAAATAGAAAAAGAAAAGAAAAAATGAAATATCAAGCTCAAGTACTGTGTTTTGATATAAAATAACACCTAAGGGAAGTGTTAAAATATGCAATTGATGTTAAATAATTACAAGCAACATGATTATTGAGAGGATAACATGTATAGGAAAGATGGAAGTGTGAGAAACAGTGAGAGGAAGACATTCAGATACATTCTTCATTATAATTTATAATGTTTTCCCATACACTATAGAAACCAATATATTGGGTTGGCCAAAATGTTCATTCATTTTTTTTCTGTAATACCTTACAGCAAAACACACACACAAAATTTTGGCCAACCTAATATTTAAAGAAGACAAAGGCTGCACAATTATATGAAACCAGAAAATCAAGGCAACAAAATCATAGTAAATCACTTTATATTAAATTTGTATCTACCAAGACACAAAAATATTTACACCTGCATATCTATGTACATAAATTCTTTTCCCTTTACCTAGAAAAATGGTTAAATATTTATTACAGATGGGGTCAGAAAATTACCTTGAAGTCTATCATCTTTCCATCTCTATTGGAAAGCTTGTGAGAGACCCATAGTTATGTAAAATTAGGGTGAGATAACACTATAGAGCAGACACCCCCTTTTTTAAAAAATAATACAGATTCAAAAATAGGATAATTGACCAAGGAGAGTCCATTGAAGTTCAAGAGGCAGGGAAATAGTAGTATAGACTAGTGACCAGAGGACATGAGTACATTTGTGGCAAATTCTGGAAGCTCTTTTGGACTCAATAATACTTTGAACATATTTTTGTTGTTTTGATTGCTTTTTTTAACATTTATTCCATACTAAGTGCTCTATAGTCCTCAGTCCTAGGAACTCTCAGAGCAAACATGTGAAGTTTATGTTACTGTTAGGTAACTAGAATAGGAAAAAGGAGTTCAGAATAGCGGTGGCCAAAAGGCAAGGGAGAAGCCCTTAAAAATAGAACAAAGGAAGGTCCAAAGACAGGAGTGAGAACCTCAGGTGAAATAAACAGCCCTCCTGGCTAGCCCAATTTATAGGGGGAGGAGAGAAAAGCATATAAAAAGAGGAGCCAAAATTGAGTCTCTGGCTTCTCTTCTCTTCGCTTCTTTTGCATCGGCCCACCCTCATGACTCAAGAAGGTATTTTCCTTCGCTTGCCAAATAAAACTGAGCTGTAACATGGAGCTGTAACACTGGTCCATCCACCGCTTCAAATTTTTGCTGCAGCAAGACAGAACTGAGGAAATTACAAAGCTCCCCAACATTACTATTCCCATTTTATAAATGAAAAAAACTGAGACAGTGAGTTTAAGTATCATGTCCAAGTAATAAAGTTATTAGGTAAAAGTAAAGCTCAAGAAGTCAGATTAAAAAACCTGACACATATAAAACTTTCTCGCATACTAATCAATAAAGGAGGAATTTTGTTTATTCATTACTATATCCCCAGTGTGTAGAACAGTGCTGGTAAATACAGCATAAATATTTGTTAAAAAGAGAGGAGAATAAACGCAGAGAAAAAAAACATTTTCAATAACAGAATAAAGACTTAGAAAGCATTATATTAATTTAATATAGTGTGCTAAAGTGTAATGTAATATAAAGCATTAAAACATATAAATGCATACTTTGTAGCATGAAAAGCTGCAAGTGAGTTCATAATATATAAAAGGATACCAAGGAATTTTGCCAATTAAAAAATAAAATAAAATTTCTTCCCATGACAAAGTCTTATTCACCTAAGTTACCAAAGTTAGGCTCAGGTACATCCCTCCCCAGTAAGGATTTCAGAGTCCCTTCCCCCAAAATAGGGCTCTTTTCTTGGTAATTGGAAATACCCCCCAAAACAAAGGTCCGCATTTGTTAAGCAATAATTACTTGTTATTCAGCATTGAAATATTTCACATTTGGCAACTCTTTTTTTGTAATATCAATTTACCAAGACCTAGTTATAACAAAATATTTACTGTATCCAGATTTGTCAAGACCATTGTGAGAAAATAGACAAGGAATGTGTGACTTTTATGTTAGGTTAGCCTTATGTGAAATTATTTGCACTCATGAAGTAATTCTTTCATTTCAATTAAATATATAAAGAGATGGCATTTTCATTTAAAAATAATTTGGAAAAGAGAAAGTTTAGGGAAATTGCAGTGAAGGTTTAGCCTTGATGTAAGAAAGAGAAAGACAAAACTGGCAACACCAGAGATAGACAGGAAAGTCAGCTAGAGGCACAGAATTATTTTAAGAGAATTGAAAATAAAAATACTTTTTGAGGGAGATACTAAAAAAGTGAACTAGCATAGACAGAAGCACATAAAAATTTTAGAATTGATAATAAACCAGTGTAGTTATCTGATTTTAAACAGTCCATAGTTGACGTATGGCAAAACCAATACAACATTGTAAAGTAATTAGCCTTCAATTAAAATAAATAAATTTATATTAAAAATGATATTTATTTTTGTCTTTATTTCTTCTACAGTAAATTAACTCTTGGTCTGCTCTGTCCTTCTCTTAGCCAATTAGTTCACTATGGCCTCACTNGTAATTAGCCTTCAATTAAATAAATTTATATTAAAAATGATATTTATTTTTGTCTTTATTTCTTCTACAGTAAATTAACTCTTGGTCTGCTCTGTCCTTCTCTTAGCCAATTAGTTCACTATGGCCTCACTTTTTTTTTTTTAAATAAGGGAATTTCAGGAATGAGATTTTTCATGGTATAGTTAAGTTTGAGATTCATTTTTTAGATTATAGAAGAATGTCAGAGCTACTGATTTTTAGAAAAGGGCATTATGACATGACAGTGGATTTAACCTGTTAACACAAGTTGAGGAACTGGTATTTTCTTTTCTCTAAATATACTCCTAATGATATAAGAATGTCATGGAATAGTGACAAAAAGAGAAGCAAGCATCTGACAAATTTTCAAGCTATTTAAACATTGGATGTGTTCTACCATTTTCCTCAGGATATCTTCTAAAAAAATTTGTCTCAATAAATGTTTAGTATCAAAAGTGTTCTTTGGTCTCAAAATGTTAATAATATAATCAAGTATTACAGATTATATCTTTGCTTGGCGTAGCAGAGAACTACTGATATAAGCATTTCCATATATTAAAATTATCTACAAACTTTTCAAAATTTTTTCTTGAGTAAGCTCTTAAACTTTGACTTTTTTAATTCTGTTTTGTGAATGCTAATTTTCTAGATAGCTATTGCATACTTTGGTCAACTCACTGCATCTCTATGGTGCATGAAGAAAGTTCTTTTCATGTCAGTTTATTTTGTTGAGCCTATAACCATGTTCAAACTGCAACACAACACACTCATGAGTTTTGATAAATTGGCATATGTAGGTAATCACTACTTCAATCAAAATGTTACCAAGTCCAAGTTCCTACTGTTCTCCACTGGACAGGTCAATAAATTCAGAGACTAGGCATTGGGGCAAAGAATAGTGATTTTATTTGAAAACCCAGTAGACCAAGAAGATGTCATGCTAGTGTCCCAAACAACCATATTACCCCAATTAGAATTCAGTCTTCTTTTATACTAACAAGAGAGAGAGTGTGACAGGAGAGACAAGGCCGGGCCCAAGGGCAGCCTCCTCATGCATAGACATTAGGCAGAAGGCAAAGCCACCTCCTTGTTTAGCACTTAATGAGGCTATGACAAATGAAGGAATGACATATAAAACAGAAGTTTTATAACAACTGAGCAAGAATCTTCAACCTTGAAAACCAGGAAACATGCAAATAAAAATGCACAGGTGGACGATGAGTGAGTGAAGGACAAAAGCAACCAACCACAGTCTCCACATTCTGGTAGTATAGGAGATTTTCCAGCCTGATACATGTGCAGAGTGGGTCTCAAGTCATCCTCCAGTAACAGTGGCCACATCATAATATCATTATAATATCATTAGCATTGTGGTATTGTTCCCCCCATCGTGTGGGTTTCACTTGGGTGCTCACGGGAAAGATTCAAAATGGAAGCTGGTGGAAGCCCAGGTAAGGAATTGAAGATGACAGGATCACAGGGAAGGGAAAAAGGGAGTCACCATCATCTAAATCCCAGACTGACCCCGTATTAACAACCTAAGCTGCCCCTATTATGTGTGCCTCATTAAAAAGGATGTCCACACTATTCTCTGAGTGTATAACTTTCACTTCTGCCCTAAATAAACTGCTTCTTTGTATGCTCTCCCATACATACTGTGCTTCTAATAATCTCTGTGCCTGCTTTATAATCTCAATCTCTTTGTGAAATGCTTTCTTCAAAGACAAGAACTGAAATCTTCTTGGCACTGAAATCAATTGTTGCAGAACTTTTCAAGCTGGCCAGACCCAAGGGGAGAAGTGATAATTTTTTGTTCTTGCAGCTGTCCATGTAGGGCTGGTCAAGTAAACCTCCAACAAGATGAATATTATTCTCTGTTGTGCACCTTTTTTATCTCTATATAAATGAAAAGTACTGTGCCTTTAAAGGTCAAACGTGGGAAGCAGAACCTTGAGAATGGGCTATCACGTGTGTTTCAGGCTATAGGCAATAGAATTTTACAATGGTACAAGGCCCACATGACTAAGCATGGGCAACAGAGCACAAAAGTTAGAACTAAAGGAACATCCAGTCAGGTTTGTTCTTCTCTGTTACAAACCTACAGACGATTGACAACATCCCAAAGTATTTCCTTTGTAACACTTCCCAGTCCAATCCACACCCCATCCATAGCAGCTATTGCACTTCCATTTGTCACAATGAGTTCATTGGTCCTTGCTAGAATTTCAAATAAATGGAATCATAGAGGAGACGGTCATTTTTGTTCACTTGCTACAAAATTTTGCCAGGTTATGGGTTTTGCCAGTAATTTTATTTTAGACACTCTAAAGTACCTGTCAGTCAGTCAGTCAGTGAGTTCACTTGCTCAGTCGTGTCTGACTCTTTGCGACCCCATGAATCACAGCACACCAGGCCTCCCTGTCCATCACTAACTCCTGGAGTTCACTCAAACTCATCTCCATCGAGTCAGTGATGCCATCCAGCCATCTCATTCTCTGTCGTCCCCTTTCCCTCCTGCCCCCAATCTCTCCCAGCATCATGGTCTTTTCCAATGAGTCAACTCTTTGCATGAGGTGGTCAAAGTACTGGAGTTTCAGCTTTAGCATCATTCCTTCCAAAAAATCCCAGGGCTGATCTCCTTCAGAATGGACTGGTTGGATCTCCTTGCAGTCCAAGGGACTCTCAAGAGTCTTCTCCAACACCACCGTTCAAAAGCATCAATTCTTTGGCACTCAGCATTCTTCACAGTCCAACTCTCACATAGAGACTTTTTATTCTCATATTAAATTGCATCTTACCTGATAACTGACATTGAATATCTTCTCATGTGCTTTTTGACCTCTCTTCTATCTCACTTTGGCTTCCCCAGTGGCTCAGCAATAAAGAATCTGCTTGTAGCGCAGGAGACACAGGAGCTATGAGTTCAGTCTCTGGGTTGGAAAGATCCGTTGGAGAAGGGAAAAGCACTCCATCCACTCCAGTATTTTTACTGGAGAATACCATAGATAGAGAAGACCGGCAGGGTACATGGTTCATAGGGTCACAAAGAGTGGGAGACGACTCAAGTGACTTAGCACATATCTCATTTTATGAAGTGTTTGTGAAAATATTTTGTTCAGTTTCATGGGTTATTTTCTAATAATCGAGTTTTAAATGTTAATAAATCTTCTGTATATAGTCGTTATTCAGGTATATTTACTGCATATATTTTCTCCCAGCCAGTTATTTGCCTTCTGATTTTCTAAATGGTGTCTATGGCGTCTCTTAAAGAGCAGAATTATCCTTTAATTTTCATACAAGGCTGATTTACCATTTTATTCTCTTTATGATCTAAGAAAATTTTGCCTACCCAAAGAAATAAAGATTTCCTCCTATGTTCCCCATTTCTCTATAGTGTTTCATATTGTACTTTTGTGTTTAAAATTGTGATCTATTTGGAATTAAAATTTTCATTTAGTATAATATGAGTAAGCTTATTTGTTTATTTATGCTTTTGATATAAATTTCTCTAAACATTATTTTAAACTATCCTTTTTCTGTGAAATTCCCTTGGAAACATTAGTGAAAATCTGTCACATATAAATGGGTAGGTCTGTTTCTGAGACCAAGCTATACTGCCTCCCACACCAAAGACCAATAAATTGAGAGACTAGGTGTTGAGACACACAAAAAAAAGATGTCCTTTTCATTATGGGGGGCTGGAATGCAAGAGTAGGAAGTCAAGAAACACCTGGAGTAACAGGCAAATTTGGCCTTGCAGTACAGAATGAAGCCGGGCAAAAGCTAATAGAATTCTGCCAAAAGAATGCACTGGTCATAGCAAACACCCTCTTCCAACAACAGAAGAGAAGTCTCTACACAAGGACATCATCAGGTGGTCAACACTGAAATCAGATTGATTATATTCTTTGCAGCCAAAGATGGAGAAGCTCTATACAGTAATCAAAAACAAGACCAGGAGCTGACTGTGGCTCAGATCATAAACTCCTTATTCAGACTTAAATTGGAGAAAGTAGGGAAACCACTAGACCATTCAGGTATTACCTAAATCAAATCCCTAACAATTATACAGTGGCAGTGAGAAATACATTTAAGGGACTAGATCTGATAGATAGAGTACCTGATGAACTAGGGATGGAGATTCATGACATTGTACAGGAGACAGGGATCAAGACCATCTCCAAGAAAAAGAAATGCAAAAAAGCTAAATGGCTGTCTGAGGAGGCCTTAAAAATAGCTGTGAAAAGAAAAGAAGCCAAAAGCAAAGGAGAAAAGCAAAGATATACCCATTTGAAGGCAGAGTTCCAAAAATAGCAAGGAGAGATAAGAAAGCCATCCTCAGTGATCAATGCAAAGAAATAGAGGAAAACAACAGAATGGGAAAGACTAGAGATCTCTTCAAGAAAATTAGAGATACTAAGGGAACATTTCATGCAAAGATGGGCTCGATAAAGGACAGAAATGGTATGGACCTAACAGAAGCAGAAGATATTAAGAAGAGGTGGCAAGAATACACAAAAGAAATGTACGAAAAAGATCTTCACAACTGAGATAATCATGATGGCGTGAACATTCACCTACAGCCAGACATCCTGGAATGCGAGATCAAGTGGGCCTTAGGAAACATCACTACAAACAAAGCTAGTGAAGGTGACGGAATTCCAGTTGAGCTTTTACAAATCCTAAAAGCTGATGCTGTGAAAATGTTGTACTCAAAATGCCAGCAAATTTGGAAAACTCAACTGTGGCCACAGGACTGGAAAAGGTCAGAGGTTTGATGTTTTTAGTTTCCCCCACCCAGATTTACTGTACTTAACTTGGGATTACATTGTAACTCATGCTACATTCCTCAGTTTATTTCTTATCTTTCTAAATCCTGCTTGCCCCTAGCATCTTAAGATCATTATCTCCTAAAAAGGCTTCTAGCTATTTTTTTTTTTTTTACATGTTTCAATGCCATTTCCCCATCTCATCCCACCCTCTCCCTCTCTCTCTCCCCCAGAGTCCAAAAGTTCACTCTATAGATCTGAGTCTCTTTTGTTGTCTCACATACAGGGTCATCATCCCCATCTTTCTAAATTCCATATATATGAGTTAGTATACTGTATTGGTGTTTTTCTTTCTGGCTTGCTTCACTCTGTATAATCGGCTCCAGTTCCATCCATCTCCTTAGAACTGATTCAAATGTATTCTTTTTAATGGCTGAGTAAT
>SJYQ01005300.1:217574-243169 GCA_006410935.1 Redunca redunca
TTATAATTTTTGTGACTTTTTTTCTTTAATATTGTATTTTTGAAAATCCAACCTCTACTCTAGATTTTTAATCTGTGCTTTTGGGTATTTGTTGTCAATTTTGTACCTTTAAGAATCCAATCTTCAGTACCCATTTTTACTTGGTAGTGAGTTACTGGCTTGACTGCTCTCTCCCCCTTTGGACTCTCCTTTTTCTCCACTACGTTGCCTCTATCTCCTACCTCCCCCTTCTCTTTTCTACCCAACTCTGTGAATCTCTTTGTGTGTTCTGGGCTGTGGAGAATACTTAGGAAACTGATTACTATCTGGATCTGTCTCTCTCCTTTTGATCCCCCCTTTATCTTTTTGGCCACCTCTGTCTCCCTCCCTCTTCTCTTCTCTGTATAACTCTGTGAACATCTCTGAGTGGTCCAGACTGTGGAGTGCACATAAGGAAGTGATTACTGGATAGCTTGCTCTCTCCTCTTTTGATTCCACCTCATCTCATCCTGGTCACCTCTATCTCCCTCTTCCCTCTTCTTTTTTCCATGTAACACTGTGAACCTCTCTGGGTGTACCTCACTGTGGAGAAACTTTTCATCTTTAACCTAGATGTTTTATCAAGTGCTGTATAGATGGAGAAGTCTTGAGGCTACTGTAAAATAAGACTGAAAACCAGAAGCAAGAGGCTTAAGTCCAAATCCGAGAACGCCTGAGAACTCCTGACTCCAGGTACATTAATTGACAGGAGCTCATCAAACACCTCCATACCTACACTGAAACCAAGCACCTCCCAAGGGCCAGCAAGTTCCATAGCAAGACATACCACACAAATTCTCCAGTAACACAGGTACATAGCCCTGAGCTTCAATATGCAGGCTGCCCAAAGTCACTCCAAACCCATTGACATCTCATAACTCATTACTGGACACTTCATTCCACTCCAGAAAGAAGAAATCCAGCTCCACCCACCAGAACACCAACACAAGCTTCCCTAACCAGGAAACCTTGACAAGCCACCAGTACAACCCCACCCACAGTGAGGAAAGTCTACAATAAAGAGAACTCCACAAACTGCCAGAATACAGAAAGTCTACTCCAAACACAGCAATATAAACAAGATGAAGAGACAAAAAAAGTCCACCAAACCAAACAAAAAAGGAAGAGATAGGGAATCTACCTGATAAAGAATTCCAAATAATGATATTGAAAATGATCCAAAAATCTTGAAAACAAAATGGAATAACAGATAAATAGCCTGGAGACAAGGATTGAGAAGATGCAAGAAAGGCTTAACAAGGATCTAGAAGAAATAAAAAAGAGTCAATATATAATGAATTATGCAATAAATGATATCAAAAACATTCTGGAGGGAACAAATAGAATAACGGAGGCAGAAGATAAGATTAGTGAGGTAGAAGATAGAATGGTAGAAATAAATGAAGCAGAGAGGAAAAAAGAAACACGAATCAAAAGAAATGAGGACAATCTCAGAGACCTCTGGGACAAGGTTAAATACCCCAACGTTTGAATCATAGGAGTCCCAGAAGAAGAAGACAAAAAGAAAGACCATGAGAAAGTACTTGAGGAGATAATAGTTGAAAACTTACCTAAAATGAGGAAGGAAATAATCACCCAAGTCCAAGAAACCCAGAGAGTCCCAAGTAGGATAAACCCAAGACAAAACACCCCAAGACACTTATTAATCAAATTAACAAAGGTCAAACACAAAGAGAAAATATTAAAAGCAGCAAGGGAAAAACAATAAATAACACACAAGGGGATTCCCATAAGGATAACAGCTGATCTTTCAATAGAAACTCTTCAGGCCAGGAAGGAATGGCAGAACATACTTAAAGTGATGAAAGAAAATAACCTACATCCCAGATTACTGTACCCAGCAAGGATCTCATTCAAATATGAAGGAGAAATCAAAAGCTTACAGACAAGCAAAAGCTGAGAGAATTCAGCACCACAAAACCAGCTCTCCAACAAATGCTAAAGGATCTTTTCTAAACAGGAAACACAAAAAGGGTGTATAAACTGAAACCCAAAACAACAAAGTAAATGGCATTGGGATCATACTTATCAATAACTACCTTAAAGTAAATGTGTTGAATGCCCCAACCAAAAGACAAAGACTGGCTGAATGGATACAAAAACAAGACCCCTATATGTGTTGTCTACAAGAGACCCACCTCAAAACAGGAGACACATACAGACTGAAAGTAAACGTCTGAAAAAAGATATTCCACACAAATAGAGACCAAAATAAAGCAGGAGTAGCAATACTCATATCAGATAAAATAGACTTTAAAATAAAGGTTGTGAAAAGAGACAAAGAAGGGCACTACATAATGATCAAAGGATCAATCCAAGGAGAAGATATAACAATTATAAATATATATGCACCCAACATAGGAGCACCGCAATATGTAAGACAATGCTAACAAGTCTGAAAGGAGAAATTAAAAATAACACAATAATAGTGGGAGACTTTAATACCCCACTCACACCTATGGATAGATCAAATAAACAGAAGATTAACAAGGAACAACAAACTTTAAATGATACAATAGATCAGTTAGACATCATTGATATCTATAGGACATTTCACCCCAAAACAATGAATTTCACCTTTTTCTCAAGCTCACACAGACCTTCTCCATGATAGATCACATCCTGGGCCATAAATCTAGCCTTGGTAAATTCAAAAAATTGAAATTATTCCAAGCATCTTTTCTGACCACAACGTGGTAACATTAGATCTCAATTAAAGGAAACAAAAATAGTAAAAATTTCAACATATGGAGGCTGAACAACACACTGATGAATAACCAATAAATCACAAAAGAAATCAAAATATGCACAGAAAAAAATGAAAATGAAAACACAACAACCCCAAACCTGTGGGACACTGTAAAAGCAGTGCTAAAAACCTTACACTGTGTGGATCACAATAAACTGTGGAAAATTCTGAAAGAAATGGCAATACCAGACCACCTGACCTGGCTCTTGAGAAACATATATGCAGGTCAGGAAGCAACAGTTAGAACTGGACATGGAACAACAGACTGGTTCCAAATAGGAAAAGGAGTACGTCAAGGCTGGATATTGTCACCCTGCTTATTTAACTTCTATACAGAGTACCTCATGAGAAATGCTGGACTGGAAGAAACATAAGCTGGAATCAAGATTGCTTGGAGAAATATCAATAACCTCAGATATGCAGATGACACCACCCTTATGGCAGAAAGTGAAGAGGAACTAAAAAGCCTCTTGATGAAAGTGAAAGAGGAGAGTGAAAAAGTTGGCTTAAAGCCCAACATTCAGAAAACGAAGATCATGGCATCCGGTCCCATCACTTAATGGGAAATAGATGGGGAAACAGTGGAAACAGTGTCAGACTTCATTATTTTGGGCTCCAAAATCACTGCAAATGGTGATTGCAGCCATGAAATTAAAAGATGCTTACTCCTTTTTCTCCACACCCTCTCCAGCGTTTATTGTTGGTAGACTTTTGGATAGTAGCCATTCTGACTGGTGTGAGATGGTACATCATTGTGGTTTTGATTTGCATTTCTCTGATAATGAGTGATGTTGACCATCTTTTCATGCGTTTGTTAGCCATCTGTAGGTCTTCTTTGGAGAAATGTCTGTTTAGTTCTTCGGCTCATTTTTTGATTGGGTCGTTTATTTTTCTGGTATTGCAATGCATGAGCTGCTTGCATATTTTGGAGATTAATTCTTCGTCAGTTAATTCGTTTGCCATTATTTTATCCTATTCTGAAGGCTGTCTTTTCACCTTGCTTATAGTTTCCTTCATTGGGCAAAAGCTTTTAAGTTTAATTAGGTCCCATTTGTTTATTTTTGTTTCCATTACTTTGGAAGGTGGGTCATAGAAGATCCTGCTCTGATTTATGTCAGAGAGTGTTTTGCCTATGTTTTCCTCTAGGAGTTTTATAGTTCCTGGTCTTACATTTAGATCTTTAATCTATTTTGAGTTTATTAATGTGTATGCTGTTAGAAAGTGTTCGAGTTTCATTCATTTACAAGTGGTTACCAGTTTGTCAGCACTACTTGTTAAAGAGATTTTCTTTTCTCCGTTGTATATTCTTGCCTCCTTTGTCAAAGATAAGGTGTCCATAGGCATATGGATTTATCTTTGGGCTTTCTATTTTGTTCCATTGATCTATGTTTCTGTGTTCATACCAGTACCATACTGTCTTCATGACATAATCAGCTGTTATCCTTATGGGGAATCCCCTTGTGTGTTATTTGTTTCTTTTCCCTTGCTGCTTTTAATATTTGCTCTTTGTGTTTGATCTTCATTAATTTGATTAATATGTGTCTTGGGATGTTTTGCCTTGGGTTTATCCTCTTTGGGACTCTCTGGGTTTCTTGGACTTGGGTAGCTATTTCCTTCCCCATTTTAGGTAAGTTTTCAATTACTATCTCCTCAGGTATTTTCTCATGGTCTTTCTTTTTGTCTTCTTCTTCTGGGACTCTTATCATTCAAGTGTTGGGGTGTTTGACATTTTCCCAGAGGTCTCTGAAGTTGTCCTCATTTCTTTTAATTCTTTTTTTCTTTTTTCCTCTCTGCTTCATTTATATCAAACCATTCTATCTTCCACCTCACTTATCTTATCTTCTGCCTCATTTATTCTATTGTTAGTTCCCTCCAGAGTGTTTTTGATCTCAGTTATTGCATCATTCATTATTGACTGACTCTTTTTTTATTTCTCCTAGGTCCTTGTTAAATATTTCTTGCATCCTCTCAATTCTTGTCTCCAGACTATTTTTCTGTAGCTCCATTTTGTTTTCAAGATTTTGTATCATTTTTACTATCATTATTCTGAATTCTTTTTCAGGTAGACTCTCTATCGCCCCCTTTTTTGTTTGGTTTGCTGGGCATTTATTGTGTTCCTTTAGCTGCTGAACATTTATCTGGCTTTTCATCTTGTTTAGAATACTGTGTTTGGGGTGGCCTTTCTGTATGCTGGAAGTTTGTGGTTCCTCTTTATTGTGGAGGTTCCTCCCTGTGGGTGGGGTTGGGCAAGTGGCTTGTCAAAGTTTCCTGTTAGGGAAGCTTGTGTCAGTGTTCTGATGGGTGGAGCTGGATCTTTTCTCTCTGGAGTGCAATGAAGTGTCCAGTAGTAAGTTTTGAGGTATCTATGCATTTGGTGTGACTTTGGGCAGCCTGTAAATTAATCCTCAGGTCTATGTTCCTGTGTTGCTGGAGAATTGGTGTGGTATGTCTCGCTCTGGAACTTGTTGGCTCTTGAGTGGGGCTTGGTTTCAGTATAAGTATGGAGGCTTTTGGATGAACTCTTGTCGATTAATGTTCCCTGGAGTCAGGAGTTTTCTGGTGTTCTCAAGTTTTGGATTTAAGCCTCCTGCCTCTGTTTTTTTCAGTCTTATTTTTACAGTAGCCTCAAGACTTCTCTATCCATACTGCATCAATGAGAAAGCATCTAGGTTAATGGAGAAAAGATTCTCTACAGTGAGGGACACTCAGGTTTGTAGAGTTACATGGAGAAGAGAAGAGGGAGGAAAGAGATAGAGGTGACCAGGAGGAGAAGAGGGGGAATTAAAGGGGAGAGAACAATTTAGCCAGTAATCAATTCCCTATGTGCTCTCCACAGCTTGGAACACCCAGAGAGTTCACAGAGTTACATAAAGAAGAGAAGAGGGTGGAAGGAAATAGAGGTGATGAGGAGAAGAAGAGGGTGAGTCAAAAGGAGAGAGACAAATCTAGCCAGTAATAAATTCTCTAAGTGTTCTCCACAGCCTGGAATACCCAAAGAGATTCACAGCATTGGGTAGAGAAGAGAAAGTGAAGGGAGGAGACAGAGGTGACCTGCAGGAGAAAAAGGAGAGTCAAAAGGGGGAGAGGTCAATCAAGACAGTAATCACACTACTATGTAAAAATGGGTACTGAAGATGGGATTTTTAGAGGTACAAAATTTATAAAAGATACCAAAAAGCAAAGATTAAAAATCTAGAGTAGAGTTTAGACTCTCAAAATACAATATTTTAAAAAATCACAAAAATTATAAAAAATATGTATGAAATTTGATTTAAAAGTAAGGTCTNTTAAAAATAAAAAAAATTAAAATAATAATAGTAAAATATATCTAGGAATCTCTCTGGAGCTGTTGAGGGCAGTGTGGGGTCAGTTCAGTTTCAGATAGTTCTTTGTTCCATCTTATACTTCTCAAAGTTAATAGGCCCCTTCTAATGTAGTCAGTGCTAACTATAGGGTTTTAATCTATTGCACCTGTCATTTCCCAAGCAGTTCCCTCTGTTTATTTTGGCTTCTTCTGTTTGCAAGTCTCTTCAGTGTTTAATTTCCACCCTGACACAAGGGGATGGAGGTGGTCACTTATTTAGGCTCACTTGTTCAGTTGTGCTGTGGGGAGGGAGAAACAGTACAAACAAATATCACTGGCATGTGTGGGGAGAGCTCACAGTGTCTGGGCCACACTGGCTTTGCTCCCATTCATGGCGTGTGTGCTTTCCCAGTCTACACTGTTCAGGCTCCAGGTTGCTCTGCAGGGGAACTTTCTAAAGCAGACCCTGGGTTGCATGCACTTCCCAGGTCTAAGCTGCTCAGGTTAATGTTCTCAGGTACTCCACAAAGGTACAGACTCGGTTGGGCCTGCATTTTGTGCCCTTCCCAGGTCCAAGCAGCTCAGGTGACCAGGTGCTTGGTGAGCACACTCTCCCCAGGTGGGGCGGTGCATCTTTTCACCTCCCTGGTCCCAGCCACTCGGTTTCCTGGGTGCTCAGCAGCAGCACCGTCTCAAGTGTGCTGTGTGTCTTCTCTGGGGAGCTAATGTCTGGCTGCGATCCTGCTGGCAGATATCAACCATCCAGGATCCCAGGAAGACTTGGTTAGCAACTGGGAGCCTGCTCGCTGCTTGGTAGAAGATGCCATCTCTGGGGCCAAGATTGCCCCTCACTGGCTATGGCTGTTGCCTGCCTGCCTCTCTGCCTCTGATGGGAGATGGGCTGGTCCGCAGCTGGCTATCTCTTCTCTGGTATTCGCTCAATCCTTTGTTCTGTGAGTGGGCCAGGCTGTGCCTTAAGTTAGAGCTTTTCGTGGGAAAGTTCTCTCTCTCTCTCTCTTTTTTTTTCTTTTTCTGGCTATCCCACAGTTTGGGTTGCGCTCCCTCAGATTGTCCTCAGGGCATTCAGGCCTGGTCCTTACCCTAAGCAATGCAGCCCCTTGTGGTGGATGTGAGCATCTGGGGTACTTCTCTGCTGGGAGTTGTGGTTAGGCACATAATCTGTGGGTTTTATTTATTCATTTATTCCTCCCGGTTATGTTGCCCTCTGAGATTCCAAAACTCCCCACAGACCCGCTGGTGAGAGGGTTTCCTGGTGTTTGGAAACTTCTCCTCTTTTACGACTCCCTTCCTGGGATGGGTCTCCATCCTTAACTCTTTTATCTCTGTTTTTATCTTTTATATTTTTTCCTACCTCCTTTTGAAGACAATGGGCTGCCTTTCTGGGTGCCTGGCGTCCTCCGCCAGCATTCAGAAGTTGTTTTGTGGAATTTTCTCAGTGTTCAAATGATCTTTTGATGAATTTGTGGGGGAGAAAGTGGTCTCCCTGTCATATTGCTCCGCCATCTTAGGACCGCCCCTATACTTTTAAAATCAAATATTCTTCCTATTTTAAAATATATTTTGCAATTTCATATCTTAGTAATAGTTGTTTCTAAACATAAACTTTTTCTAATTATTCAACTCAAAGAAAAGTGCAAAGATATTTAACTCATAATTAGTAAGTTTCAAGGAATTTTTTAGAATATATATGAAGTTTTTGTTTCCAAATCAAAATATGTACATGTTATTTTTATATCTTTATTTACAAGATTAACAGTTGAAATGATTCTTCAAAATATAACACTTTAAGACAAGAAAAATGAAAAAGTAAGCTACTCAGAACAATCTGAAAAGATATTAAAATAGAATAAGGGGGATAGTCCCAATAATGATAATGGTGAAGGTACTTGTATTGAACTGAACCTCCTGCTAGTAACAACTATAAGCTCATAACACAACACAGCTTTTTTTTTTTTAAATTTTATTTTATTTTAAAAAGATGTTTTTATTGAAGGATAATTGCTTTATAGAATTTTGTAGTTTTCTGTCAAATCTTAACATGAATCAACCATAGGTATACATGTATCACCTGCCTTTTGAACCTCCTTCCATCTCCCTCCCCAACCCACCACTCTAAGTCCATGCATAGCCACTGTTTGAACTTCCTGCAAATTCCTGTTGGCTACCTGTTTTACATACGGTAATGTAAATTTCCCTGTTACTCTTTCCATACATCTCACCCTTTCCTCCCATCTCCCTATGTCCATAAGTCTATTCTCTATGTCTGTTTCTTCATTGCTACCCTGTAAATAAATTCTTCAGAACCATTTTTCTAGATTCCTTTTATGTGCATTAGAATATGATATTTATTTTTTTCTTTCTGACTCCCTTAACTCTGTATAATAGGTTCTTGGTTCATTCTCCTCATCAGAACTCACTCAAATATGTTCCTTTATGGCTGGGTAATATTAAATTGTGTATATGTACCATAACTTCTTTATTGATTCATCTGTTGATGGATGTCTAGGTTGCTTCCATGTTCTATTATAAAGGGTAATGCAATGAACATGGGATACATGTGTCTTTTTAACCCTGGTTTCCTCAGGGTATATACCTAGTAATGGGTTTGCTAGGTCATATGGTAGTTTCATTCCTAGCTTTTTTAAGGAGTCTCCATATCATCTTCCATAGTGGCTGTATCAATTTACATTCCCACCAACATTTCAAGAGCATTCTCTTTTCTCCACACAGTTTCCAGCATTTATTGTTTGTAGACTTTTTGATGACGGCCATTCTGACTGGTGTGAGGTGATATCTCATTGTGGTTTTGATTGGCATTTTCCTAATAATGAGTGATGTTGAACATCTTTTCATGTGTTTGTTAGCCATCTGTATATCTTCTTGGGAGAGATTCTGTTTAGGTCTTTTCCTAACTTTTTGATTGGGTTGTTTGTTTTCCTGGTATTGAATTGTATGAGCTGCTTGTATATTTTGGAAATGAATCCATTGTCAGTCGTTTCATTTACTATTATTTTCTCCTATTCTGAGGGTTATCTTTTCACCTTGCTCATAGTTTTCTGTGCTGTGCAAAAGCTTTTAAGTTTAATCAGGTCCCACTTCTTTACTTTTGCTTTTATTTCCGTTACTCTAGGAGGTGGGTCAAAGAGGATCTTGCTTTGATTTATGTCATCGAGCATTCTGCCCATGTTTTCCTCTAAGAGTTTTGTAGTTTCTGGTCTTACATTTAGATCTTTAATCCAATTTGAGTTTATCTTTGTGTATGGTGTTAGGAAGTGTTCTAATATCGTTCTTTCACACGTTTGCTACCCAGTTTTCCCAGCACCATTTCCTGAAGAGGCTGTCTTTGCCCCATTGTACATTCTTGCCTCCTTTGTTAAAAATAAGATACCTATACGTGCATGGGTTTATTTCTGGGTTTTCTATCTTGTTCATTTGTCTATGTTTCTGTTTTTGTCCCAGTACCATACTGTCTTGATGATTATATCTTTGTAGTATATTCTGAAGTCAGGAAGGTTGATTCCTCAAGCTCCATTCTTCTATCTTAAGACTGCTTTGGCAATTTGGGGTCTTTTGTGTTTCCATATGAATTGTGAAATTTTTTGTTCTAATTCTGTGGAAAATGCCATTGGTAATTTGATAGGGATCACATTGAATCTGTAGATTGTGTTTGGTAGTGTAATATTTATTCTTCCTACCCAGGAACATGGACTATCTCTCCATCTCTTTATGGCAACTTTGATTTCTTTCATCAGTGTCTTATAATTTTCTGTGTACAGTTCTTTTGTCTCCTTAGGTAAGCTTATTCCTAGATATTTAATTATTTTTTGTTGCAGTGGTGAATGGGAATGATTCCTTAATTTCTCTTTCTTATTTTTCATTTTTAGTATATAGAAATGCAAGTGATTTCTGTGTATTGATTTTGTGTCCTGTAACTTTGTTAAATTCACTGATTAGCTCTAGCAATTTTCTGATACTATCTTAAGGGTTTTCTATGTACAGTATCATGTCATCTGCAAATGGTGAGAGCTTTACTTGTTTTCTGATCTTCATTCTTTTATTTCTTTTCCTTCTCTGATTTCTATAGCTAAGGATTACAGAACTATATTGAAAAATAGTGGTGCAAGTGGGCACCCTTGTCTTGTTCCTGATTTTAGGGGGAATGCTTTCAGTTTCTCACCATTGAGAATAATATTTGCTGTAGGTTTATCATATTTTCCCTTTACTATGTTGAGGTGGGTTCCTTCTATGCCCTTTTTTGAAGAGTTTTAATCATAAATGCAGGTCAGGAAGCAACAATTAGAACTGGACATGGAACAATAGACTGGTTCCAAATAGGAAAAGGAGTATGTCAAGGCTGTATATTGTCACCCTGCTTATTTAACTTATATGCAGAGTACATCATAAAAAACACTGGGCTGGAGGAAGCATAAGCTGGAATCAAGATTTCTGGGAGAAATATCAATAACCTCAGATATGCAGATGACACCACCCTTATGGCAGAAAGTGAAGAAATAAAAAGCCTCTTGATGAAAGTGAAAGAGGAGAGTGAAAAAGTTGGCTTAAAGCTCCNAGAGGAGAGTGAAAAAGCTGGCTTAAAGCTCCACATTCAGAAAACGAAGATCATGGCATCCGGTCCCATCACTTCATGGCAAATAGATGGGGAAACAGTGGAAACAATGGCTGACTTTATTTTGGGGGGCTCCAAAATCACTATAGATGGTGATTGCAGCCATGAAATTAAAAGACACTTACTACTTGGAAGGAAAGTTATGACCAACCTAGACAACATGTTAAAAAGCAGAGACGTTACTTTACCAACAAAGGTCCATCAAGTCAAGCTATGGTTTTTTCAGTCATCATGTATGGATGTGAGAGTTGGATTATAAAGAAAGCTGAGCACCAAAGAATTGATGCTTTTGAACTGTGGTGTTGGAGAAGACTCTTGAGAGTCCATTGGATTGCAAGGAGATCCAACCAGTCCATACTAAAAGAGATCGGTCCTGGGTGTTCATTGGAAGGGCTGATGTTGAAGCTGAAACTCCAATACTTTGGCCACCTCTTGTGAAGAGCTGACTCATTTGAAAAGCCCCTGATGCTGGGAGAGATTGAGAGCAGGAGGAGAAGGGGACAACAGAGGATGAGATGGTTTGTTGGCATCACCAACTCAATGGACATGGGTTTGGGTAGACTCCAGCAGTTGGTGATGGACAGGGAGCCCTGGCTTCCTGTGGTTCATGGGGTCGCAAAGAGTCAGACATGACTAAGCTACTGAACTGAACTGAATTATAAATGGGTGCTGAATTTTGTCAAAGGCTTTTGCTGCATCTATTGAGATTATCTTATGGTTTTTATCTTTCAATTTGTTAATATGTTGTATCACATTGATTGATTTGCATAATTTGAAGAATTCTTGCATTCCTAGAATAAACCCAACTTGATCATGGTGTATGAGCTTTTTGATGTGTTCCTGAATTCTGTTTGCTAAAATTTTGTTGAGGTTTTTGCATCTATGTTCATCAGTGATATTAGCCTGTAGCTTTCTTTTTATTGTGTTGTCTTTGCTGGTTTTTGTATGAGGGTGATGATGGCCTTGTAGAATGAGTTTGGAAGTGTTCCTTTCTCTGCTATTTTTTGAAAGAATTTTAGAAGGATAGGCATTAGTTCTTCTCTAAATACAACACAACTTTTAAACACACACAGAAACACAAATATTTGAAGATAACTTGAAAGCAGCAAAATGCAGGTGGAAACTGGAGGCACAGGACCCTTAAAAATGGAATTAAACAGCTATGTCTACATGAATATAATTCTAATTTTCCTTTTATTCATTTCTTTTCTCTTCCTTTCCCTTCCTGGAAAAAAAATATTCTGAAGTCATTAGGTGTAGCCAAGCAAATGAAACATATATACACATGTTGAGAGGAGTGGAGTGGAGAAGGGGGTTTCATAGTTATGCAAAGAGTTAGAAGATGAGCAGGATGAAGATAAATCCATGTGGAAGGACTTCTCAGTATGAGATATCATAGTCTAGCATGAAAGTCATCAATGTGTGTGGCCTGAGTATTTTATACAAGTCATCCAAGTCTGAAAATATTAAGAATGATATCCACGTGGAAGGAGGACCTGATGTCCCTACTGGCTATATTTGTGGGAGTCCAGATGAAAACAACATTCACCCATAGATGCAAAAATGAGTTGTCATACTGTAAGGATTGGAAAAGTCTACTATGATGTAAAAAGAATCCTTCCACAGGGAAGACATACAGTGGAGAAAGTGAAAAGTGAAAGTCACTTGGTCGTGTCTGACTCTTTGTGACTCTATGGACTGTAAAATCCATGGGATTCTCCAGGTTAGAATACTGGAGTGGGTAGCCTTTCCCTTCTCCCAGGGATCTTCCCAACCCAGGGATAGAACCCAAGTCTCCCACTTTGCAGGTAGATTATTTACCAGCTGAGCTACAAGAGAGTTGGAACTCAAATAGTGTGAATAGGGCTTCCACAGTGTAACCTGGAAGCACATGAAGGGAGCCAGTAGGGTGAGTTGGTCTGGTGGCAGTTGTTGAAGCCTGACCTGAGAGATAGAGAACTTCTCTATAGTAGAATGGAATGCTGGAATTTGAGCAGTGTAAGGAGGCAACCGTATCAATCTGCTAATGGTATCATAACATTACAAAGTAATGTACCATAACATAACCAAGTACCGTACCATAACAGAGTACCATAGACCAGGTGC
This sequence comes from Redunca redunca, assembly GCA_006410935.1. Lineage (NCBI taxonomy): Eukaryota > Metazoa > Chordata > Mammalia > Artiodactyla > Bovidae > Redunca > Redunca redunca. Next base: position 230,421 of record SJYQ01005300.1, read on the forward strand.
CTTAAACTAGAACTTTCTTAGTATTTCATTATAGTTCTTGAGACCTCAAAGTCAAGATCAAGGTTTTGGAGGTTTGGTTTCTACTGAGGAGGACTCTTTCTATGATTTGTGGATGTCACCTTCTTATGATGTCCCTACATGGGCTCTTCACTATGCATGCATATCCTTGGAGTCTCTTACAAGCATGCCAGTTGTATTGGATTATGGCCTTACCCTTCTGACCTCATCTAACCTGAACATCCTCCTTAGGGGCTCTATCTCCAAATATAGTCACTTTGGGTATTATGGCTTCAAATAATGAAATTTGGGGAGATATAGTTCAATTCATAACAGCAACCTACAAGAGATGGGAGAAATGAGAAGCTGGAATCTTGGCAAGGAAAAGAAGTTGTCTAAATAAGGGAACAGATGTGATGGCACAGTGTAGGCTTTTAGACCTTGAGTAGGATGCAGAGGATATCTAACATGACAGGAGTGAAAAAGACTTGGCAGTAACAAGAGCTTATATACTTATTAACTGGTTGATTAAACAGGTTAACTATATTAAAAAATAGTAAGTTTCAGGTTTATCACTGCCAGATAACTAAGTTACAAATATGGAAAGGCAGAAAATTAGGATAAACCCTATAATGTTAAATTAGGGATAGAAAGAGGTATTAGTATAAACATGATTCTATGCATAAAAATGGATTCTAAACTGTATATATACACACACATATATGTATACATATGTCCATAAATGCATATATGATACATTTACATACATGCACATATAACAGATGTTTGTGTCTATGCATATATAAAGTCACTGACATCCTAGAAGGCAGTGATACCACAGTAGGTGTTATCTACTAAATATAATTCATTAATAAAACAAAAATCCTTGGTTTAATGGATAATTCTAGGTCTGGGACAGGAAATATGCAAGATGAACCAGGAAACGAAGAGGTGCTCAAAGATTATCACAAGGAACAGAAGTCAGCTTTAAGAGACTCCCAAATCTGGCCTGATTTGAACATTAAAACAAATAACGATGGTAATGGATTATAATCAATACAAAAATGTAAAAAATGAGTCAATCATATGTATACTATTATAATGATCATTCTTTATTAGGGAGAAGTAATTGTTCTGTGTTTGTGTTACAGGAATCTTTGTCCAAACCTTAAACACTGGCACATCTCAGCAGCAAGTTTCTGACTTCTTTTCTTGCTAAGCAACCTTATCTACTGTCATGACCTCCGATGCTAAATATATTCCACCACACACTGGTTTCTCCAATCCAGACTGTCTCTGTGTACTCTAAGACTCAAACTCCAGGTATCTATTTAATATTTCTACATAGATGAATACACATGTTATATATGAATATTTGCTCATCTCAAAGTAAAGTCCACAATTTTCTCCTTCCCCAAAACCGTTTATCTTCAGCATTCCCCATTTGGTAAATGACACCTTTATTTAGCTAAGTACTTCATGCCAGGAGTCTGCAAAAACAATTTCCTCTCCTTTATACGTCCAATCCAATATGTATCCAACGCCTAAAAGTCCTACTTCAAAGTGTCCTCTTCAGCTTTAAAAATTATCCAGCTTCTTCATATTAATTTAGTCCTAACTTGTAGGTAGCATATTATGGTATGTAAGAGCATAGACTTCATGGTCAAACTGCCTGGGTTTCAATTATTTCTCTTCCATCTAACAGCTATGCAACCCTGGAAAAATAGTTTACCCTGTTTTACTATTTTAAAGTAGTTTATCTCTGTTTCCTTATCTGCAAAATAGTATAATAATAATAGTATCTACTTTATAAGATATTGTGGAAGTAAACATAAATCAGTGCAGAAACAGTATTCAAAACATTTCAGCTACTTTTAGCTATTATTATTTTTTAAGCCAGTATCATCTCCAGCTTGTTTTATGGAAGATCTTTTCTAACTGTATACTCAATATTTATCTTACCACATCCAATTATTTCTTCACACAGTAGACAGAATAATTTTTATAGTAATGTCTAATTACATTACCTCTTGATTACCTTTCATTTGTTGCCCATATAATTTTATTGTAATATGTGGAATCATTTTTGTGAACTTATCCTTCCATTTGTTATGATAATATATAATTCAACAATAATAATCTTCTCTATGTTTCTCTTAGACACTAAGCCCTTTCTTGCCTTTGCATATGCTACATGAAATGCAGACTTTATAAAATTAGACCAAGAAAGTCACTAACCAAATAAAGAAAATAATGACAACAATAAAATTTTTGAAGGGAGGAATATGATTGCCATAGTTGCTATATATATTATATTATCTAAAATAACCAATTTTCAGAAAAAAATTAAGTGACTTCAAAGAAACAGGAAAATATAAACTGTAAACAGGAATAAAAGCAATCAATAGAAAATGTCACTATGGAAACTAGATTTGGTACCTACAAGACAAAGATGCTAAACCAGTTATTGTAGTTATATTCAGAAAACTAATCCATATTTTTTTAAATCAAGAGAAAATATGGCAATAATGTCTCACCAAATTGAGAATATCAATAGAGCCAGAAATTATATTAAAAAAACAAACAGAAATTTTGAAGTTGAAAAATAAAATAGCTGAAATGAAATATTCACTAAGGCTCAATATTAAATTTGAACTTACAGATAAAAGAATTAGTAAATTTGAAGATAGGTTAATAGCAATAATCCAGCCTAAGAAATAGAAACAAAAATAAGTGAAGACAAACAACCAAAACCTCTGAAACTGTGGTTTACCATACAGTGTACTGACACGGCAAAATGGGAGTCCCAGAGGGAGAGGAAAAATAGAAATGGGCACAAAGTACATTTGAAGAAATAATGCTAGGAACTCCCCATATTTAATGAAATATATTAATCTATACATGCTATAAATTCAGATACTCCTAGTAAAATAATTTCAAAGAAATACATAACAAGATATATCATAGTTAGACTTCAAAAGCCAAAGAGAAAGAGAGTTTTAAAAGCAGCAAGAGTAAAATGATGCATCATATACAAGATATCTTCAACAGTACTAATAGCACTTCTCTTCAGAGAGTTTTCTGACCTCTTTACCCACACATGCACACTAATTTTAGTCTACTTATCATATATTCCCTGTATTTTTCCTTCATTGACTTTACTGATGCTGTATTAAACTGTGATTTTTTATTTAGTTCCTGCCTCTCCACTTCCTTGCCAAATTGGTAGGAATGACTCCTCATACATAGCAAATCCTAAGAAAATGAATGAATTAGTGAATTAATTAATATACACAAATCATTTTATCTAAATAGATCTGACTTCCTCAGTTTTATTTCCAGTTTTCTTTTGTTTTGTTTTGTTTTACTACACCAGTTCAATTGCTCAGTCTTGTCCGACTCTTTGTGACCCCATGGACTGCAGCACGCCATGCCTCCCTGCCCATCACCAACTCCCAGAGTTTACTCAAACTCATGCCTATTGAGTTGGTGATGCCATCCAACTATCTCATCCTCTGTCGTCCCCTTCTTCTCCTGCCTTCAGTCTTTCCCAACATCAGGGTCTTTTCAAATGAGTCACTTTTTCACATCAGGTGGCCAAAGTATTGGAGTTTCAGCTTCAGCATCAGTCCTACCAATGAATATTTCAGGACTGATTTTCTTTAGGATGGACTGGTTGGATCTCCTTGCAGTCCAAGGGACTCTCAAGGAACTACACCAAGGAACACTAAAATTCTTTGAACGTTTAAGGGAAAAGATATAAAAGGTATTTTTCTCTGTATCACTTTGATTTTAGTATATGTGCTGCCAAAGCAAACACTATGTTTTTTAAATATTAGTAGTTATTAATTCATAAATCTTTGAGTGTTTATCTTTGACAGAAGAGTTGAAAAATGATGGTATTTTCTTTTTGTTATCCTGCACATTCCAGATTTTCTATAATGACCTGCTATATAATGAATTGTGTCCCTCCAAAATTCATATATTAAAGCCTTAATCCCCAATCTGACTGTATTTGGAGATAGGACTCCTGAAGGTAATTAAGGTTAAATGAGGTCATAGGATCATGTTCCTAATTCAATAATATTGATTGTCTTATAAGGAGAAGAGACATCTCTATGCAGAGGCACTGAGGAAAGTCCATATAAGCACACATTCAAAGAGCAGCCATTTGCAAGCCACAAATAGAGCCTTCACCAAAACCTGACTGTGCTGGCACCTTAATCTTAGACTCTGAATCTCTATAACTGTGATAAAATAAATATCTGTTGTTTAAATTACACAGTCTATGGTATTTTGTTATGACAGCTTAAGCTAACACAACCCTATATTTATTTTACAACAGTACAAAATAAGTTTGATATCAGGCATACTCATGCTGTAGTACTAAAAGTTTACATACTTCTGCATTATTTTTTTCAATGATTTGATTCAGTAGAGAAAAATGTCTTAAACAAGAACTGAGGATAATGCAATGATTGTTAGAACAAATAATCAGAAAAGAAATAAAAATCAACATCTCTTCTTCTTCCTCTACTTCTCCATTCCTCACCCCAAATTCACACTAAAGTATTTTTCTTAGATACAGGTTTGGTTACTGTATTCACTTCTTTTCCCCTTGGATCAGCTATTGTGATATTTATCTGTCTGAAGACTTTCTTAATGGAGAGTGAGCAGAAGTTTCTGTGTCTCTACTTAAAAATATTTTGTCTGCATTTCTAGTTAAGTATTAAGGTCAGGAAATATTTCTCATTCATTTAGAATCCCTATACGTTTTCATCAGTAACAATAATATTGTTCGGGCTAATTTGTTACTTCCCAAGCAGTAGGACAACATGTTTAACAAGGCTAACACAGACTTGCTTTCTCTTTGGACCTTAATTTCCTCATTTGTAGAATAAGTGTATGTACATCTGAGGTCTTACTCAATGTTAAAGTTTTGCCTGGGTCTAGCCATGACTCTCCATTCCTAAGAATCCTTCAGTAGTTTCTCTATTCTTCTCAAAATAATAATATAAACAACTTAGCATTGCTCAATGGTTTGGCTCTAACTGCATAAACTACCATTAAAGCTGTATTTGTTTTTTTTCTACTTCAGCTTTCTGCAAATCGTGTTTCCTGTCCACAGAGAACTCTTGTCATTACCTGGACACATAATATGCTTCCAGGCATCTGCACTTAATCCCTCAGCCTACAATGTCCTCCCCAAATCAACTGCCTCTCAAGGATATCTCAGCTACACCTTCTTTAAAGCACACTCACCTTCAGATTAAGTTAGTTGTGCCTTTGTAGTCTCAAAGAATATTGCTGTTTTTCTGCTTTTCCTTCTTTAAAAGGGATGTTTATATGTGTGTCCATGACCATGAAAGGAACTGTCTTGCATCTTTTCATTACTAGTATTCCTAATAACATGTACACACTAACACAGCTTATTTAACTCATTGTTTAAAAATAAGTTAAATGAGTAATTTATCTTAGTTATTAAGTAACCTTCTATTTGTTGAAAGAAAAACATTACTCATTCTGATTACAAGAAGACTGATAAAAATTCAAGTATAACATTCCAGCCAAGTTTTAATTTTTAACTAACCACATTCCCTGGAATCTCATGAGAGACTGAGTCTGAGATATATTTTATGTTAGTTTATCGCCCCTAAGCCCCTTATTAGCATGAGGTCTCATACGGTTGCTGGAGCAGGAAGTCATTTAAAAAATTCCTCAGTTACTGCCTGCTTCTTTAAAAAAAAATAATAAATTGAAAAGAGGTGATAGAAAGAAAATCTAGGGGACATTTGCTGTGAATCCCAGCAGTCTCAATTTCAGTGGTGTGCAGTCTCAGAATACTGCTGATTGCCGCAGGAGGCAGTCAGGAAGACACTGATTCTTACCCTGGCTCTGCCTGTAAGACACAGTGTACTCATGGCAAGGTACTTGGACAGTTTCTCAGATAATAACATTCCTTTGTTTCCCAGATACATGGTGGGGATTTAGAGAGAGAGAACTTTAAAATGATCATATAGCTCTCACTCTTTTTCAAACAGCAAGACTGGAACATATCTCTTTGGGGATTCTAATCATCACTTAGAATGTGCTTTGCAGCCTGGATTTGCAATTGGTTTCAGGGTGAACAGAGTTTGAAGTTCACAAAGATATCACAAATGATATCTAATAGCCAGCTGGAAGTTGGCTATGAATGATTTAGGCTTGAATTAAATATTGCAGGAAGAGACTGAAATCTATGGCATATCATATATCATCCAATCTGAGACACTATTCACTCTAATATGCACCAATACTTTATATACAAGCAAGAAAGCAAGTCCCCTGGCTAAGACACTTTTGCTTGTGCTAGTCAGTTGAATTTTAGAAACATTAAAATGTGAAAAAATATGCTACTTAGAAGAAATAAATACACACATATGTATATCAGTTCAGTTCAGTCGCTCAGTCGTGTCTGACTCTTTGTGACCCCGTGAATCGCAGCACGCCAGGCCTCCATGTCCATCACCATCTCCGGGAGTTCACTCAGACTCACGTCCATCGTGTCCGTGATGCCATCCAGCCATCTCATCCTAGGTCGTCCCCTTCTCCTCCTGCCCCCAATCCCTCCCAGCATCAGAGTCTTTTCCAGTGAGTCAACTCTTCTCATGAGGTGGCCAAAGTACTGGAGTTTCAGCTTCAGCATCATTCCTTCCAAAGAAATCCCAGGGCTGATCTCCTTCAGAATGGACTGGTTGGATCTCCTTGCAGTCCAAGGGACTCTCAAGAGTCTTCTCCAACACCACAGTTCAAACGCATCAATTCTTCGGCGCTCAGCCTTCTTCACAGTCCAACTCTCACATCCATACATGACCACNAAACCATAGCCTTGACTAGACGGACCTTAGTCAGCAAGGTAATGTCTCTGCTTTTGAATATACTATCTAGGTTGGTCATAACTTTTCTTCCAAGGAGTAAGCGTCTTTTAATTTCATGGCTGCAGTTCACCATCTGCAGTGATTTTGGAGCCCAGAAAAATAAAGTCTGACACTGTTTCTACCGTTTCCCCATCTATTTCCCATGAAGTGATGGGACCAGATGCCATGATCTTTGTTTTCTGAATGTTGAGCTTTCAGCCAACTTTTTCACTCTCTTCTTTCACTTTCATCAAGAGTCTTTTTAGTTCCTCTTCACTTTCTGCCATAAGGGTGGTGTCATCTGCATATCTGAGGTGATTGATATTTCTCCTGGCAATCTTGATTCCAGCTTGTGTTTCTTCCAGTCCAGCATTTCTCATGATGTACTCTGCATAGAAGTTAAATAAGCAGGATGACAATATACAACCTTGACGTACTCCTTTTCCTATTTGGAATCAGTGTGTTGTTCCATGCCCAGTTCTAACTGTTGCTTCCTGACCTGCATGTAGATTTCTCAAGAGGCAGGTCAGGTGGTCTGGTATTCCCATTTCTTTCAGATTTTTCCACAGTTTATTGTGATCCACACAGTCAAAGGCTGTATTTAGTATATGAATATATGTTTCTACTAATCATCCCATATTCACCAAAAACTCAGGGTGTCCAAAATCAAGGTAGATAAATCTCCTCCCAAATTCATTGTTTTTTCTCCCTTCTTTTTCACACTGAATGGCACTGCTATTCTCCCAGTGGCTTGAATCCCTTCTCTCTGTCACTCCCATGTCTCTTTAGTCATCAAGTTCTTTGACTTCCTCTATTCTCTTCACTCTGTATATTATCTTTCCTTTCCTCATTATTTGACTAAGCTTTGCTCTACTTGTCAAATTTAGTTTTGATATTGAAAAAAGATTCTGAGTGTGCCAAGTCCAGGTTATTTGATTCTTCTTCTTATTCCCAGGAACTATAGATTCCATATATTCCCATTGGCCATCCTTATCCTATGGTATACTGAACCACTTACTTGTCTGTATCCACCAGTAAAACACAAGTTCCTCAGGGACAAGAAATGTCAGTCTGTTTCACAATTGTGTTCTTAGAATCTTGGACAATGTCTCATATTCATTAACTGTTATATAAAACTCAATGACTGAACAAATAAAAATATTAATTTATATATTAAAAAATAAGGACCTTTGACTTTCATGAAGAATAACAATATTCTCAAATTGAAAGAGAGCCAAAAAAGACAGCACTGTGTTGTACAAGAAAAAAATCATTTGAGTCAAATACAATTTAAAATGTATTAGATTTCTAACACATATTGTGTCCTTTTTTTTTTTTCCATTTTGCTTTCATGCCAGACACATACTGTGTATCACAGTGAAGAAAGTTTTATTTTAGCAGTTAACTGTGTAACCTAACTCTGAACTACCCTTTTAATCTTTTGGGAGAATGACCAGTCACCTACATTGATCACATTTCTGCTTCTATAAGACAAGAGGCTTTTAAAGGAGCCTGCAATCACTGTGGGTCAGAGGATTAAGAATATCTTTCCAAGATATTGTTTTAGGAAATGTAAAAGGTTACCTATCTTTCTTGAAGAACTTGTCTAAAAATGAAGTTGAAGTCATTACCAGCTGACAACATATTTTTACTCTGCAGATATTCTTATATATGTGACAGATAGAAAATTCACATAGTGGGGAAAACATGGTCCCTGAGGTTCACATTTTTTTCACTTTAACATGTTTATTCAGTAGTAGTCAATAGATCAGTAAATCTATGAGGGTCAGTTTCCTAATTGATAAAATATAGGTGATAATTTTTGAGTTTTTTGAAATATTGGAAGTAAAATCAAATGAGATTTATTTAATAATTTAATATGTCAGGTGAAATTCCTAACACTTAAAAATGTAACTGATTAAAAATCAGCTCATAGCTGCTTATTTGTGTGGTTGCTTTAATTTATTTATACTGCAAGGTTTACCCTCAGTGTTCTATTAGGATTATAAGGTTAGAACAGCATGAAATAGTTGAAGTCCTCCTTTTAAGAAAAGTTCTTTCCTTCCTTATTTAACATGTCATTTTTTTTTCTTTCTCATTTGTAACATGATAGATATTTCTGTCCTTTGGGTAAAGTATTTGATTGAACATTTAAGTTATATTTTTAGATCTTCAATTTTCACTGTTTCATCTCAATAATGCCTTGGCTTTTTCACCTCTCACTGCCCTTAGTTTTAATAGATCCCAACATTATAGGGAATACATTTTTTGTGTACTCTGATTTTTTGTGTACTCTGTCATTAAGAACTATAAACCATCTTAGAGATTCATTTTTCTGAAAATCACATTTTTCAATATTAAATCATGAGTATTTGCCATGGTCTAATTGATATTTCAGTACTGTGCACATGCTAAATGTTCAACAAATCTTGCTGGTTGACACATTTATGTGATAGCAATTTGACTAACTTCTTCTTTTATAAGAACTCCAAGGTTCTGATGTAGAACATAAAAGAACTGGATCATGTAAACTCTTAATTTCCTTAAACCCTGAAAGTTCTTTTAGTCAGTTATTTTAATTGCTGGATACCAATTCTAATTGCTGGAGTCATGAGTCATTGAATGGAGATCAGGGTTTGCAGCAAATCTCATTTGCACTTGTAGATCTTGCATACTGACTGAAGGAGGGAGCCACAAAGTCCTGTGTTGAAAGTTGTGGGTTCTGAACCTGCTGCACTGGGTATAGCCCTCAGTATGCTGAAAAATCATATTGGGTTGGCCTAAGGAAATAAAAACTTGGGCTTATTCATATCATGTTAAAAGAAGCCGATAAAGAGTAAAAAATTCAACTATCTAAATACCCTCAAAAGCAAAAATCACTTGTATAGTTCTGATAAGTAAATTATTTCACAATTTTGGATCTTTATACTTTCCTGACGTTTGAATCCTCTCATAGTTAGTTTTAAATTCTTTTCTGTTGTTGTTGTTAGAATATAGACTTAGAAACAAGAGTACTGAAATTAAGAGGACTATAAATATTAAGCCATGATGTTGAATATTATATAGAAATATAAAAATAATGAGACATTAACCTTGTAATAGTATGATTTGATCAACATATCCCATTCTACATTTAAAAGAATATATTAGAACCTGTGTTCCTTTGATGATGAATTTTTAAAATATCAAATTGATCATAGGGAATAGATGATAATTTTTGAAAATAAAAATACATGTTGTATTTATGTCATTTGAGAACACAATATAATAATATCTATTTCTTGTGTTAAAAGGCTTTTTTCATACTGCCAACATTAAAACATTTCAACAAAAGACATAATTTTTTTAAACAGTAAAATCATTCAGAGAAAAAGAACTATCCAAAATACAATGAATGAGCAAACCAATGTTAATGCAAGTAAGAATATCATCAGCAGTAATAAAACAACAGCAGTAAAAAAGGAGACCTAAAATATATGATTTAGGAAACAAAATCACAAAATTGTTGCTTGGCCACATTTAAAATAAAATCCCTGCACAATGAGCTAATTATAGCTAAAGGACAATTAAATTCAGTCCCTTTAAATCCAGTGAAAGAGAAGAACATAAGAGAGAGCTTGATGAAAAAGTAATTTTCTGCAGCCAGTACACAGAATGCCTTTTATGGAAAGGATATAATGATACAGAGCTCAAAGGAGCCCAACTGAGAAGTAAAAGGAAGTAAAGGACTCATGGAAATCAAAGGAACGTGACAAGTAAGTTTTGGAAGGGAGTGAAGTAATACATGCTTTTAACATTAAACAAAAAGAAATCATATCATGGTAATGGATAACATTTCTGTCACGTAATATGAGTGTGATCCTGCACAAGTTACTTTACCCATTAGAGCCTTAGCTGTCTCATCTGTATTGTGGTTATAGAAATGGCATTATCCACATAGAGCTTTCATGGCAAACACATGAGAGAATAATATTTAGTGACTAGTGCAATGCTCAGTGCATAGTCAGTGTTATACAGATACTTACAATGCTATGTTTTTTGTTGTTTATTTATTTATTTTTTTGTCTCAGGACAGCATTTTTTCTGTTGGTAAGCCTAACATTTTTTATCTAAATAATTAATAGGGGCATTTATTGATTGTTTCTCTGCAGGCAATACCCTGCAGCTGTATCCCTCTGTAATGTCTGGGAGTTACCTTCTGCTCTTTTCCATGCCACACTGCTTCCTATTCTTCTAATACAAGGCACTTTCTCTATGGAGTCTTACACTGGCTGTACTCTTCCTTCTGGAAGATCCACATGGCCATCTTTCTTATTTTCTTCAATTCTGTCACCTTCTCAATGATCCCTACCTAACAATGCATGTTAAAAATAGCAGTGTGTCCCACACCTAGCACTTCTAAATCTTCTATCCAGCTCTTTTTTTTCCAAATAACTTTTTATCATAAGAATAACTTATTTATTAGTTATGTCAGTTATTCACTTTCTCTTTCTCCTCTTTAAAATATAAAATTCTACAAGTGGTGAGATAATTTTCTATTTTGTTAGTAAAAAATTACTTGATGTATAGTAAGCATCTACTGCAAACAAAGCTAGTGGAGGTGATGGAATTCCAACTGAGCTATTTAAAATCCTAAAAGGTGATGCTGTTGAAGTGCTGCAGTCATATGTCACCAAATTTTGAAACCTCAGCAGTGGCCACAGGATTGGAAAAGGTCAGTTTTCATTCCAATCCCAAAGAAGGGCAATGCCAAAGAATGTTCAAGCTGTCATACATTTGCACTCATGCTAGCAAAGTTATACTCAAATCCTTCAAGCTAGGCTTCATCAGTATGTGAACAGAAAACTTGGAGATGTACAAAGTACATTTAGAAAAGGCAGAGGAATCAACAAATTGCCAACATTTGTTGGATCATAGAGAAAGCTAGAGAATTCCAGAAAGACATCTATTTTGTCTTCACTGAGTATGTTAAAGCCTTTGACTATGTGGATCACAACAAACCGTGGACAATTCTTAAAGAGATGGGAATACCAGATCACATTACCTAAGATTAAACGATCCTTGCTCCTTGGAAGAAAAGCTATGACAAACCTAGATAGCATAATAAAAAGCAGAGACATCACTTTGCTGACAAAGGTCCGTATAGTCAAAGCTATGTTTTTTTCTGTAGTCATGTATGGATGTGAGAGTTGGACTGTAAAGAACATTGAGTACCAAAGAATTGATGCTTTTGAATTGCGGTGCTTGAGAAGACTCTTGAGAGTTCCTTGGACTGCAGGGAGATCCAACCAGTCATTGCTAAAAGAAATCAGTCCTGAATATTCATTGGAAGGACTGATGCTGAAGCTCCAATGCTTTGGCCACTTGATGCGAAGAGCCAACTCACTGGAATAGACCCTGATGCTGAGAAAGATTGAAAGCCAAAGGAAAAGGTGGTGGCAGAGCATGAGCTAGTTACATAGCACCACAAACTCAATGGACGTGAATTTGAGGAAACTCTGGGAGATAGTGAAGAACAGAGGAGCCTGGCATGCTGCAGTCCATGGGGTTGCAAAGAGTTGGTCATGACTTAGCAAGTGAACAACAACAATAGTTATCATCAGTACATTTTTTAAGTTGAGTGAAATAGGTAAATTTTCTTTAATGCATAAGAATAAACATAGAATAAACATAAATATCACAGGTATCATTAGATCCAATGTACATTTGAACTGAGAACACAAGAATTACTTGTTCAAATGTATATACCCAGTAGATGTATGAACTACAATTTAAATTCCAATCGGTGTGAACCCATAGTCTTTGCTTTTACTACTGTACAATATATCTGTCTAGTAAGAACTAATGAGCAGAATC
>SJYQ01005300.1:246223-286050 GCA_006410935.1 Redunca redunca
CCAGTCCTGTGGCCACTGCTGAGTTTTCCAAATTTGCTGGCATATTGAGTGCAGCACTTTCACAGCATCATCTTTCAGGATTTGAAATTGCTCAACTGGAATTCCATCACCTCCACTAGCTTTATTTGTAGTGATGCTTTCTAAGGCACACTTGACTTCACATTCCAGGATATCTGGCTTTAGGTGAGTGATCATACCATCATGATTATCTTGGTCATGAAGATCTTTCTTGTACAGTTCTTCTGTGTATTCTTGCCACCTCTTAATATCTTCTGCTTCTGTTAGATCCATACCATTTCTGTCCTTTATTGAGACCATCTTTGCATGAAATGTTCCCTTGGTATCTATGATTTTCTTGGAGAGATCTCTAGTCTTTCTCATTCTGTTGTTTATAAAATGGGATTAATTTGTGTGTCTGTATCAAAGGGATACTATGAAAATCAATACAATTAATATTTCAAAAGTAGTTAGCATACACACAGTGACTGCTGTTAGTTTTCTATTTTCTTACAGTTGATGTATCTTCAATCATTTTATCTTTCCTATAATTGCCATAGCATAAGCTTAGTTTGTTTTAAGTTTATATTGTTGATGATGTTGGTCCTGTCATTAGATATTTTACAAATAGTCACAAGGCATTTGGGAGAGTTAAGAGACTTTACAAAAAAGGTATAAAAATAAAGAGTGGACAAATACTTGCTAAAGAATAATAATAATAAAAAAAAGATCATTTTTATTACTCTCATGAGTCATCCTAAATGGATTACATCTAGGCCAACATTAATTTGTATGATTCCTCTACTGAAAAGGGAATATAGCAGATGGACTATTATTATTCACATTCTTTATGAACAATACCTGGTAAATGCCATTAGCATTACAAGGTCTTTGGAGCTATAAGTTTACATAGTGTAAACTCACATAATCTATTAAGTACCCAAGTGTTACTAAGAATTGGTCCATATTCCTCACTGATATGATAAAAAAAAAGATGGATGAAATTAAGATACATATTATCCCCACTCTATCTTTGGATAAAAGGAGACTCTTCATTGAAAATTTTCATTAGTTTCCTGCTAATTATTTTTTAAGTTTTATAATAAGACCACTACTGATGTTCATATAGATATCTATTTATTTCTTCATTTAATTCTCCACAATTAAGACTTTCATCTGTTTCATATGAACTTAGGCTCTCTGTAAATACAAAAGAAAGGTTTTCAAGTTATTTTGACATATATAATTAATTACTATATTAATATAAACTGATTTTTGTTTAATGAAGATGGGTTCCATTGGTGAATTCTCATTACCTCCTTGTAATTAATAGTATTTCAATAAACCTTTGAGGTTAGAACTTGAATATTCTTTGCAGACTAGAGAAGGCAATGGCAACCCACTCCAGTACTCTTGCCTGGAAAATCCCATGGACGGAGGAGCCTGGTAGGCTGCAGTCCATGGGGTCACTAAGAGTCGGCTACGACTGAGTGACTTCACTTTCACGTTTCCTTTCATACATTGGAGAAGGAAATGGCAACCCACTCCACTGTTCTTGCCTGGAGAATCCCAGGGACAGGGGAGCCTGGTGGGCTGCCGTCTATGGGGTTGCACAGAGTTGGACATGACTGAAGCAACTTAGCAGCAGCAGCATTCTTTACAGACACTGCTACAGGAGAGAATTCTACTCATATTTCACAGTGGCATAAAGAAAGTACCAACCAATAGACATTACGTCCACCAGTTACTACTATTCAAAGGTACTGAACAGTGGAGGGATGTAAGCAAATCCAGTGAAGGATAATAAACATACCCTTCAGTTATGAAGGGTTAATTATAATAAGTTAATTATAAGGGGCTATCTATGAAGAATTTGTTATGAAAAAGTAAGATTTAAGAAGCTTAAGTGGAGACACACAGTTTAGCTATCAAGAGGATTTTTTTCAGATTAGAGTTGCATTCAAAATATAAAATAATTATCATTTTATTTCTGTCTTCAGAACTTAAGATTTTACTATCAGTTTAGCTTATGGAAAAATAAAGTGTGCTTTCTTTCCCCTGAATACTTAAATAAGCTGATATTATGTGCAACAGAATCAAGGAAGCATCCTCATCCCCATTTTTCTCAAGTCTTTGTCTTGCAATGAAATCAGTAGGGGGTGCCATGTACTAATACTTGCTTAGGATGTCTTCAATCATTAATTTCAAGTTTCATATTTAAAAAATTAATTGTGAACAATGTTATAAAGAATCTTCACTTATTTTAATATCTCGAAATTTCATTATTAATTAAATTTTGAAATAGAATTACTAATAATAACATAAACTGCACATCATTAGCTATTGGCAGTCATATGCCTTGTATTTTCAGGAATTTTAATTTGTGTATATTATTGAGTGATGCTAACAGTGTATTTATTTATTTATTTATTTTTTTAATATTTCACAAACTTTATTCAAATTATTGAAATAGTCACAGAGCAATAAAATATGCAATTCTGAAGTGATGTCAGTATCATGGAGAAGGAATTGGCAACCAACAGTGTATTTAAACAAAACAAATACTAAGATCCAAAAACTATATCCATCTTGTTTTCCTAAACTTTCTTGCTAGCTTCCCTAACTTTCCTAAAGTTGCTTGCTAACAAATGTATTTTTTAAAGTAAATGAATGATAGTTAAATCAATATAAGTCCATTTTAACCTGGAAAAATAGTTAAAAATAATTTTGGAGTCAACAAATTATCTGATTAAGCCAAGAATACACTACAGGTTTTAGATTTGTACCTCTTCATCTTAAATTAAGAGGCCCCCTTAATGTTTCTCACACACCACACTACATTTAAGTCCCTTGTGCTTTTCAAGGGGGAGAGAGACAGAGAGGGACAACATGAGTTTTAATTCAGCTCTACTAATCAGCTATTTTCTCAACATTGTTTCTTAGGTATGTGTACAAGTGATTTTTACCCCTCATGTGTAATTTCTGACTATTGAGTTCATGGATGAGTCAGTAAGTCAACAAATGATATAAAATTACATTTATTTTGGTTTAAAAAGTCAGAAATATTTAGTGAAAACTTTAAATACTTTGGGCTTCCCTGGGAGCTCAGATGGTAAAGCGTCCACCTGCAATGTAGGAGACCAGGGTTTGATCCCTGGGTGAGGAAGATCCCCTCGTGAAGGAAATGGCAACCCATTTCAGTACTCTTGCCTGAAAAATCCCCTGGACAGAGGAGCCTGGTAGGCTACAGTTCATGGAGTTGCAAAGAGTCGTACACTACTGAACAATTTCACTTTCTTCTTTTTTTAAATACTTTGTTAAAAATTTTATAAAATTAGTTGTTATTTTGGTAAGAATTAACTTGGGGTAATTTACCTTTGGAAGGATAGTGAGGACATTCCAACCCATAGATGTATAACTTTGTTGTCACTATACTGCTCTGAAGAGGAGCAGTAATGGAGCTATTTAATCATGGTTGGTTCCCCAGGATTAGTCAGTCTCACGCCATTGCTGTTTAACATGGTAGCTTGTGTTCCAACAGCATCACGGTGAAGGCTATTCTCAGAAGGCAGCCTTAAAATAGGTTTGTGGGTTGAGGAGTGGGAGGAAGGTTCGCACTGTTATTATGGCATAATCAGAGTCTGTGCTCCAAGGACATGAGGTTGTTCTAAACCTGTGGTGGAAAAACCTGTGTGTTTTCCACAACAGATGGGTAGTAGGAGGGGAAAATGGTTTCTTTCCTTGTGTGCTCCCTATAACTAATATTGCTGGGATATACATAACAAACAAAAGTGTTTGAGAGTGAGGTGCCCACAAGAACAACTGAGGGTGCCTGCCACTGGCAACCTGCTTTCTGTGCTGCTATTTGAGTGAGAAAGTGCTTCAGTAACTTCAGTTACTATGGGGCAGTAACCTTCAGGTGAGTTCTCTGTTTAAACTGAGATGAAACCTGCTTTGAAAAGAGAGTACAAACAGGATAAGAGTTTTGCTATTGCTGTTGTTTGTTTTTTTTTTTTACAGCAACCTTTCAAAAATAAGACAACTGTCCATATCCATACAACCAGAAAGTAGGAAATGTATTTTAAAGAAGTTACTAGGACATTTCATATGTCTTGAGTAGGAAATTATTTTAAAGAAGTTACTAGGACGCTTCATATGTCTTGATATTCATAGTAACATTTGGGATGCAAGCTCTGTACTGCCTAGTTCACTGTACTCTATAATTAGAGCTTCTCATTATTAGAGCAATAGCTCAGCATTCAAATAAACAACTCAGGATTTCGACATTTGTGGAAAATAGTACTGAAAAACCATTACAAGGAAATGAATGTTAAATACCTATAAGTGAAATATGATCAGTTTAGTCACCTACTGCAGAAAATGAATAATTGCATTTGTAAAAGTAAATTATGAAGGGGGAAAAACAGCTGTTAAAATACAGATAAATCACTTTTTGTCCATTGTTCCAGCATTCAGCTCCAGGACTTGATCATTTCAGAAAACAGTTTTCCAAGAAGAAGTTCTTGCCAAGAGAGGGCTAACATGTTAAAGCAGATAGTGTTTTGGATTACTCTACATATCTCTACTATAAATAGGACATTTTCAAAATGCTATTTTGAGCTGTTCAAGTGAGCTAGTGATCAGATGTGACAGACTTCATGATAATGATGGTCTGACATATGAAGAGGGGAAAAGGCTCATCATTTTAGATGGACAAACCTTGATGAATTCAAACTGTAACCTGTAATCTTTAATTTAAACTAGCCACTTAGCTGGTAAAGGTAATGATTTGTCATGTGCCTTATTCATTTGCTGCTAATCAACAGGATTCACATATTTGAAATCCCTAGCATTCAGAAACCTTAAGTGGAGGATTCATGCACATGCACGTGTTCTACTTTATGCTACTGATTTGCAAAACAATGAGGCTGGTAACGATGTGAAAGATTTAACTGGCTCTCCTTGTGTCTCCTCTATATGAACTGATTGTTATTTGTAAAGAGAAATCTTTGGAAGCCTGTGGTTCCCACAGGATGTTGAGCAGCCAGGCACTAGGTTGAGGATGACATCCTGTGTCAGGGATCAGAAATCAGCCAGTTAATAGCTTTGCACTTAGAATTGTCTAATATTTTTTCTCGTTAAAGGCCAATTTTCTAACATATAAAGTCATTTTCACATCCTTGATATATTGTAGACTGGAAGAGTTTTTGAAAATAGCACTAGTTTAAGTAATTTCTTTCTAAAGCACAATACCTTGCTAAATGTTTTATGCATCAAATAATTTTATAATTTAGATTTATGTAATCCAGACCCAAGAAACACAAAACAATTCTTGTAGACTTTATATTCAAATTTTGTTCTGTTACTTTACAAATGACCTGTTGTAACAAGATTTTGCTTTAGTAAAATAAGGGTGAACCATTTTTTTTTCTCCCCATTGTCAAAGGCTAAATTTGTGTCATTTCCACTGAACAAAGTTATTTCAAGAAAGAGTTAATGTAGTCATCATTTTTTCCTGCTTATGTATGAAAATATTTTAATGTCTTAGTAAGACATGAAAGACTATTATAACCTGTAAGTTTTGAAAATTCAAATTATTTTGCTTAGGTAAAGAATTATATAAATTTATGGCAAAATTGAAAACCTTGAAGAGAAGGGTGGATTTAAAATTGGCAAAGTCACAGTTTAGAAAATATTACTTTAATTGTAACCCTACACACACACACACACACACACATGTACAACAAGGAAACACAGTCTTCCTTTAAAAAAGATTTAGCCAAAACTTATTTGAGTGACTCTATACTTTGAAAAAGGAGGATGGGAGGAAGGAAAGACATTGGGGAGGAGGGAAAGGCAGGGGGAGAGAAAAAGAGAGATGAAAATAATGACATTTTCCTTACTCCAGAATTCAATGTAGCATTTCTTCACCTAGCCAGAGATGGGTCTTTAAACATTGTCTTTTTTTAAAAAGATGAGTGAATCATTCCAATCATTAGTGCTTTATCAATACCCAGTCAGTACTAATCACAAAATAATTTACATCTGCCACTTGTTTCCTTTTTCTAGTCCTCATTTCCTCTTCCCCCTCCTCCTACACAGCTTCTGTCCTTCTGTTTCAGTTTCATAATCTGTCCATTGTGAATTAAGAACATTTTGTTGGCAGTTCTTACCTAGAGAGTGCATGATACATTGGCCTCTGCGACACTGAGTCAGACCCTGCTTGGATTCCTACAACTGCCAGCAAATACCATTGCTCCTGAGGCAAGCAGGAGTGCACACCGGAAGCACAGTGGGTACTGTATCTGTTGGGAGGGAACAGACTTAAAAAGCATCGATGACTCAGTGACAGTTCTATTGATCTGTGTTAGGTTTGCTTTTTTTTTTTTTTCTTCTGGTTAGGACACAATGAAAAATAAATGCCTCAGCACCAGGGGCCTCTTGGCAAGGAGATTTACACATTACTATTATTTTTAGCCTGTTTTGTGAAATGTGATGCTTCAATTACTAATAACATTACAGAATTTATTTATAGTTTGTTAACTGAAAGTCCAGAAGCTGCCACCTGATTAAATGTGGAAGACAGGCCTTGCAATTATTTTCCAATTTAGTTTGTAGTTGGTTTTTCAAATGATTTGAGCAAAGTTTTTTTTTCCCCCCTCAAATATATTCATTTCAACAAAGCATGTTTTTTTCTCTAAAGCTGTTATTCAGCCCATTTTATACAGGTAAATGCCTTTAATTATGTCAAGTAAATGCCTAAAAACAGTAGCAATATTTTTTATCTTGTGGTAATCAGAACATTAAATTGTATTGAATCTCAATTTAAAAAACATAAATTTACAAGATTACAGATATCTGCTGAAATATTTCTTTCTGTTGTATAATTAATAGAAAAGTCAGGAGACATCATTTTTCTGCTTTCAGGGATGTTTTTGTTTGTTTCTTTCCTTTCTTTCCTGCTTTCTTGCCTTAAGGAAATATCTGAACATAACCAAAAAACGAAAAACACCACAGTAGTTTCCCCAACAACACCTTAGCTTGCTCAAGAAAGCAATTTTTAGCCAATTAGCAAAGCTGACTCACTCATTTCATCAGTAAAAATACTATCTTTTAAGGAATCTCATTTCTTTAAAAAGTAAGCTTTTTCATAATTTGGATAAAATGTATAGGGTCATTAAAATATCACTGTCTTCTGTGATGTTTTAATGAGCCTTGTTCCTTCCTCTCCTGTGGTTCTCAGCATTGGCTTGACCAACTGAGTAGGTGACCGACCAACTATAAAATCACTAAGGGACACTTTGCCAAGATTACTGGCTAATGTTTCCCATAGCATTAGCAAACTTTTTTTTATTTTTCTGTCATTTTAGAGACATAAAGATATTTGGAAAGAGGAAAGAATGTACATTTTTGGAAATATTCTACTCGATGTATGTCTCCTAAAAGGATATTAAACTTGTTTCAAAATTCCACAATGGTGAATTTATATTCACACTGTCAACAAATATTTACTGAACAACTGCTAAAAATATATGGCTGCATCACACTGCTGCTAAGTCACTTCAGTCGTGTCCAACTCTGTGCGACCCCACAACTACCAGGTATAAAAAGGTTCAAATTCATTTACCCTTAAACGCTATTCAGTACAGTTAGAGATCCATCAGATACACAGCCTGAAGGCAGAACTCACATGCCTGGAGCCCATTAACCATGTTAGTATGCTAGGTGCTCTAAATATGTGATCTATACACCTATCCTGTAAATTCGCACTTAGTGGCCCCATTTTAAAGATGAAGTGCTGAGATTCAGGAAGCCAAATTTGGCTACTTTGCACTGGAGGAGATAAAGGTTGGGGTTGATGAACAGAGTAACTTCTGTGTTACTGATGCAGACATCAGATTCTCCCCATGATCAAAGGTCATTGAGAAGAAAGAAATCATGTCTGGCCTGAGAGATCATGGATGGCTTTAACAGCACCTTGATAGATAAATAATACTAATTTATCTAAATTATTTATAGTGGATAAGTAATCAGAGTGGAGGTAAATGAGCAGCACTGTTGAAACAAGAAAGAGCAATTTGTATTTACAGACAAGTGCTTCTTAACTGGAGTCAACAGACAGATGATAGGTAGACAGAAAGATGGATCAATAGATAAATAAGTGAGATATGACATTAGAAATGCAGATTCAATTCAAAGCAAGGAATAATTAAATACCATAAAAAGTCATATGTACCATTTATGAAAAAATCNTTGCTAAAGATGACTTCTTTACTCTCAACTTCACATGTCAATACAGCACCCTCCTCTTTTGTCTATTTTTTCAAATTTATTTAATTCATATCCCAGATATAATTTCTCATAAAATCCAGAAAACAACAATAATCCCTGAACTATCTCACTACTTGTTATTTAACCACTCCTTCATTTATTTAACAGAATTTTTAAGATCTTAGTATGTGTTGAAAGTACATATTCATTGGGAATAACCTTTAAACTACTCTGATTCTCCTTATCAATTTGAGAGTTGGACCATAAAGAAGGTTGAGCACTGAAGAATTGATGCTTTTGAACTGTGGTGTTGGAGAAGACTCTTGAGAATCCCTTGGACTGCAAGAAGATCAAACCAGTCAACCCTAAAGGAGTGAAATGAAAGTCCCTCAGTTGTGTCCAACTCTTTTTGACCCCGTGGAATTCTCCAGGACAGAATACTGGAGTGGGTAGCCTTTCCCTTCTCCAGGGGATCTTCCCAACCCAGGTATCAAAACCAGATCTCCCACATGGCAGGTGGATTCCTTACCAGCTGAGCCTCAAGGGAAGCTCTAGGGAAATCAATCCTGAATACTCACTGGAAGGACTGATGCTGAAGCCCCAATACTTTGGCCAATTGATACAAAGAGCTAACTCATTGGAAAAGACCCTGGTGCTGGGAAAGATTGAAGGCAGGAGGGGAAAGGGATGACAGAGGACAAAATGGTTGGATGGCATCACCAACTCAATGGACATGAGTCTGAGCAAATTCCAGGAGATAGTGAAGGACAGAGAAGTCTGGCATGCTGCAGTCCGTGGGGCTGCAAAGAGTCGGACACAACTGAGCAACTGAACAACAAACATCCAAAGGAATTTGTAAAGACCCAAAGTTCTAATGTCTTTCATAACCTTTATTTCTTTTACCTTTCACACTTTATTTATGTGCATATTTGACTAAAAACTTGAATTCACATTACAAAAATGTTCATGTTTTCATTATCACTCCATGTTGTAATTTATCTTTTACTACATGTTTAATCTTTACTTTCCAGTTTGAAACTCTTGATGTTGAATAGAATGAAATAGATGTGAATGAAATCTGAAAATAGGTGTGGAGTAAATAGATGTGTTGTCTTTGTTCTTTTTCTCTCTCTCTCAAACTGAAACATTTATCTGGATATGTGGATAGAAGTCATACTATGCATAACTAGTAATCTTGGGGATAAAATGAGGCCCAATTTGAAGAACAGAAAACTGTGTACTTTCAGAGACAGAATGATCTGGGAATAAGAAATGATATACGTATTTCTTTTGAGTGTTTTGCTAGGCTTGTATGCCAGAAAAGCAATATTTGCATTCTAAATAGCTGATTCTGTGTTTTGCATTTCCAAGAGCAATGTGGAAGAGTTGCCCCCTGATTGATGCTACCTGCTGGAGATAGCATGAGAAATTAAAAGGCTATGAACCTAGGTTAGGATGTAATAGAAGATAAGAGTCTCAAAGGCAGCGGTAAAGACATTCAGTTGGTGAAAATTATCCTAGAAATAATTGTTAATGATTCATGGGGTGCATCTTCACACAATATCAAACAGTCAAAGAGGTGTTTTCACATCTTTGAGGGATAAACCAGATCGGTCTGTCGCTGAACTCCCACAACATCATTTGTCCAGCTTAGAACCATGATTTCCCAGCCTCCTTCACTGCCAGGCTCACTTTCAGTCTGAAGAGGTCTTTGGCAGGCTCTTGACCTGAGGGATCTTGAAAAGCTGCACTGCTCCTTTGGAACTTAGTCTGGGTTTGGAAGTGAAAGAGTCCCTATAGTATATCATAAACAAAGTACATTTTATATGACAGCCCTGTACTTACATGAGAACCTGTAGAAGTCCATCCTGGGGTCACTAAGAACAGCATTTGATGAGAAGGTACAGTTCACAGTTAACACTGCATAAGTAGCTCCTCACTTGTGAGGACATGAGTAATTCCTGATAAGTGTCCAATTGTCATCTTGAAATAGGGGACATTTGGAGCAGTACAGGCTCCTATAGTAAATGATTAATGTGTATTTTTCTGATCTTGACAGATTCCAAAAGAAGAGCAGATTGCTACCCATAAAACTAAACAGCATCAATGTGGAATTACTGGAAGAATCCAAAAGTCTTTGCAGAAATGGTATGCTTACTCCAATGTTTCTCAAAAACCAGCTATTTTAAAGGGACTGGGGTCAATATAAATGAAATAAATGGAGGCTAAGATAAAATATGTCAGAAAATTCGCAGAAAGGTTATTTTAAGGTGGCATGTTAAAAACAATAATGGGCCATTAGGCTGTCTTGTTAAAGGCATTAAAGTCACAGGCACAATGTATGAGTCACATGGGCAAGATTTTCCACTTTATATATAAAAACTTCAATATTGAATTTCTGGTAAAAGTAAGATGTTAGAATTTCTGCGTATATTATTATAAATATTTAAGTTCAATTGTAGGCAGAGGAATAAGCAAAGTATTAATGACTCTAGAAATGTGCTATCAAAATGCTGCACACTATAAATAATATTACAATAACAGACTTTAATACAGTTTTCCTTTATAACTGTGTATTTAAGAATAATCTTTTGGCTGATCATTTTACTTGCAAGCATACTGCCTTTTACAAGCATGCTTCTCTTTGTCAGAGACTTAGTAATTATTTTTAAACCAGAATGTGAGCACTTCTGATGACAAGGTAAGGTACTAGACAATTTAATAAAGTATAAGAAATGGTTACCTCACCTTCTAACTTAGAATTAGAGACTGGTGCTTGATGTATCGGGAGTATGTCCCAGGAATTCAGCTTCCTCTGTTTTGTGCACCACTGAAATCTCCAGGAATCACACCAAAATCTAAAACATAGAAGGTACTCAATAAGTATTTGTTAAAAGAAAAAAAAATTAATAAATTCTTATTGCTTTGATAATTACTTGAATAATAAATTCTAGCATTCCTTTTCTGACTGCTAGCCATGATTTTGGAGACTATAATTTTTCAACTCATTTGTGTTATTTAATTTTGCAGCAACTAACACTGGAGAAATATTTCTCCTGTTAACTCTTTTAGGGATGTTGACACTTAAACTTATAAATTTTATGAGACATGGAGCTCTTTGTGGTGAATTTATTTGTCTAGAAAACATGCTTTTGCTTTTTTGAATTTATTTATTTGCTTTTCTGTTTGTTTACTTTTATTTTTAGGCTATTAGTGGCATAACATTAACAGTAAAAAAAACACTGGACACAGAGATACAGATAAAGATATTTAGCTCCCATTTATGTACAGTATTTCATGATGTCTAAAGTACCCACTTCTTCCTAATAGAATCTCTGGACCTTTAAATATTTTTGGCTATTTTAATTAAATATCTTATATAAGATACACTATATGGGATTTTTAAAATTGAAGTATACTTGATTTACAAAGTTGCATTAGGGGAATTATTTTCTTATTTTTTTTTTACTTACAATATATTAATAGATATAGTGTTAGACGTTGTCTATTTAATTACTTTCCGAATGTCTTGCATTGTCATTTTTAATCTTTAAAAATTGAGAGAAGAAAAAAATCTTTATTTTTCCATGCAGCAATGTTCAGGACTTTAGCAAGAAACTGATTCCTGAGCCCTGTGCTGGGACACTGCTGAGACCCAGCGGGCAGGCTGTACTGTGTGTTTTTCGGAGTTCCTTAATGCAAACCTTGGTCTTTAATGGGGTGGGGGAGGGGCATTTGGAGAGTAAAAAGGAAGTAACAAGAGTATGGCAGAAGACTCCAGATGCTAGTTAGGCTTTACAGATGCTTTGATGACAGGAAACTCGTATAAATAAATGATGACGGTACACGGAACTAGATGTGGAATGGAGAAAAAGATACTGGATCACAAGATATATATCTGTACTCAGAAAATCAGGGGTGAGATTACTGAAAACAACTGCTGGGATTTTTGTGATTTAATCCCATTGACTGGATCACTGAACAGGACATTTTTCACTTCCAGTTTTCATGTTTTGGCTGACCTAGGAAATCTCATGGTTTTGCTTTGTGACACATGCTTTTAAGAAAACCTGTTATTTCTGCCACTCTGCACTGCCCTGTCTCCACTGAAACACTGGGCTTCTGCAGAGTTTGGAGTTTCAGTGCAGTAAGCAAAGGCAGGGAAATAATACAATGTTATATAGCTCAAGTACCCATGATGACAGTCCATTCCTGTGTTGGTGGCTGGAAGGGAGAGGGACTGCCACCCAGTGTTTTCACAGTGACTATTTCAGGCATTTTCTAAATTGACAATGAAAACAGGAAGAGAAAAGAAACAAGAAAAGGAAAGATTCCCTTTCCTTGGGGGGAAAAAATAATTCAAAAGTATCTGAGAAAACTTAGCTATGGTAATTCCCTATTCCAAACATATACAAGTCACAGGCAACCTTATTCTTTAGTTTCTAGGCACATTTTTTAGTTTAGCACAATAGGGAGAAGAAAATTGGAGGTTAGTGAATCCAGTGGGGCAAGAGGTGAAGAGGACTAAATTTCAGTCAAGACAACAAGGAAAGTACAAAGAATACAGTTTCTCTTTCATGTGCTTTGATCGTCTTTCCTGTTTTACCCTTAATGAATACTTTCTCAAAACTAAAAATAAAACACTGCATTCTATTAAGTTAGGCTTTTCCTCCTAGGGAATTCTAAATGGGTAAGTGTGTGTTTCTCATCTATGAATATAACTATATATTCATATTTTCATATGTATAGTTTATACACATATGCATGCATATGTATATTTTTTCTGTTGCTGGAAATCAGGCAATGGACAGGAAAAAGAAGAAAAAGTAGTCCATTCTACAGACCCGAAAGAAAATGTTAGTTTCTTTAAACTGTTCTTATAATTTTAGTGACTGACACTGGTCAAACTCAGTTTGTCATATCAGAAGATTTGCAGTGGTAGCATAAAGCCACACGCATGCCACAAGAAGCAGGGGAGAGAGGAAGGCAGGTAAATGTTTATAGTCCCCCATTTGGTGTTATATAAAGAAAACCTCCTCCTCACCTCCACATTGTAGCCCCTGGAAGGTAATAGCTGAGAAAGACACTTGTTAAGTAGAAGAGAAACATTTTATGTCAACATTTAAGGTGCATCATGTGTGCACACTCAGGGTGAAACGGTTTTTCATTCTAAATAATACGCCTACGAGGTCTCACATTATTCTATTTAGAAAATAATGAAATAAGAGATGCTATCCTGGAAGATTTAATTTGATTTCGTTAGCTTGCTTATGTCTTACACAAAGGCCATGAAAGTCCTCAGAATGCAAGAACACACGCTACTCAGAGCTATGTTATCAATCCGTGATACTAGTTACAGCTTGCTTACTTGCAGATGGGACCTTTGCCATGATGCAAAGATGCTAATATATACATGGTCAGCAACTGTACTCATTACAAACACGTTCTTGCCAACTAAATGATTTAAATAATCATATTAATAAATACATGATAGTCATACATACAAGTCACCTTTTCTCCCCCACTGATGGCTTTGATTACTTTGACAGACTAAGATATGCTAATGATACAAATTAGGAGCAAGAAGAATTAAAAGGGTGTTTAACTCTGATTCCAGGCTGTCAATTTCCTATAATGCTACCAACTTACAGATAGATGATTAAAATTGTTTCGTTTAGGAATTTTGAATATTTTAAAAATTGAATGGGTTTCTGGGGGAGGAAAAAAAGAAAGAAAAATCTGTGCTTAGCTAATTAGACGTCCCTATTTGATTTAACAATAGAACAGGATTATTCTTTGAGCATTGAGATCATCTTGCATTATGATAAGAGCCTACTTTTTTCTATTACAAAATGAATTTGCAAATTTGGCTCAGTGTGTTTGTCTGATTCTTTATATTTATATTATTCATTTATTTTCTTAATTATAAGTTTATAAAGAGAATGGTCATTTACTCCTTAACTTGTTTCTAAAGCAGTTATTTCCAAAACATGATGTTAGATAGTGTAGGTAAGTCCCAGATACATGAAATACGGTTCCTTTCTCTGAGTGGCTGAGAATCTAATAGTAAAATGGTGCATGTACACCAATATATTGTAGAATCTTGTGAGATGTGATAGTAAACACAGTTTCTTTGATTGCATGGGGGTGAGCTTGGATTTTTTTTCAGACATCTTAGAAGTTTTAAACCCTGATTTGGTAACTATATAACTATTGAGAAATTTACTTAATCTCTTTGGATTTCAATTGTATATTATGTATGATGAGGAAAATAATAATACCAATCTATCAGACACATGCAAATATTAGTTGAGCGAATACATGTGATCTACTTAGACACTGGTGCATAGTGAGTGCTTTCATGATATCCAGTGCTTACCCCAAAGATCAAATATAACCCTATGGTCTTATCAGTTTGCTTCATTGTACTATCCACTAGACTGTGAACCATTTGAGGTCAGAAATTATATCTCATTCCTTGTTGTATCCCCACTGATTTGACAGAAATTGAGTAAATGATGCAGGGATTGATAAATGCTTGATAATCAATTGACTAAATAATATTTAGTTGTTTAGAGGCTTTAGTAAAAATCTTCATCCTCCTATCTATGGGTGGTCAACATTTTTGTTTGATTTAATATTAAAAAACATGAAGTAGAGCACAGAAGAAAGCAGAACACTTACCTAGACCATCATAAAACCTGAACTAGTTCTGGGGGCCAATGGAGTGACACACCGTTCGATGCAGGACACAGGATGCTTGGGGCTGGTGCACTGGGATGACCCAGAGGGATGAAAACAGGGAGGGAGATGGGAGGGGGGTTCAGAATGGGGAACAGGAGTGCACCCATGGAGGATTCATGCTGATGTATCGCAAAACCAATACAATATTGTAAAGTAATTAGCCTCCAATTAAAATAAATAAATTTAAATTTTAAAAAACAAGGTCGGCCTATAAATCAGTTCTCTAAATTAAATTTGGTTTTTGAAATACGTTAAAAAAAAGTCTAGTTTGAAAAATTCTAAAAGAAATCAGTAATAACAGTCTCCAATTTTTAAAAAAACAATCTGCAATGCCCAAGTAAATTGGCACTCCTCAGTGAATGTAACTGAATGAAGGTGGACCAATGAAAAGAGCCCCATGGAAGAAGTCAGAGCCTTCACCTTAAGTTCCCTCTGGTAGTTCCATGAATTTGGACAAGTCACTTTCGTCATTTGTAGATAAAAGATAGAGGACTTAATGGTCTTTGATTTCTTCTAAGTGTAAAGTTTTGAGTCATTTCATTTTGTTTTCTTATTTATCTTAACTTTATAAGAATGTGTTTGCTTGTGTCCTTTTAGCACAGATAAAGGATTGTTAAAGTAGGTGGGGAGGACTTGAAAACAGAATGAGCTGAATGTATTTGCAGTCCAAATGTAATTTTTGTTTTCTGTGTGATTTTTAAAAATTAATTGTGGGTCAAGTTCAATAAGCAATTTTTTAGAAAAAATTAGATATTTTGAACCACTATATTGTTCTGGAAAATATAATAGAGCTAGAAGTAAAATTTTGGTTTTTAGCTGGACAAACCTTTTTTTATATATATACAAAGCATTGCACTCTGATTCAATCAATTATCTATCATTTTTAAGCTTTCAAATAATATGAAATAACAAATGCTTCTATTTACTTCAGTTGATAGTTTACCAGGCACATTTACATGTGTAATCTCATTGTTTCACTCAACTATATACAAAGAGCTATGTGCTTAGTATTCTCCTTGAACCTCCAGATTTACTTTTCTGCCCCAGTAGATTGGCCTCTATGGGCCATATAAATAACTTGTTTGCCCTAGCAAAAGATCGGTAGAAGAAAGGAAGGAGAGTAAAGCCGTGTGTATTATTTCCCTTTTATGACATTCCTTTAGGTGGCTAGGGTCTCCTCTACAGACTTGTTCTCCTTCCAAATTCTACATTTGTTGTTGTTGTCGTTGTTGTTCAGTTGCTAAGTCCTGCCTGACTCGTTTGGAGAAGGAAATGACAACCCACTCCAGTGCTCTTGCCTGGATAATTCCGTGGACTGAGGAGCTGGTAGGCTGCAGTCCATGGAGTCGCAGAGTCGGGCACGCCTGAGCGACTTTTTACTTTTACTTACTAGTATACCATTATGGAGAAGGAACTGGCAACCCACTCCAGTATTCTTGCCTAGAGAAGCCTGTGGACGGCAGAGCCTGGCGGCCTGCCGTCCATAGGACTGCGCAGAGTCAGACACGACTGAAGCGACTTAGCATGCGTGCGTGCATGCCTGACTCTTTGCGACCCCATAGGGTAGCCCACCAGGCTCCTCTGTCCAAGGAATTCTCCAGGCAAGAATACTGGAGTGGTTGCCATTTCTTTCTCTAGGGGATCTTCCCAACCTAAGGATCGAACCCACACCTCCTGCATTGGTAAGCAGATTCTTTACTACTGAAACACCAGAGAGCCACTCTACATGCTGAAGGATAAAGAAAATTCCGTTTCCTACACTGTAACTTACAGCTCGCCTGTACTCCACTCACACTTTTATGATTACTGTGTCTTTAAATAAACCCTAATCACTCACACCAAATTTGAGTGTGTCATTTTCCATGTTTTATAAACTAAGAAACTAAATTTCAGCCTTGTCTATATTTTTAAATATCCACAGAAGGTAGAACTAGATCATTCCAATGTACAACTTCTGTACTTGCTTTTGGGCTTCTTTTTTTTATCAATTAATCTTTTTTAAAATATTCAGTATGTATATTCTGATAAATACAGTGAATATTTTGAGAAGTAAAAAGTAATCAAGAAAAAGAATCTGCTTTTGTATACCTCCCAATCTAGTGCAACAATGTGCACATGCAATAGTGATATCTATGTTAGAAAAGAAACCAAAATACCAGACTTTTGTGTAAAGACTTGCCTGAACTGAAATCTGTGGTCTTCCACATACTCTAAGGGTGACCTTAAATAAATTACTTAATAGTCAGAAATTTATATTTTTCTCCATTGTAAAATAAAACTACTTGTGCTAACTTTGTCATATAAGATGGGTATTTAAGAAGCATTCTTAAGTACTGTGTGTGTATACATACACATTAATTTATTACATTTTATGTTTTTAAGATTGGAAGATGCTATCATTATGAAAATATGTAGTGATCAAAAACTTTAAGAAAAACAAATGTAATACCCATTAAACAACAGCTAATACTGTCAGATTATATGTGACAAATAGCTACCAATGTCAGGTATCTTCAGTAACATTTCAGAGTATGAAGATTGATTTTAAAAAATTTCTAAAGTACAGATGTATTTAAGATCAGTCATGTGGAGTAGGAATAAAATTTCATTAAATATGCCTAATAAAATGTATTTTAGATAATTCTTAGAGTCTACCTTTCCAGAAACTGAAAATTAGGTAATTTGTTTCAGCTACCTGGGTCTCCTAAGTCAGAATACAATACATTCTCTTTGGATATAAAAAGCATTCTTTAAGTTATTTGTGTTGCTTCTGCAAAGCCCTCATTATATAGTATTTTAAATGACTTGTGATGAGAACAGTCTCTAGAGAGTAACTGTTTTTGGACAAATAAGCCCAAATATTCTTCTTGGGCATACTTATCTAAATGATTCAGATTACTGATGCTATTAAGGACCATCTTACACTTGAAATATATGTTAAAAATGGCATCCTTCAAGATATACATATATGAATCACTTTGAGCTGATGGCAATGATGGTAGTAATGATGGTGATGGTGATGGTGATGGTGATGATAAGGATAGTGATGAAGTTGAAGGAGGGTAATAGCAATAAGATAATATTTAATATTCAGTGGATGTTTACTCTCAGCAGATGATAGCATAACTGACATATATGTTACTTTAATCATCTCAGTAACTTACAATAATGCAATGATATAGCACTATAAATTACAATAATTTTTAAATGAGGGAACAGAGGATCAAAAAATAACATTTCAGTTACATAGCTATTAAAAGTTCATGCCAATTTCAAAAACAGAATTTTCTCTCAAGGATTGTAGTAGACATTGTAGTTATTTTTTCTTATGGAAAATTCCATTCCTTCCCTCCTATATAGCTATCAATACCAGGCTTGCCCTTAACTAATCGTGAAATGTCATTTTTCTGTCCAAAGGGATATACTCATGTAATTAGCAAGGTTTAAATATTAAGTAAGCATCTACTATAAGCCAGGCTCTATTCTAGGCACTGAAGATATGGTAGTGAATGATCCCAAAAGATCTTTGCCCTTAGGGCATTAACAATAATAAGAGACTGACCTGCAAACTAAAAGTATGTGAGCACACTAATAATG
The DNA here is from genome assembly GCA_006410935.1 of Redunca redunca. NCBI lineage: Eukaryota > Metazoa > Chordata > Mammalia > Artiodactyla > Bovidae > Redunca > Redunca redunca. The sequence continues at coordinate 264,833 of SJYQ01005300.1, forward strand.
GAGTAGTTATGACCGTGAACTTTGAAATTAGAAAATACAAATACAAATTATCCTTCATCACTTTCTACCAATGATCTTGGAAAAGTTACTTAATCTCTCTGAAACCAGTTTCCTCATCTGCTAAATAAAGATAATATGCCCATGTGTGAGCTCAGTCGTGCCCGACTCTGTGACCCCATAGACTGTAGCCTGTCAGGTTCCTCTGTACATGGGATTTTCCAGGCAAGAATAGTGGAGTGAGTTGCCATTTCCTTTTCCAGGGATCTTTCAACCCAGGGGTCGAACCAGTCTCTAGCATCTCTTGCATTGGCCGGCAGGTTCTTTACCACTCTCACCACCTCATTCAAAATAACATTGTTGCACAATATGAAATAATATTTATAAAGAACCTAGCATAGGGTTTAGAATGAGTGCTTGATATGGTAGTTATTTTTAAGTGCATCATGGATGCATGTACAGAGGTATTGAAAAAAGAGTGATTACCTTGCATTCACCTCCAATTGCCCCCTCCTCGTTTATCACACCTCTTCTTTTTTCTACCTCATCTATTAAGAATATAACACATTCAGAAAGACTTTTAATACTAATCAATTCAATTCTCACAAAAACTTCTTCACCAAGCTTAATGAAACACCAGGAACAGGAACGTCGCTCAGTCGTGTCCGACTCTTTGCAACCCCATGGACTGTAGCCTACCAGGCTCCTCTGTCCATGGGATTTTCCAGGCAATAGTACTGGAGTGGATTGCCATTTCCTTCTCCAGCGGATCTTCCTGACCCAGGGATCGAACCCGGGTCTCCCGCATTGTAGACAGACACTTTACCGTCACCAATCAACTCATAAGTCTTAAAAATCCCATAAATCAGATTTATTTTGTGTTTAGTATTTGGGGATTGTCAACCATGCTTTTTATATTTGCTCAAGAAGGAACATCTGACTTGATTACAGACAGCTAAATTTTCTGGTAGCTTCTGAGAAAAAAAGCTAGCTTCGTGTCTAATTCTTGACAGTGGGTGAGTGCATGTGAAGTGTAAATCCAAGCAGTCATTTTGCCACTCTGAGAGAAGGCAGTCTGAAGATGTGGCTGACCCTGCACAAGGCAAGCAGGGTGACAGTAGAAGCAAGTCAGTCCTGATTTCTGCCCAGTCCTGGATAGTGCGATTGTAAAAACAAAATGCAAAGAAGCAAAACACGTTTCTTTTTTTATGTATCATTTAAGCCAGTTTTAGTTGCTTTTTTTTTTCTTCAACTGAAACACAACAGTTCTGATACACACAAAGCCTGCACTATTATAATAGGGGAGAGAAATCAAGGGGTAAATATATTTTTCATGCATTCTATTCAGGGAGGAAGCACAATGAAAGACCAAGTTGAAGCTGGTATGGATATTCCAACTTATGCCCTGAGCCACCCGCAGGCTTAAGGCATTAACCTGTGCAAACCGGCAATACCTTATGAAATGAGGATGCCGAATCACTGATCATGAGTCCACTGTCCACTGTAGGTTCTGAACATAGCTAACTAATATTTATAGAATCAAATGCTACAAAGCCTCAGTCTTGAGGTCCTTTGCCATTTGCAAATGAAAACTGCAATGGGGAAATAACAAAATAACTTAATACCAAATAAATAGAAATGATTTCAGAAAGTTTTTAAAGTCTGGTTTATTTATAACTTTTTTTATTTTTGGTAGTAGATTCTTTGTCCCCCCTTTCTTCAACAAAACTATATGAATGATGGTCTGGAACTGGCATTATCTTCCTCATATTTCCATATAAACTGTTGTGTTTGTGTACCTGTTTGTTTTTGCTGCCATTTCTTAAACACACTGAAATAGAATTCTGAAGTGGGTTGGCTCACATAATTATAAAAGTTCTTGTGTGAATTTTTTCCTGTTAAACATGTCAGGGAAGAAATATGCAACAAATAATAAAATGGATGCAAACACTCATCAATCAAGAGCTGCCTGCCACTTCAGTGCTATACTAGAAGGGTCCTCAGAGTGACAGCACAAATGCATGTTGGCAGGCCAATCAAAGCTTTAGAAATAAAACAAAACATCTCATACCAGCCCCTCAACTCTCTAAAGCTGTGACAGTTGGTTTGCAATTTCATTTTTCACATTAGTTTTAAATTTCTTTATTAAATCATTTTCAGTCTGACCCTTTGGCTGTCGCATATATGCCAATACTGTTGATGGCAATAAAAAGTAGTGTATCTGTAATCTTTGGAGAATGGTGTTCTGAAGACATATTCATGATTTATTTTAAGGTTCATTGATAATATGTCATTTTTTATTCTTTCAGACATTAAGTTATGTAATCAAAATGTAAAAAAGTACTAAAACCAAAGAGACAAAAGNAAAGAAAGAGACAAAAGGGGAAAAAAAAGGAATATGTTCTATTCATTTCACCACTATTCCCATGTCTATAAGCTATAGTTCTTTTTAAAAGTTCTATAAATATAAAGAGATATAACTCAACAGAAATGCTTATATTAACACTGATCTTAATTTGTTTTAGTTTTGACTTGAGAAGTCCAAATATTCATGCCAAATTTATTTACAGTGGGGTTACTCTTGTATTGGTTCAGTCATAGATTGTCATTTTAATAACAAAGGCCTCAGTGTGATTTGTAAAGTTTTAGATCTGCTGTTGGTCTTGTTGAGGACATATGAAGCATGGCAGCAAAAGCAAGGGATCTTGTTAATGCATAAGGATGAATAGAAATTTCCATTTCGATTTTCATTTCAAGCTGGGAAAGCAGATGTATTCTAAGAGACAGCACCACTGAACTAAATTCTTCTTTGCACCCAGCATTTCTCTCTTGAGGCAAATATCCTTTTCCTTTTTTCCTAAATAATTCACAAATTGCTTCTGCACAGAGGCCAAAGAGGGTCAGAACAAAATTCAATTACTTCATATCACCATATTCTCCTCTTACAAGGGAAGGCTATGGTATGAGGGTTGCAGTCTTAATCATATATGAAGTTTAAATGTCAAGCAGATGATTATACAATTTGGGGGTCGGGGAAAATCGCTGAATATTCTGTATGTTTTATTTTTTAAAGATAGGTTCATTCTTATCTTTTATGTATCTATCACAGTAATTCTTCATTAAATCCTTCCCAAACTGCCCTTTTCCAGGATTTTTGTAATTATCTATGCCTACAAACAGACCACAAACCATGCCCTGTGCCACATTGGGTCTCATCAACATGTCACATCGTGTCCTGTCACTTTATAGAGCACAGTGTGACAGATGAGATTTCAGAGCAAGGACTGCATTATCTCTTGGCATAATAAAACATGAAAAAAAATAGATTTCTCATCTTTTTTTCTATCTATTTGCACTTGCACACACCATATGGATTTTTCTATAAGATTCTCAAAGATCATTAGAGTTAAATAATTCTAAATATGCATTCTTCTAAGCATTGACTTTTCTTCCCTTTTTTTCCAATGAAGAGCAATGATTCTAATTTAATCTCAGTGATAAGAAATCAAAGACAGATAATAAATTACTGAAATACTCTGTTTACCATTATTATTTCTTGTGTTGCTCACATAAGTTCAGTATGTTAGGTCTGATAAAATGTATTATTCACATTTTACAATAAAAATACAGAAGCACTGAAAGAGTAAATGATATATCTCAAATCATACATTATCCAAACAAAGATTATAAGCTTTTCTATTTCTCTAAGTGGCCAGATAACATATTCAAAGCATAGTTATTGTCCACAAATATTGAAAATTTAGAAGATCATTATGCTATATGTTAATCTGTGTCATTTTAAAAGATATTCATGTTGTATAAACATGTATGTTAGGCAGAATTTTGGCCCATTTTGGACTTTGTCCCCTTGTGTTACACTTGCAAATTTACTATGTTACATGGCAAAAGGGGATTTACAATATAATTAAGGTAACAGATCTGTTGACCTCAAGATAGATTGTTTTGGATTATCTGGTAGCCTCAGCATAATCACATAAGCTCTTCAAAGCACAAGAGCACATCAGAGAGATGTGACAGAAGAAGTGAGAAATATTCAAAAGATAAGAAAATTCTGAAGCACCATTACTGGTTTGAAGATGGAGGAGGCAACATGTCAAAGAAACAAGAACCTCAATCCTACAACCTCAAAACACCAAATTATTCCAAAAACCTGAATGAGATTGTAAAAGGATCCTTCCTCAGAGCTTTTTAGCTAAGAACCCAGCCAGCCCACAAGCCCTGTTAGACTCTCAGCAGAATACCTAACTAAGCCCACCTGGCTCTCTGACCCATAGAAACTCTTAAGATAATACACAGTTATTCCTTTAAGACATTAAACTCATGGTAATTTGTAACTACGGTAATAGAAAATTATACAGCATGACACTTGCCTGTCATAGCCATAATATCAATGAGTTCTACACACAAAAATCTGAGTTTAGTTTTCTCCCATGTGAGTGAGAGTTGCTGAATCATGTCCAAGTCTTTGTGACCCCTGCCATGCTCCTTTGTCCAAGGAATTTTCCAGGCAGAATACTGGAGTGGGTTGACGTTTCCTTCTTCAGTTTCTCCCATGTAAAATGGAACAAATGTTATCGTCTGTTGATTCTCCTGCTGACACTGATTAAGTCAATGTAGTTAACAACTCTTTAGGCATAATTCCCTGTGGCCTAATATGTTCTACTCTCTAGTCATTTTCACTGTAGAAGGAAACCACAAACTGGAAAATACTGAAGTCTGTCCCCATGGACATGGACATGAGTTGACCAAGAACTTCAGCCTTTTGGTTCATTTTAATCTCTTGTACTGGCAATGATTCAGGGAGGAGGAGGATTGCCCTACAGGAGAGAGCAGAGCAAGGCCATCAACAATGTGACAAAATGATCTTTTGATATATTAGGCCATGCATACTTCTGTTGTTGCTGTTGTTTAGTTGATAAGTCGAGTCCAACTCTTTGCAACACCATGGACTTTAGTCCGCCAGGGTCCTCTGTCTATGAAATTACCCAGGCAAGAATCCTGGGGTGGGTTGCCTTTTCCTTCCCCAGGGGATCTTCCTGACCCAAGGATCAGGGCCATGTCTCCTGCACTGGCAGGAAGATTCTTTACCACTGAGCTGCCTGGGAAGCCCTTGTTTTATGAACAATATTCCATTATTAGTCTATGGTCAACTCTCCTTCTTCAGTTAGGTATGAGGCCGATTCTTTTATTGCTGCAGGAAAGAGTTATCACAATAGAAATGAAAATGATGGAGAAATTACTACATAGATCATATGCCTCCACTCTTGCATCCCATACTCATGGAAGACATAAATTCATCACTAGACTACTTCCTGCTGAGCTGGAACACATCCTTATGCACAGAGTAATCTCAGCACAGCGCTCTTGGAAACTACTGGCAATTAATACAAATGTCCATGTATCGGAAGAACATGGAATTTAAACTCAGACATACACTTTTGTGTGAATACTGGTTTTACCACACACTATGTCCTCTGATAAGAGCATATGTCTCTCTGGACTTCAGTTAACTCATATATTTGATAAAGATTATAACCACTCTATTAAATTCTTACAGAGATAAAGTGAGTTTATTTACACTTTTAGAACAAGGGTCAGCATCTACAACTGTCTGTTTTTGTATAGCCTAAGAGCTTAATAATGGTTTTTACTTTTTAAAATGGTTGGAAGAAGTCAAGATAAAAATAAAACTTGGTGGCTACTGAAAATGTAACCATAAGAATTTCTAGGAAAATGTACTCACTCAGAAACAAATATGATTACTTTCCTTATCAGTATGCTCCATTTCTTGCCTCTCAAACTGTAGCTCCATCTACTGGAGGCGGCCTTGCCCACGTGGTGGTGCCCCTGCACTCCCACCTCCATCCCCAGCTGAGTATCACAGTTCCTTATGCTGGACTCCACTTTAATCCATGTCACTTAAGCTGGGTGCAGCCATCGCTCCTTGGCCTTCCTCTGACATTTGGCATTGCCATCTATACTGACGTGCAGGTACTCCTGCCAGGGAATGTGACTTCTCTCAAGCATCTCTGTATCATCTAGTCACTGCTGCCACCTGCTATACAGAATCACTGTGATCCTCATAAATACTGTGTAACTGAGAGGAGACGAGTACCTTTCTCCCATTTTTATGTTATATTTAACTAAAGGGAGTTACTTATTTAGTCGCTAAGTCATGTCTGACATTTTTGTGACTCCATGGCTTATAACCCAGCAGGCTCCTCTGTCCATGGGATTTCCCAGGAAAGAATACTGGAGTGAGTTGCCGTTTCCTTTTCCAGGGGTGCTTCTTGACCCAAGCATTGACCTGCATCTCCTGCACTGGCAGGCAGATTCTTAACCACTGAGCCACCAGGGATGCCTCTAAAGGGGGTAACTAGGGTTCTAATAAATTAATTTAGCAAGTATGACTGTGAACTATTTACAAAGCCTTCCTTCTATACTCCAAGATTCTGATAGTGAGAAGGGATTAGTGTGGATTGAGAAATAAATCATGTTTCAGAACAGTGCTAGGCTTTGAGTCACCACTCCTTTCAAATACAAAACCTTTAAGGTTAAGCTTCTCACAGCTGACTCTTTCTACTTAAGGATGTAGACTTAGCACTTTACAGAAAGCTTCAGAATGCCTGATGTAACCAGTTCATCAGCTTCAGAATTTTTCCAGATTTGTTTAGCCATGTAGGAAACAGCCATTGCCAGCTGAGTGAATTCTAGTTGCTTACTATGTAAGATTACGTTTGAAGAAGTAATACTAGTGTTTCAGTAGGAAAATATATCATTGCTGCTGCTAAGTCACTTCAATCATGTCCGACTCTGTGCGACCCCATAGATGGCAGCCCACCAGGCTCCCCCGGCCCTGGGATTCTCCAGGCAAGAACACTGGAGTGGGTTGCCATTTCCTTCTCCAATGCATGAAAGTGAAAAGTGAAAGTGAAGTCGCTCAGTCGTGTCCAACTCTTCGTGACCCCATGGACTGCAGACCACCAGGCTCCTCTGCCCATGGGATTCTCCAGGCAAGAATACTGGAGTGGGGTGCCATTGCCTTCTCCAAATATATCACTAGGTGTACTAATTATGGAAACAATTGTATAAACCTCTTTCTGTAATAAGTAGATTCAATATGACAGAGCATATTATATTAATATCTAAGGTTATGACTGTAGTTATTTCTGTTTCTTAATTCCTAAAGTCATCCATACCATATTAAAAGTCCTTTTTCATATGTACCATGAGTAAAGATTATGATGTTATTCTGGGTTTCCATGGTACTGAATTTAGTGAGGAAATACTCTGTGAATTGCCTTCTTAATGTCTATTTCTTTCTGATCCTTAACCAACAGAATCTTGATTTTTTTCAGGATGGCAATCCACCTTTCAAAATACTTGCCATCCCTGCTCCTTTGCAGACACAGGTGACCAAAACACTGTTTTGGCCAATGAGTTGCAGGCAGAAGTCTACTGAAAGTTTCTGAAAAATATTTTATTTTCTGATAAAAAAAAAGAGAGAGTTAGAACCATGGTCCCTTTACCCTGCATCTTGTTTTTAGTTTTTTTCTTCTCTCCTTGAAAGCATGATATCTAGAGTTTTAGCCACAACTTTGTGATTATGAGGTAGCAAGCATAAAAATGAAAGCCAGCACACACACACACACACACACACAAATAGTTGAGTAGAAAGGAAGGGAAAAGTGTGTATCTTGTAGCTCTTTAGGCACTGTACTGCTGAACCAGCATCTTCAACTACTTCCAGAATTCTTGCTATGTGAGGAAAAAAGAAGTTTCTATCTGGCTTAAGTTACTATGGCTCAGTTATTCCTTATTTGCAGATTTTTTAAAAAAGTTTCTAACTGATATATAGGTTTAACTATAAAGAATTCATGATTTTTTCACTTATATAAATGATGATTTTATATAGTCAATCTACTATATTTTGTTTCATCTGTTTAAAATACAGTTCATTGAATAGCACTTTCATTTGGCAACTNTTATTGATATTTTTAGAAAATATATTCTAAGTAAATTCTGTAAAAATGACAAATATGCAAAAAACATTCCTTACAATATTAATTTTAATAGTGGAAAGTTAGAAAAATGTTCTGTCTAGAAATAGGATAAAGGGTGAGCAAATCCTGGAGCATCCACTACAATGCTCATTAAATAGTCATTTGAAGAACATATTCACAAAAAGCTTAAATTAGCAGTTAAAATTCTTTATGCTCTAAAATACATATATTGCTGTCTCTTTCAGGCACTTTTCCTTTCTTCTAGAAAGGATGTCTATCTTCTTCTGGGAAGTGATCCATCAGAATTCTTGCTTGTGTTATTTTTTTAAATGTGGCACCAGAGAGATCATAAATCGGCTCTTTTTGCTGGAAGAAGCCAAGATATGGGATGTTTGGGATCTTTGGTGTGCGTACTTCCTGCCATCTGGGGAAATGTAGTGGGCAGAGAGAGAAGTTGATATGCAGAAAGAAGTCAGTAAAAATGGCAGAAAGATTCTTGGGATGGTTTGAGTGCCTAGCAGCCTTTAAGACTAAGCAACACACTAGTACTTTCAGAATTTGAAGGTTAAAATTTCCTTCAGTTGTTTGATATCTTTCCAGCAATTGCTACTTTTCTTATATATCAGATTAATTTGCTTCTCTGTCACTTTTATACAAATTTGCCTTGATTTAATTCGATTAGAATGTTAGGTAAAAAAATAAAAGTTGGACATAAAGTTGTATTTACATATGTAAAGATAGCAACTACATGAAATATGCAAAGTAAAATATTTTTAAAAATCTATAAAAATACAGAACTCATTCACTTAAAAATATTATTGAACACTTACTCTCTACTAGACATTTTTTAAGCACTGGGATTATAAGGGGTGTATATTGAAGGTTTTTTTTTTTTTGGTGTTTTAAAATGAATTGGTATTTTTAAGGAAATAACCCTCTTTTCAGGTGCTTTAGAGGTAAAGAACCTGCCTGTCAACGCAGGAGACATAACAGACTCGGCTCTATCCCTGGATTGGGAAATACCCTAGAAGAAGGCATGGCAACCCACTCCAGTATTCTTACCTGGACAATTCAATGGACAGAGGAGCTTGGCAGGCAACAGTCCATAATATATAAAGTGTAGACTGGAAAACTATAGCTTTTCTTACAATGTAAGCAAATAGATACAAAGATTTTAATTGTAATATGTTTTTGTTGTACAGCCCCCATGGACTGTAGCATGTCAGATCTCCCTGTCCCTGGAGTTTGCTCAAGTTCATGTACATAGCCTCAGTGATGCTGTCCAACCATGTCAACCCCCTGCCGCCTTCTTCTCCCTCTGCCTTCCAGCATCAGGGTCTTTTCCAATGAGTTAATTCTTCACATCAGGTGGCCAAAGTATTGGAACTTCAGCTTCAGCATCAGTCCTTTCAATGAGTGTTCGGGGTTGAGTTTCTTTATGACTGAAAAGTTTGCTCTCCTTGCTGTCCAGGGGACTCTCCAGAGTCTTCTTCAGCAACAAATTTAGAAAGCATCAAGTCTTTTTCGCTCTGCCGTCTCTATGGTCTAACTCTCACCACCATATGCGACTACTGGAAAGACCGTAGCCTTGACTGTATGGATCTTTATCGGCAGTGGTATCTTTGCGTTTTAACACACTGTCTAAGTTCATCATAGCTTTCCTGCCAAGAAGCAGTTGTCTTCTAATTTCATGCCTGCAGTCACAATCCGCAGTGATTTTAGAACCCAAGAAGAGGAAATCTGTTACTGCTTTCACCTTTTCCCTTCTATTTGTGATAAAGTGATGAGACCTGATGCCATAATCTTAGTTTGTTATATGTATATGTGTGTGTGTGTGTGTGTGTGTGTGTATGATGATATAGATTTAGTTTTAAGCCAGCTTTATCACTCTCCTCCTTTACCCTCATCAAGAGGTTTTTTAGTTCCTCTACTCTTTCTGCCAACAGAATGGTATCATCCACATGTCTGAGGTTGTTGATATTTCGCCTAACAATCTTGATTCCAGCTTGTAACTTATCCGACCTGACAATTCACATGTTGTCTGCATATAAATTAAATAAGCAGGGTGACAACAAACAGCCACGTTGTACTCCTTTCTCAATCCTAAACCTGTCGGTTTTTCCACACAAGGTTCTAACTGTTGCTTCTTGACCCACATACAGGTTTCTCAGGAGACAGGATGGTCTGGTACTCCTATCTCATTGAGAGTTTTCCACAATTTATGATCACACACGTAGTCACAGTCTTTCAGTTCAGTTCAGTCACTCAGTCGTGTCTGACTCTTTGTGACCCATGAACCGCAGCACGCCCGGCCTCCCTGTCCATCACCAACTGCCACAGTCTACCCAAACCCACGTCCATTGGGTCAGTGATGCCATCAAACCATCTCATTCTCTGTCGTCCCCTTCTTCTCCTGCCCTCAATCTTTCCCAGGATCAGGGTCTTTTCAAATGAGTCAGCTCTTCACATCAGGTGGCCAAAGTTTTGGAGTTTTAGCTTCAACCTCAGTCCTTCCAATGAACACCAAAGACTGACCCCTTTAGGATGGACTAGTTGGATCTCCTTGCAGACAAGGGACTCTCAAGAGTCTTCTCCAACACCCCAATTCAAAGGCAACAAGTCTTCGGCACTCAGCTTTCTTTATAGTCCAACTCTCACATCCATACTTGACTACTAGAAAAACCATAGCCTTGACTAGACGGACCTTTGTTGACAAAGTAATGTCTCTGCTTTTTAATAAGCTGTCAAGGTTAGTCATAACTTTCTTTCTAAGGAGTAAGCGTCTTTTAATTTCATGGCTGCAATCACAATCTGCAGTGATTTTGGAGCCCCCCAAAAGTAAAGTCAGACAATGTTTCCATAGTTTCCCCATCTATTTCCCATGAAGTGATGGGACCAGATGCCATGATCTTCATTTACTGAATGTTGAGCTTTAAGCCAACTTTTTCACTCTCCTCTTTCACTTTCATCAAGAGGCTTTTTAGTTCTTCTTCACTTTCTGCCATAAGGGTGGTGTCATCTGCATATCTGAGGCGATTGATATTTCTCCCAGCAATCTTGATTCCAGCTTGTGCTTCCTCCAGCCCAGAATTTCTCATGTACTCTGCATATAAGTTAAATAAGCAGAGTGACAATATACAGCCATGATGTATTCCTTTTCCTATTTGGAACCAGTCATTGTTCCATGTCCAGTTCTAACTGTTGCTTCCTGAACTGCATATAGATTTCTCAAGAGGCAGGTCAGGTGGTCTGGTATTCCCATCTCTTTCAGAATTTTCCACAATTTATTGTGATCAACACAGTTAAAGTCTTTGGCATAGTCAATAAAACAGAAATAGGTGTTTTTCTGGAACTCTCTTACTTTTTTGATGATCCAGCAGAAGTTGGCGATTTGATCTCTGGTTCCTCTGCCTTTTCTAAAACCAGCTTGAACATCAGGGAGTTCACGGTTCACGTATTGCTGAAGCCTGGCTTGGAGAATTTTGAGCATTACTTTAGTAGTGTGTGAGATGAGTGCAATTGTGTGGTAGTCTGAGCATTCTTTGGCATTGCCTTTCTTTGGAATTGGAATGAAAACTGACCTTTTCCATTCCGGTGGGCACTGCTGAGTTTTCTAAATTTGCTGGCATGTTGAATGCAGCACTTTCACAGCATCATCTTCCAGGATTTAAAACAGCTCAACTGGAATTCCATCACCTCCACTAGCTTTGTTCATAGTGATGCTTTCTAAGGACCATTTGACTTCACATCCCAGGATGTCTGGCTCTAGGTGAGTGATCACACCATCGTGATTATCTTGGTCTTGAAGATCTTTGTACAGTTCTTCTATGTATTCTTGCCACCTGTTCTGAATATCTTCTGCTTCTTTAGTGCCATACCACTTTGCCCTTTATTGAGCCCATCTTGGCATGAAATGTTCCCTTAGTATCTCTAATTTTCTTGAAAAGATCTCTAGTCTTTCCCATTCTATTGTTTTTCTCTTTTTCTTTGCATTGATGGCTAAAGAAGGCTTTCTTATCTCTCCTTGCTATTCTTTGGAACTCTGCATTCAGATGCTTATATCTTTCCTTTTCTCCTTTGCTTTTCACTTCTCTTCTTTTCATTCAATGAAACAGCAGTAGATGTTTTTCTGGAATTCCCTTGCTTTCTCTTTAATCCAGTGAATGTTGGCAATTTGATCTCTGGTTCCTCTGCCTTTTCTAAACCCAACTTGGATATCTCGAATTTGTCAGTTCATATAGTGGTGAAGCCTAGCATGCAGGATTTTGAGCAAAACCTTACTTGCATAGAAGATGAGTGCAATTGTCTGGTAGTTTGAACATGCCTTAGTACTACCCTTCTTGGGAATTGGAATGAGGATTGATCTTTTCTAGTCCTGTGGCCACTGCTGGGTTTTCCAAATTTGCTGAAATACTGAGTGCAGAACTTTGACAGCATCATCTTTTATTTTAAATAGCTGTGCCAGAATTCCATTGTCTCTGCTAGCTTTACTGAAGCAGTGCTTCCTAAGGCCTATTTGATTTCATACCCCAGGATGTCTGGATCTGGGTGAGTGGCCACAATCTCATGGTTGTCTGAATCATTAAGATCTTTTTGTATCGCTATTCTCTGTATTCTTTCCATTTCTTCTTGATCTCTTCTTCTTCAGGTCTTTACTGTTTATGACCTTTATTGTACCCATCTTTGGATGAAATGTTCCTTTGATGTCTCCAATTTTCTTGAAGAGATCTCTAGTCTTTTCCCTTCTGTTTTCCTTTATTTCTTTGCATTGTTCATTGAGGAAAGCCTTCTTATCTCTCCTTGCTATTCTCTGCAACTCTGTGTTTAGTTGGATGTAACTTTTCTCTCTCTTGCTTTTCACATCTCTTCTTTCTTCAGCTATTTGCAAAGCCTCTTTAGACAACCATTTTGTCTTCTTGGTTATCTTTTTCTTTGGGGTAGTTTTGTTCACTGCTTCAATATTATGTACAATATTACATACCTCTGTCCATACTTCTGCAGGACCTACTAGATCTAACCCCTTGAATCTATTCATCACCTCTACTGTATATTCATAAGGGATTTGATTTAAGTCATATCTGCTGGCCTAGTAGATCCCCCCCGCTGACCCCCTTCTTTAGTTTAAGACTGAATTTTGCTTTGAGAAGCTGATGATCTGAGCTACAGTCAGCTACAGGTCTTGTTTTTGCTGACTATATACAGCTTCTCCATCTTTAGCTACAAAGAATGTTATCAATCTGCTTTTGGCATTGATAGTTTGGTGATATCCATGAGTAAAGCCATCTCTTGAAAAATGTACTTATTGTTGAAAAATGGTGTTTTCTAGCAATTATACTATGATATTATTGTTAAAATTATTTAAAAAATGGAAATAGCGAAACAATCATCTTAGTTATCAGAGTTTTCTAAGCTGTGTGCCAAGGAACACAATATGCTTATAAATAAGCTAAATGGCTGCTGATCTGAGCTATCCTTGGAAGTGGATGGAGCCTGGTATGGCCAGGTGCCTAAGTTGGTTGTTAAAAGCTAAAAGAAGTCTTCTACAATCTACCTCAGTGAATTGTACATTTATTACTTCTGAATGGGTCATAATAGAGGTTTGGAGACATTCCTTTAGATGGTCACCTAGGTTCCTCTTTTGCGCTTCCCAGGTGGCTCAGTGTAAAGAGCCTGTCTCAGGGTAAAGAATCTTCCTGTAATGCAGGAGACACTAGTTTCATCCCTGGGTCTGGAAGGTTCTCTGGAGGAGGAAATGGCAACCCACTCCAGTGTCCTTGCCTGGAGAATCCCATGGACAGAGGAGCCTGGCAAGCTACAATCCAGAGGACATGACTGAGCACGAGAATGCTGTCCCCTTTCGTTGTGATGTCTACAAATTCTGAGGATAACATGCTTGATAGAACATTTAGTTCTATCAAGATGACAGATGGACAAAGTATAAAACTCTTTTGCTACAGTGGCTAGAAATATTTGAAATAAAATAATTAATCATATAATCTGAATATATATCTGTGTTCTTAACAATATAAATAAAATGTTATTAAATGTACAGATTAGGGAAGAAGAAATAAAATAGTTCTTGTTTGCTGATGATGTCAACATCTCTGGGAAATCCAAAATAAAAGACAAAAACTCCTTGAACTAACAAATGATTATAGCAGGATCACATGATACAAGGCATAAAAGGTTAATACATAAAAGTCAACCATTTTCTTATATACTAGCAATAAATAAGTGGAATTTCATATTAAGAACACAATGCCATTTATATTTGCACTCCAACATAAAATACTTGTGTATAAATCTAAAAAATATGTTTAAGATCTTTATGAGGGAAACTATAAAATCCTGATGAGTGAAATCAAAGAATTATTTATTTTGAGAGATATTCCTTGTCATAAGCAGGAAAGCTCAATATTGTCAATTGGCCAGTTATTCCCAATACGACCTATAAATTCAACACAGTTCAGTTCAGTTCAGTCACTCAGTCATGTCTGACTCTTTATGACCCCATGAATCACAGCATGCCAGGCCTCTCTGTTCCATCACCAACTCCTGGAGTTCACTCAAACTCACATCCATCAAGTCAGTGATGCCATCCAGCCATCTCATCCTCGGTCGTCCCCTTCTCCTCCTGCCCCCAGTCCCTCCCAGCATCAGAGTGTTTTCCAATGAGTCAACTCTTCGCATGAGGTGGCCAAAGTACTGGAGTTTCAGCTTCAGCATCATTCCTTTCAAGGAAATCCCAGGACTGATCTCCTTCAGAATGGACTGGTTGGATCTCCTTGCAGTCCAAGGGACTCTCAAGAGTCTTCTCCAACACCACAGTTCAAAAGCATCAATTCTTCGGTGCTNAGCCAATCAGAAGTGTTGACAACATAGACCACGCCCCCATTGCTTCCGCCAGCCGCCATCTTTGTTTCCGTTTCCGACCACAAAGGTGGTCCTTTCTATTTTAAGGTTTCCCAATTAGGGCCCCACAAAGTAATGCTCAAAATTCTCCAAGGTAGGCGTCAGCAATATGTGAACTGTGAACTTCCAGATGTTCAAGCTGGTTTTACAAAAGGCAGAGGAACCAGGGATAAAATTGCCAACATCCGCTGGATCATCGAAAAAGTAAGAGAGTTCCAGAAAAACATCTATTTCTGCTTTATTAACTATGCCAAAGCCTTTGACTGTGTGAATCACAATAAACTGCGGAAAAATTCTACACAGCCCCAGTCAAAATCCCAGCAAGTTGTGAATATTGGCAAATTGATTCTAAAATATATATGGAGAGACCAAACAACCAGAATAACTAAATCAGTATTGAAAAACAACAAAGTCAGAGTAGTAACACTACCCAATTCAAGACTTACCTTAAAGCTATGGTAGTCAAATCATTGTGGTATTGGTGAAAGAAAAGACAATAGATCAAGAGAACAGAACAGAGAGCCCAGAAATCGACCCCCATAAATATAGTGAAATAATCTTTGACAAAGTAGCAAAGGCAATACATTGGAGAAGAGATAGTCTTTTCAACAAACAAATCGTACTGAAACAACTGGGCATCCATATGCAAAAAAATTAATCTAGACACAGACTTTACACTATTCACAAAAATTAGCTCAGAATGATTCATAAACCTAACGGTAAAATGAAAAACTAAAATAAAACTCCTAGGGGATAACATAGGAGAAAATATAGATGATCTTGCTCATTGTGATGCCTTTATAGATTCAACACCAAAGTCATGATCCATGGAAGAAGTAATTGATAAGCCAGAATTATTAAAATAAAAATTTCTCTTCATGACATTCTCAAAAGGATGAAGAAGCCACACACTGGGAGAAAATATTCACAAGAGACCCACTGATAAGTAACTGTTTAAAATACACAAAGAATTCTTAAAACTCAACAATAGGAAAATAACCTGATTTGAAAAATAGAGCAAAGATCTTAACAGACATCTCATCAAATGATATAAACAGATGGCAAATAATCGTATGAAAAGATGCTCAACATCATGTATCATTGCTGCTGCTGCTACTGCTAAGTCGCTTCAGTCATGTCTGACTCTGTGCAACCCTATAGACGGCAGCCTACCAGGCTCCCCGGTCCCTGGGATTTTCCAGGCAAGAGTACTGGAGTGGGGTGCCATTGCCTTCTCCTCATATATCATTAGGTAACTACAAATTAACACAAAAAAGAGCTACCACTACATACCTATTAAAATTGCCAAAATTCAAAACATAGAAACATCAAATGCTGGTGAGAATAGGAAAAAGAAAGAAGAACTCTTATTGATTAATAGTAAGAATGCAAAAATGGTATATCTAGTTTGGAAGGTAGTCTGTCAGCTTTAACAAAACTAAAAGTACTCTTAGCATTTGATCCAGCAATCATGCTCCATAGTATTTATCCACATTAATTGAAAACGCATACCCACACAGAAATCTGCAGATTTATTCATATGGGAAAAAACTCAAAGCAACCAAGATGTCCTTCAGTAGGTGACTGTGATAAATAAATTGTGGTACGTCCAGACAAGACTATTCATTGCTAAAAAGTGATTGAGATATCAAGCCATTAAAAAAAAAAAATATGGGGGAAGGGCTTAAATGTTTATTTCTAAGAAAAAGAATTCAATCTGAAAAAGCTGCATATTATATAAATCCAAATATATGGCTTTCCAGAAAGGGCAAAACTATGGAGACAGTAAAAATACTAGTGTTTCCAGTGATTAGAGGGTATGGAGAGATGATAGGAGCACCGAGGATTTTTAGAATAGTGAATTATACATTTACCCAAACCCAGAGAATGTGCCAAACCAAGACTGAACCCTAAAGCTATACACTGAATGTTTATGTTCCCTCAAAATTCATATGTTGAAGCTGGGTTTCGCTAGACATTGAACCTGCTGAAGACTTTATCTTGTGTTTCTCAGCCTCCAGCTGCTGCTGCTAAGTCGCTTCAGTTGTGTCAACTCTGTGCAACCCCATAACAGCAGCACACCAGGCTCCCCCGTCCCTGGGATTCTCTAGGCAAGAACACTGGAGTGAGTTGCCATTTCCTTCTCCAATGCATGAAAGTGAAAAGTGAGAGTGAAGTTGCTCAGTCGTCTTCGCGACCCCATGGACTGCAGCCTACCAGACTCCTCCATCCATGGGATTTTCCAGGCAAGAGTACTGGAGTAGGGTGCCATTCCTTTTCCCCTCAGCTTCCAGAAAGTGTGAGAAATAAATTTTTTGCTGTTTATAAACTTTCTATAACAGTCTATAACATTCTGTTACAGAAACCAGAAGGGACTGAGCCAACTAATGTAAACTGTGGACTTTGGGTGAATTTGAGGTATCCTGAAGGGTCATCACTTGTAAGAAATGTACCACTATGGAGAAGAATGTTGACAGTTGGAGAGGCTGAACATGTGTGGAAAGACGGACTATTTGGGAACTCTGTACTTTCCACTCAGTTTTGCTATCAACTTAGAACTGCTCCGAAAAATAAAGTTTATTAAATAAAAAAGTAAGAATAAAGGAAATAAATGTATGGCAATTAAAAAGTACAAAAAGTGGCAGCAGAAATGAATTTAAATAAAAGAGTAATCACAACAAATAGNGTACAAAAAGTGACAGCAGAAATGAATTTAAATAAAAGAGTAATCACAACAAATAGAAGCCAATTTCACTAGTTGACAAACTCTCCAAATGAATTTTGAAAAGAAACCTGTTATATAAGGTAGCACATATAAAATGACAGAGAAAGATTGCATTTGGAAGGCTGTAAAATGATATAGGCAAATATTAAAGAGAAGAAAGTTGATATTAATCAGACAATTTTGAATTTAAGAGAAAATGATTATTATAAAGTCACTACACACAATGATTAAAGGTAAAATTTGACAAGATTCTATAATTCAGAATAAGTTTAAAGCAATCTCAAAATACATTATTCAGAATTCACCTCTATTGTGTGGGAAATGGATATATCTTCAGGTAGCGTGGGAGATGATATCACTATTTCTGAAGCTGGTAGAGCAAGCAGAACAAAAGTAGGCTATAAATGTTTTAAACAAAACACATAGGAAGCTTAATCTCTAAACACTGATTTGTAACTTGAACTCTTAAATCTTACAGTTAATATATTCTCTTGAAACAAAAATTAATCATGAATTAAATGCTAGACAACAAATTCCAAATATCATATTGTATAGACAGTACCTAACATAACCAACATTTTAGAGAGTAAACTCAAGACACAGCCATACCAGACAATAATAATAATTACAACAACAATAATAATAGTACATGCTTTANTTTCTCATATTAAATAATAATGTTGTTTCTTTCTATTCCATAATACAGTAGGACATTTGTACCTTTTCTGTCTCCTTTTCTAAGTAATTCTACCCTGAATGGCTTTTAGCCTTTAGGGGATCATTCTTTTATTTATAAGTCACGCAATACAATCAACCTTAAGTTTCATTTTTATTTCCATCTTTGTTTTTGTCCAGTCACAGCTGACACCAGTCTTTTTGTCCAGTCTCAGCGATATCTGGTGTTAACTCATTTATAACTGGACTAAATAGTCTCCCAACAAATCAGAAGCTTCATTATGTGTTTCTGAACATTTTGAAGAAATAAAAAAATTATAAAAATAAAATGCTTCCCTATAAAAGCTTGTATATGATAGGTAAGCAAATCACGCCTTCCTTTAGCAATGCATAAAGGGTATGAAGCATGTTTAGCGGGTCAGAACTGTTCTTTTTCTTTGGTTAGATGTTTATTTATGAATGCAATTTGCCAAAGTTTATATTTATAATTACTGCTGAAAATGCAGATAGATGAGTATGGCTTTGTTTGTTTGGACCAGATATCTGGACCAGATATCAGCAATCTATTGTTTATAGTTTCTATATTTTTATCAAAATTTTCATGGAAATTAAGCCGACTACCCAGACCTTCATTTTGCAAATCAGAGTACCTCAGATCTAAGTGGAACAGTTTCTATTCTTCTTCTTATGATTGATATATCACTTGATGAACAGTTTCTGTTCTTCCTTTGACTGACATATCACTTGATGCCACCATAAGAAAGTGTGGTCATAAGTAAGATGGGACTCTAAGGAGCAAACAGTAGATACTTTATTATTTCTGTTTTAAATGCAGGTCATTTTCAGTTGCTATTTCTTTGTCAGAAAATGTAACTTTGCTCATTTTCATTGAGATATGATGATGTTTGTTCACGTATGTGGTATTCTCGAGTTAATTCAGCAGTCACAATTTCTGACTGAGCATTGGTTATCTTTGGGAGATGAAATATACTGTGATTGAATTAGAAGTATTTGCAGGTCTTGACATGTAAGATTCAATCTTCACGTGTGCTTTCTCCACCATACCTAACTTCAAATTATATTTTGCATATTTTATGGTGTACTCTGTTTGGTTATGTAGCTCTTAGATACTCCTTTATGTGTCCTTCCATCTGATATTAAAATTACACAGTTTAGCCTTTTTCATTGAGGTCTGGGTAATGTTGATGTTGGTGTTATTTTGTTCTCAGTTTTATTATATACCTTTAGAAGAGCTGGTTACAATATTCACAAGATTAAAAACTAAATTAATAGTATCTTAGGAAAAATCAAAGGCAAACTTTCTTTTTTGACCCCTAGGACATGTGGGATCTTAGTTCCCCAACCAATAATCAAATCCATGTCCCCTGCAGTGGAAGCACAGAGTCTTAGCCACTGAACTGCCAGGTAGGTCTCCCAAACCAAGCTGTCAATGATCATAAATACAACATACTTAAGCTGTATATTTTCCTTGAATCAATCAAGTGATATAACATTGGTGATCCATTACCAGAAACTTTGTCTCATAATTGTCAACATCAGTTCAGTTCAGTTCAGTTCAGTCGCTCAGTCGTGTCCGACTCTTTGTGACCCCATGAATCGCAGCACGCCAGGCCTCCTTGTCCATCACCAACTGCCGGAGTTCACTCAGATTCACATCCATCGAGTCAGTGATGCCATCCAGCCATCTCATCCTGGGTCATCCCCTTCTCCTCCTGCCCCCAATCCCTCCCAGCATCAGAGTGTTTTCCAATGAGTCAACTTTTCGCATGAGGTGGCCAAAGTACTGGAGTTTCAGCTTTAGCATCATTCCTTCCAAAGAAATCCCAGGGTTGATCTCCTTCAGAATGGACTGGATGGATCTCCTTGCAGTCCAAGGGACTCTCAAGAGTCTTCTCCAACACCACAGTTCAAAAGCATCAATTCTTCAGTGCTCAGCCTTCTTCACAGTCCAACTCTCACATCCGTACATGACTACTGGAAAAACCATAGCCTTGACTAGATGGACCTTTGTTTGCAAAGTAATGTCTCTGCTTTTGAATATGCTATCTAGATTGGTCATCACTTCCCTTTCAAGGAGTAAGCATCTCATATCCATATTGTCAACATCAGTGGTCAGGAAATACTAGCAACAAGACCTACAGAAGTCAAATGATCCCTGTTGTATCCATTTAGTGCTAAAAGCAATGTTGCTTTCATACCTATCTTTCAGTTCTTGTTTGACTTTTGTACTTTCATGCCAAACCACCACTCCTATCACCAAAAAATGGGACTTTTTGAGTTCAGAGATGTATGACTTTCTGTGCTAAAAATCAAGATATTCTCCAGGCAAGAATACTGGAGTGGCTTGCCATGGCCTCCTCCAGGGGATCTTCCCAACCCAGATCTCCCACATTGCAGGAGGATTCTTTACTATCTGAGCTACCAGGGAAGCCCAAGAATACATGGGAATGGATTGCCTATCCCTTCTCCAGAGGACCTTCCTGACCCAGGAATCAACCTGGGGTCTCTGGCATTGCAGGCGGATTCTTAACCAGGGATTCTCCCTTCCTACCAAGGAAGCCCACAAGATAGTCCCAAGAAAACTGAAATGGTTGGTCACCCTAACTCCATGGTGCAATAATATGCAAAAGTCATACAGAAATAGAAAAAAAAAATACACTCCTGATCCCCATGCAATTGAAAAATTTAATACTTATTTCTAAATTTTTGGATTTATATCCAGAATTCAGGTAGTGAATATTAGCTAATCTATTATTAGTTACCATATTATTAAAGTAGAAAACCATAAAATAATGTCACTAAATACAGAAAAGATATACCATTGGTTTACAACAAAAACTTAAAACAAAATAATAAACTTCTTT
>SJYQ01005301.1:0-16529 GCA_006410935.1 Redunca redunca
GACAATGGAATCTTTGTTACTTTGCATAGCTTTTAAACAGTTTAATGTAGAATATAATCTTTAAGATGTCTTGCTTTGATTAAAAGGCATTGTTATATAACCACAAACTTGTACACGTGTGTCATAAATACTCAAATTAGAGTATTTCAAGCACTATGTGCATCACACGACCTCATTTAAGTTGAGGATCACTTCAAGTGATAGCAAAACTTATTTTTGAATGGAGAAGAGTATTATGGACAAAACTTTTCCTGTGTAATCATTGCAGACATGTTAGTTTTCATGACAAATATAGAACAATTTTAGTTGGCTATATAGGAAAAATAGAAACTTTATTGGCCTAGATGTAGTTTCACATTACAAGAGGAAAAAGTCATGTTCAATTAATTTTTTGTGTATCTGGACAAAACCCCTCTTAAAGAAATAGACAATTATTTGATTCTTTATCAAAGAAAATGTTATTTCTGGAAAAGCAGTCTAAGCCTACTTTTTTACATTTATTTTTGAAGGTTGAAAATTTTTCTTTCTACAATCAGTAATCATTACTTATTATTAAACACTTACTATATGCCAGTCAGTCAGGTCAGTTGCTCAGCCCTGTCTGAGTCTTTGTGACCCCATGGACTGTCGCACGCCAGGCTTCCCTGTCTATCACTAACTCCCAAAGCTTACTCAAACAAAAGTTCATCGAGTCAGTGATGCCATCCAATCATCTTATCCTCTTTTGTTCCCTTCTCCCCCTGTCTTCAATCTTTCCCAGCATAAGGGTCTTTTCAAATGAGTCAGTTTTTTACATTAGGTTGCCAAAGGGTTGGAGCTTCAGCTTTAGCATCAGTCCTTCCAGTGAATATTTGGGATGATTTTCTTTAGGATTGACTGGCTTGATCTCCTTGCAGTCCAAGGGACTCTCAAGAGTCTTCTCCAACACCACAGTTCAAAAGCATCAGTTCTTTGGCACTCAGCTTTCCTTATGGTCCAACTCTCACATCCACACATGGCTACTGGGAAAACCATAGCTTTGATTAAACAGGCCTTTGGCAGCAAAATAATGTCTCTGCTTTTTAATAGGCTGTCTAGTTTGTCATAGCTTTTCTTTCAAGGAGCAAGCATCTTAATTTCATGGCTGCAAGCACCATCTGCAGTGATTTTGGAGAAAATAAAGTCTGTCACTGTTTCCATTGTTTCCCCATCTATTTACCATGAAGTGATGTGACTGGATGCCAAGATCTTCATTTTTTGAGTGTTGAGCTTTAAGCCAACTTTTTCACTCTCCTCTTTCATTTTCATCAAGAGGCTTTCCATCTTATTCCCATTTTGATATCATACCTTCTCTTTTTCTCTAATGGAAAATGTCTTCCTGTCCATTGATGTTGTTATTTCATCTCTAAAGTCTTCATTCATGAGTTCATCCATCTCTCTGTCTACTATTGCCATCAATCTACTTATGATACTAACGTCAAATACTAAGTGAAAGTGAAAGTCACTCAGTCGTCTCCGACTCTTTGCGACCTCATGGACTATACAGACCAAGGAATTCTCCAGGCCAGAATACTGGAGTGGGTAGCCTTTCCCTTCTCCAGAGGATCTTCCCAACCCATGGATCAAACCCAGGTCTTCCACATTGCAGGTGGATTCTTTACCAACTGAGCTATCAGGGAAGCCCATGTCAAATGATGTCAAACACTAGGGCAATCTAACTGCTGTAATAAACCCCAATATGGTGAAATGGATCAAAGTCAATTGAAGTTTATATCTTACTCAGGTAAATAAATGGCCAGGTTTGCAAGTCATTCCTTATCTGTAGAATCAATCAGGGATCCATGCTGATAGAAGTCCTAACATCTTCAACTTGGGACTTACAAAGTGGCCCTGGTGATCATCTGCATTCTAAGCAGCCAGATTCAGAAAAGAGCATGAACAAGACAGTTTCATATTTAAAGTTCCTGGCCCAGAATAAACTTGCATTCACTTCTGCTCATAGACTAAATGAATAAGCTGCTATCAAATTCCTTATCTTTGCAGTCCTTCAAACTGAATGATGAATCTGTTCAATGAAAAGGGAACTATTAACTGTGGTAGACAGTCCACTGTCTCTGCCATTTACAGTTTACTTCTCTCTGTCAATGCTTGACAACAAACTATTTTGTCCCCTAGCTTTTCCATTATTATGCATTTCATTCACTTAACATATAAGTAGGCTATATCAAGAATCATGTCTTTGTTTTTCTCTTACAATAAGATCCACATCTCCTATAGCACCTCATACAAACACAGTAATAGACACACTCTATGCATAGTATGTGATAAATTATTATATGAAAATGTCTAGCAAAAGGCATGAAACACAGTAGGAGCTCAAAAAATGTGTGATGTATATTCCTCATTTCACCATTAATTCATTTGTTTAATTCAATTTAACCTGGGCTTGTTTTCAGATTTTGAAATTAAAATATGAGTAAGACACAGTTCTTGCCCTTAAAAGGCTTATTTTCTCTCAGTCCACAAAAATTTGAAATATGAATTCTTAAAGGGAGTCTAATCATTTCCAAATTCACTGAATCTTTCCAGTCTTTCACTAAAATATATAATACCATCACGGGTATTCATATTCCAAAACCTACAATTGAGTTGTAATTCAATTCATGCCTATGTTTGAGCAAAACATTTCTAAATGCATACACATTTAAGGGTAGTGTATACATAATTCAAGTCTTTCAATTTAGACTTATTTCAATTCATTTAACTAATTTTCATTGGAAAAGACTCTGATGCTGGGAGGAATTGGGGGCAGGAGGAGAAGGGGACGACAGAGGATGAGATGGCTGGATGGCATCACTGACTCAATGGAGGTGAGTTTGAGTGAACTCTGGGAGTTGGTGATGGACAGGGAGGCCTGGCGTGCTTCAATTTATGGGGTCACAAAGAGTCGGACATGACTGAGCGACTGAACTGAACTGAACTAATTTTCATTCTTATCTATATACTGCTCATTAATTGTAACCCAGATTAGAATAATCTAATTGTTTGAAATATTTTCCAAATTTATGCATTTCAATCTTTGATGTCACTGTTTTTAGAATCTGTTTTCAAAGGAGCATGCCAATAATTTTCAAAACAAAACTTGATTATGCTTTAGCTAATATGTCATGATTTAAATGCTGAACATACACACACTTCTCCTGCAGTTATCCATAGTGGAGGCATTGTCTAGCATATTAGCAGGACTCTTGTATCAGGGTACTCTGTTTAGCTCCATTCTCCCTGGAAGCATACTTAGCAGACCTAGCTCCAATAAGATGGTTTTGTGAGTCTTAGTGTTTCTGCTTCCAGTTTTACAAAGACAAATTTCTAGTCCAAGGTAAAGGATCTCTTCAACTCTCTTTCCAACTCTCCACTCTCCAATTTTGTTGTATAGTTGTTAAGTCATGTCTGACTCTTTTGTGCCACTGTAGACTGTAGCCCACCAGTCTCCTCTGTCCATGGGATTTCCCAGGCAAGAATACTGGAGTGGGTTGCTATTTTCTTCTCTAGGGCATCTTCCCAACTCAGGGACTGGACCTCCATCTCTTTCTAGAAAAGAAACAGGAAGCAGGATAGAAGTTAATATCCCCTGATCTCAATAAAAATCCTTGGATAATCCTGAAATGTAAGGAATTTTATTAACATCAGGAGATATTAACTTCTATCCTGCCTTCTCTCTCTCTCTCTCTCTCTCTTTGTTTTTCCTAGCAAGAGTAGAAGCCCTTAGCATTGAAAGGCTTGAGTATACCATTTGTAAATTATGCTAGTTCAGAACCATTGAACTACATGGTTTGGCACTTGATTAAATGTGATAAGAACAGGAAAATGTTTGGATCTAGGGTGGCTATACATCTAATGGCGAAGAAAGCAGGATATTTGTTCTTTATTGTGTTTCTATAAGGAGAGTATATTATATAAAATCAGAAGTCTATCTATAGTTCATTCAGCCCAAATAATATTTACCAGATTTTGGTCTTCACAAATGACTTTGCATCTAGAAGCCTCCTGCTGCTGCTAAGTCACTTCAGTTGTGTCTGAATCTGTGTGACCCCATAGACGGCAGCCCATAGGCTTCCTGACCCTGGGATTCTCCAGGCCAAGAACACTGGAGTGGGTTGCCATTTCCTTCTCCAATGTATGAAAATGAAAAGTGAAAGTGAAGTCGCTCAGTCGTGCCGGACTCTTAGTGACCCCTTGGACTGCAGCCCACCAGGCTCCTCCGTCCATGGGTTTTCCAGGCAAGAATATTGGAGTGGGGTGCCATTGCCTTCTCCAGAAGCCTCCTAGACTCCATCATTTACCAGTTCTGTCACATCTAATCAAGTAGAATATCTTATAGATTTCATTTCTTAAAATATGCTTTCTTTTTTCTCTTTTATTTGTCTTCATTGACGTAATTCAGGACTACTTAATATTTTGACTGCCTTGACTACTTTTATTCCCACCGTACCTTATCTCCTCATTTTCTATTATGGTGAACTTTTAGTTCAGTTCAGTCGCTCAGTCGTGTCCGACTCCTTGTGACACCATGAACTGCAGCACGCCAGGCCTCCATGTCCATCACCATCTCGCGGAATCCAACCAAACCCACATTCACCGTGTCTGTGAAGCCATCCAGCCATCTCATCCTCTGTTGTCCCCTTCTCCTCCTGCCCCCCAATCTCTCCCAGCATCAGAGTTTTTTTCCAATGAGTCAGCTCTTCGCATGAGGTGGCCAGAGTATTGGAGTTTTAGCTTTAGCATCAGTCCTTCCAATGAACACACAGGACTGAACTCCTTTAGGATGGACTGGTTGGACCTCCTTGCAGTCCAAGGGACTCTCAAGAGGCTTCTCCAACACCACAGTTCAAAAGCATCAATCCTTCATCACTTAGCTTTCTTCACAGTCCAATTCTCACACCCATACATGACCACTGGAAAAACCATAGCCTTGACTAGACGGACCTTTGTTGGCAAAGTAATGTCTCTGCTTTTTAAGATGCTATCTAGGTCAGTTGTTAAATATTACATTGGCTTTCTTTTTCTTTCTTTCTTTTTTTTTTTTTCGTCTGTTTTACGTTTCCTTTCCTCAAGCTGCATTCATACTTATCAACATAATCAGTTCAGTTCAGTTCAGGTGCTCAGTCATATCCAACTTTTTGTGACACTATGGACTGCAGCACGCCAGGCCTCCCTGTCCATCACCAACTCCTGGGGTTTACTCAGACTCATTTCCATTGAGCTGGTGATGCCAACCATCTCATCCTCGGTCGTCCCCTTTTCCTCCTACCTTCAGTCTTTCCCAGCATCAAGGTCTTTTCAAATGAGTCATTTCTTTGCATCAGATGGCCAAAGTATTGGAGTTTAGGTTTCAGCATCAGTCCTTCCAATGAATATTCAGGACTGATTTCCTTTAGGATGGACTGGATGGAGCTCCTTTCAGTCCAAGGGATTCTCAAGAGTCTTCTCCAACACCACAGTTCAAAAGCATCGGTTCTTCAGTGTTCACCTTTCTTTATAGTCCAACTCTCACATCCATACATGACTACTGGAACAGCTTTGACTAGATGGGCCTTTGTCAGCAAAGTAATATCTGCTTTTTAATATGCTGTCTAGGTCATAGCTTTTTTTCCAAGGAGCAAGCATCTTTCAATTTCATGCTGCAGTCACTATCTGCAGTGATTTTGGAAACCAAAAAATAAAGTCTCTCACTGTTTCCACTGTTTCCCCATCTACTTGTCATGAAGTGATGGGACCAGATGCCATTATCTTAGTTTTCTGAATGTTGAGCTTTAAGCCAACTTTTTCAGTTTCCTCTTTCACTTTCATCAAGCTCTTTAGTTTTTCTTCTCTTTTTGCCATAAGTATTGTATCATCTGCATATCTGAAGTTACTCATATTTTTCCCAGCAATCCTGACTCCAGCTTGTGATTCATCCAGTCCAGCATTTCCCATGATTTACTTTGCATATAAGTTAAATAATCAGGGTGACAACATATAGCCTTGACATACTCCTTTTCCTATTTGGAAACAGTCAGTTGTTCCATGTCCAGTTCTAACTGTTGCTTTCTGACCTGCATACAGATTTTTCAAGAGGCAGGCCAGGTGGTCTGTTATTTTCATCCTTTGAAGAATTTTCCAGTTTGTTGTGACCCACATAGTCAAAGTCTTTGGCATAGGCAATAAAGCAGAAGTAGATGTTTTCTGGATCTCTTTCTTTTTTGATGATCCAAACAGTTGCTGGCAATTTGATCTCTGCTTCCTGTGGTTTTTCTAAATCCAGCTTGAACATCTGGAAGTTCACATTTTGTACTCGAAGGCCAAATTTGCCTGTTACTCCAGGTATCTCTTGACTTCTTACTTTTGCATTCCAGTCCCTTAAAATGAAGAAGACATCTTTTTTGGGTGTTAGTTATAGAAGGTCTTTTTGGGCTTCATAGAACCATTCAGCTTCAGCTTCTTCATCATTAATGGTCAGGGCATAGAGTTGGATTGCTGTAATATTGATTGGTTTGCCTTGGAGATAAACAGAGATCATTCCCTCATTTTTGAGATTGCATCCATGTACTGTATTTTGGACTCTTCTGTTGACTATGATGGCTCCTCCACTTCTAAGGAATTCTTACCCACATTAGTAGATATAATGGTCATCCGAGTTAAATTCACCTATTCCAGTCCATTTTAATTCACTCATGTCTAAAATGTCAATGTTCACTCTTCCCATCTCTTGTTTGACCACTTCCAATTTGCCTAGATTCATGGACCTAACATTCCAGGTTCCTATGCACTACTTATTTTTACAGCATTGGACTTTACTTCCATCACTGGTCACATCTCCAACTGGGTGTTGTTTTTGCTTTGGTTCTGTCTCTTCATTGTTTCTGTAGTTATTTCTCCACTGATCTCCAGTAGCATATTGGGCACCTACCAACCTGATGAGTTCATCTTTCAGTGTCCTATCTTTTTGCCTTCATACTGTTCATTGGGTTCTCAAGGCAAGAATACTGAAGTGGTTTGCCATTCCCTTCCCCAGCAGATCATGTTTTGTCAGAACCTTCACCATGTCCCATCTGTCTTGGTTGTCCCTGCATGGCATAACTCATAGTTTCATTGAGTTAGACAAGGTCTTGTTCCATGTAATCAGATTGGTTAGTTTTCTGTGATTGTTGTTTCCAGTCTCTCTGTCTTCTGATGGAGGAGGATAAGAGGCTTATGGAAGCTTCCTCAAGGGAGAGACTGACTGAGGAGAAAACTGGGTCTTGTTTTGATGGGCGGGGCCATGCTCAGTAAATTTTTAATCCAATTTTCTGTTGAAGGTTGGGGCTGTGTTCCTTCCTTGTTGACCTGAGGCCAAACTATGGTCAAGGTAATGAAGATAAAGGCAACCTCCTTCAAAAGGTCCCATGCTACACTCAGTGCCCCCAGCCCAACAGCAGGCCACCACTGATTCACACCTCCACTGTGTCACCATAAATACTTCGTGAGTATTTTCAAACTTTTCTTAATTCTAGTGTCTTTTTAAGTATATTGATTTTCAATGTAGTGGTTTTATAAAGAGTATTATTTAAGAAATTTAAAATAATGATTCTTAGAGATTTCATAGGTTATTCTCTGAACCTGCATTGCCTTGGGGGTTTGCTGTTTGTGTCTAGGTGTTAACTGCATGAGTCCTTATATAACTATNGGTTATTCTCTGAACCTGCATTGCCTTGGGGGTTTGCTGCTTGTGTCTAGGTGTTAACTGCATGAGTCCTTATATAACTATGTGCAATAATATCATGAAAATTCTCCAAATGTGTTCTTGTATGAAAAGTTGACTATCATATTTAATATTGATTTGAAATGCATCCTTCTTGGAGTAAAATACTCAAAAGTAAATATATTTTTTTCATGAAATGTAATTAAGAGTTTGCAGTTTTGATTATTTTGTTGTGCTTATGTCATGAAATTCACAATTTAAGTTTTGCTTTATAAATCATTAAACTTTTAATTTTAGTAAAAAAAAAGTGTTTTAAAAATCATAGGTATGGGACCTTCTTGCTGATCCAGTGGTTAAAACTCCACACTTCCAATGCAGGAGGTTCAGGGTTCTATTCCTGGTCAAGAAATTAGGATCTCATATGTCTTCAAGGTGTGGTGGAAAGAAAGAAAGAAAGGAAGAAAGAAAAAAGACGTTCATGTTGATGTATGGCAAAACCAATACAGTATTGTAAAGCAAAATAAAGTAAAATTAAATTTAAAAAAAATCACAGGTATAAGGAATAATGATAGTTGTTATTCTGAATTTTGAATTTGCCAGGACCATAGTACTAGGTTGGCCAAGGGCACGAGTCCAGTTAAGTCACCTTAGAACCTAAAAAAAAAAAAAAAGAAATAAAAAGTGTAGCTATCAGGCAGAAGTTTCTTTGGTGGAGTGGTGAGAAAGTGCTATTGAAGAATTCACATTATTCTTTCAAAGCTGAAAAGTGTTACGTGATAACCTGGAAAGAAGAAAGTATAGTAAAGAGAACATTTTCCCCTAGAAAAAAATCTTGCAAAATTTCAAGCATTATATAAACTCTGAAAGGGAGATGAATTACCTATTGCTTTTAAATATCAACTGACACTATAAAAGTAAGTTGTGAAAAGATAGCCATTTTTAATCAGTGGAAAGTAATCTAGCAATCTACTAAAGTGATAAGCAGGAAAAGAAAATGTCTCAGTATTCTATGCTCAAAGTCAATAAAACAATTAAATGCAATGTCATGACTCATAGCCTAGAAGTGAATGTATCATGGAAATAGCTTATTTTTTTTTCTTTGATGTAAAACATTGCCTTTCTCTCCTCTTGCAAAAATTAGCTAAGTATAAACGCATATTTTCATCACGCCTAAAGTGAGTGCCACAACTTCAAGGTAGAATGTAATCATGTGATTGAGACTTGCTATAATAAAGTGGAAAGACTTAATCACTTAGGGATACCTGGTTATGTTGGCTCCCATCCTCTAGCATAATCTGTGAGATTTAAATGTATGCATATGATGGACAGACAGATGTTAGTGGCAATGAACTTTATTTCACACAATACACATGCACACATATAATCTCCAAACTTTGTTTCTGTTCTGTTTTTTATAATTTTTGGATAAATGGCTGGAACCTTTAATGCATAAAAATGAGAGTGTTAATAGCCTTGGTAGCAGCAAGAGGAAATAAAACTGCAAGCGGCAGACTTTTTTTCTTTTCTCTTCTAGTCCTGTGTTGTCGTGATGACACCTGGTCACACCTGAACTTGAGTTTATCTCAAACCTTGAGCTAACCACTGGAAGTCCTTTACTGGAAAGACTGATGCTGAAGCTGAAACTACTCCTTTGGCCCCCTGATGTGAAGAACTGACTCGTTTGAAAAGACCCTGATGCTGGGAAAGATTGAAGGCGGGAGGAGAAGGGGACAACAGAGGATGAGATGGTTGGATGGCATCACCGACTCAACGGACATAGTTTGAGTGAACTCCAGGAGTTGGTGATGGACAGGGAGGCCTGGCGTGCTGCGATTCATGGGGTCGCAAAGAGTCAGACACGACTGAGCAACCGAACTAACTGACTTGCCTATAGTAAGTGTTCAATAAAAGATAATAATTACTGATTGTAGAAAGAAAAAATTTCAACCTTCAAAAATAAATGTAAAAAATGTAAGCCACAGAGTCAGACTTGACTGAGGGACTGAACTGAATGGAGCTAACCAACACGTTTTTCTCATGGAAATGCCTTTCTTAAGATATGCTAATGAACTACGTATTTGCTTGGAAATTTCTGTTTTTGCCTTTCTTCAAGATTCATGTCAATTGTTTTCTGGCCCGGGATGACTCACCTTGTGCCAGTGCTATATCAAAATGCATGTGTGGGTGAGGGGCCTGGTGCAACTCTTTCAGTTTTGAGGTGTTTCCTTTCTCTAATTAGCAGCTATAATCAGTATATAATTCCTTGCTAAAAACTGTCAAGGGGGCTATGATATAGCCCCCTTCTTATGTCTATGTCAGAAGCTTTCTCTATCTCTTTTATACTTAAAACTTACACAAAAAGCTTTGTGCGATCAAGCCTGATGATGAAGTCACTGGCCCTGGAGTGAATTCCTCTCCTCCAGACACCATGAATCCTGGTGTCGTTCATGGCTCATAGCATGAAGCTTTCAGAAGCACAACCATTTTTATTTTTATTTTTTTGAAATAGACATGTGAAGCCAAATCAAAATTTGAACAATGTATTTTCTAAAGAATCAACCAGTAACAATGCAACCAGCTGCCTTCCAGAGATAACTCTGTGGGCACCAGCGGAGACCAAAAGCAAAATAACCAACCACATCCACAAAGGACAGGATAAGCTTTAAGTCATCTTGTATTCATTCATTCTATTCTTTTTTTTTTTCATTCTATTCTATTTGATGATGCACAGATCAAATTTTTCTAGCACACTAGACTCAATTTTGAAAGCATTACTGTGCTTACTGAAATTTTAAGGACATTTCATTTGACATTAAATGAAAAATAAAAGTATAGAGTTTTTTAAGTAGCAGTACTATGATGTAATCTCTCTCTAAAAACCGTTATGTTGATACCAAGAACAATAGCAATTAAAATATTGTTTAAAACAAGTGCATAAAATAGATAGCCAATGAAAACTTGCTGCTATGACTCAGAACTTAAACCGGGGCTCAGTAACCACCTAGAGGAGTGGGATGGGGAGACAGGTGGGAAGGATATTCAAGTGGGAGGGGACATGGGTAAACCTATGGCTGATTCAGGTTGATGTTTGGTAGAAACCAATGCAATACTGTAAAGCAGTTATCCTTCAATTAAAAAGTGAATTTTTTCAAAAAGTATCTTTTCAATAACAAAATAAAATATATAATATTTTATTAGAAAAGATTNCACCCAAAAATGTGTTATAAAGTACAGATGTTTCCTTATATTAGAAAAATAAAGTTTGCTTTTAGCATATGTAAGCATACCATATGGAATTCATTTTCATCACTCCGATGCTTTTAAAAAATATTTCTTGAACAAATACTTTGGGAGTTTGATATGGAGATGTAAAAATTTCTAATGTATGTTTTTATTCTTTAGTATTAGAAGAGTTCAAGGCAATAATTTAGGAACTTAATACAAAATGGCATAGTTAGAAACTAAATGGAAAGTATAAAATTTCCCATTTTTTTTCATGAATATATGTCTTTCCACTATTCTTTTTTTTCCTTATGGAAAGCTTCATGTGTATATAAATTAACTCTCACATTTTAGTTGATATGTTCTTCTCCTTGACTGCTTTTCATACATTCCCATAACTCTGAAATGGCTTCTCCAAGACTAGCCATAGCAAACCATTAGTCTTCTCTCACATTTTCAAGACAATTTATTTTTTATTTTTTTCACTTTGTAATCTAGTTGTTTTCCCTCAAATATATTTTAGATAAAGTCTAAGAGATAAATTTTAAAAAATTAAGGTGCTATTTTTTTTTTCTTTCTTTGTCTAATTTTGTTATGTTCTCTGCAACAGCATGGTTAAGAATGAATCTCTACGGTTTCATTCATTAAAATAATTTCAAATATGTCAACATTAGCATATTTTATTCAAATCTTTCCATTCCATCATATTTTATTTGTTTTAACTTCTTTTCAACTGGCTACTTTTGAATTTCTTTTCAATTAGTTACCTTTCCTTTGCCATTCTCCCATTCAAGCCTCTGTTAAACTATCTCTCTCCCATGTTGGATGAAGAGTTTTTGAGATTTTCTCCTAATAAAAAGAGATTCAAAATAATTGGTAGAAGATATTCTTCATTCTAAGTTGCATTAATAGAGAAAGCCACCTCTTCTTTTTATGCTTCCCCCCCCACCAAAAAATGTCTTCTGTGTTAGAAAAGTGTGACAGGTTTTTGAACCTCATTGATTAGGTCAAAATTTTAAAAGTTCTTTTACATAAAAATCGTCCTGTTAAAACTGAAAATTTCTAGATATGTTTCCTAAAAATTCTAACTCAATAGAACTGTAGGAAACCAAAGAACTTGCATTTTTATAGCGCACAAGTGGTTACATTGAATGCATTTGAATTACACTGTGAGAAACACTGAGCTAGATGGATACACTTCAAGTTCATATTTTCATATAGGTAGTATTCTTTATTCCCAAATTCCCAAATAACTATTTATCTTTTCCTGGCTTATTTTCTTGTGTACATCAAGCATCAGTAATATCATTAAGTCATAAGATGCTTATTTCAAAAAGTAAGAGTATATAATTTATGAGTTGCCAATGTGTATGATAGAGAACATTTACATATATACTGCTTTGTACACCTGTATAAAAATAACATATTACTCTCTTTTAATTGTAAAGTAATAATGTGTTTATAGTTGCAACCTGGTATTATGGAAATTGCATTACAAGTTATGCCTTTGCATATACTTTTCATATATTTATGTTTTGGTAATGAGTTTATTTTCATCAATAATCCCCAGTTGAGCTGTGGAGGAATTATCACCTTTATTTATAGAAATAAATACCCTTTCAAACATTTGGCATTGGAAATGTAGTGTCCGTATGGGAGAAGGTCATTGTTCCTATCAGCTTTGGCTGTCTTTCCTTCGAAATTTGCCTTTCCCTTTGGGTTTTTCTTGCTTGGGTTATTGTGACCATTAAAAACTAAATGTCATGTATCCATAGCTTCTTCTTCCAAGGAGCTGGCTAAGCATAGATTTTATAAAAGGCAAAACAAAGCAAAAATTAGCAGATAACTCATATTACAACTTGTATTATTCTGATATAATCAATGATAGAATATAGATCTCTCTCATCAGTTGCTATCTAGCACAAGTTGGCCTGTACTAATCATAGTTAATACCAGTGTAATGATTGATGGCCCTCCTTCCTACCTCAAACATCCTTGTTGAGATGATGAGTTGCATATTTTCTCTACCTATATATGAATTTGAATGCACTTTTTACTTTATATAACCCAGAAATTTCTCATTTTGTATTTCCAAGTAGAACCCTATATAGAAGAAACAATTTTATTTCCATGACTTATGAAATATGGATTCTTATGGAGTATATTCCATTTGAAATCAAGACTAAGAGAGAAATTTAAACTCGATGGCAATCCTAATACCTTGTCCATTCAGTGTCAACTTCTCTTATATAATAAATAGGAATTTTATATTTGACTTTAAAATGTGACTTGGTTTGTTAGCTAACCAGTAAAAATGAACAAAATAGCTGCATAATATAAGGCTAAAATGACTGAATCATAATGATCAAAGGAGAGAGTAAAAAAAAAGGGGGCTCATTGTCAAGAGCCAGGTCCTGTATGCTCCTTAAGTTGAGTAAGATTTTGGGCTTATTGTGATAAGAATCAATTAGAGGGCTTAGGGGATTAATACTTTATCATTTACATGTTAAAATTATTACTCAGAAGAATAGATTGCATAGGATGAGAAGATTACCAGAAGTCAGAAGTCAATTACATTAAATTAGGCAATAGATGATGGTGTCTTTGACTAGTCTGGTAATAATGAAAATAAAGAGCATATGCAGGTCAGGAAGCAACAGCTAGAACTGGACATGGAACAACAGACTGGTTCCAAATAGGAAAAAGAGTACGTCAAGGCTGCATATTGTCACCCTGCTTATTTAACTTCTATGCAGAGTACATCATGAGAAACACTGGGCTGGATGAAGCACAAGCTGGAATCAAGATTTCCAGGAGAAATATCAGTAACCACACATATGCAGATGACACCACCCTTATGGCAGAAAGTGAAGAGGAACTAAAAAGCCTCTTGATGAAAGTGAAAGAGGAGAGTGAAAAAATTGGCTTAAAACTCAACATTCAGAAACTAAGCTCATGGCATCTGGTCCCATCACTTCATGGGAAAACAGTGGAAACAGTGTCAGATTTTATTTTGGGGGGCTCCAAAATCACTGCAGATGGGGATTGCAGCCATGAAATTAAAAGACGCTTACTCCTTGGAAGGAAAGTTATGACCAACCTAGATAGTATATTGAAAAGCAGAGATATAACTTTGCCAACAAAGGTACATCTAGTCAAGGCTATGGTTTTTCCAGTGATCATGTATGGATGTGAGAGTTGGACTGTGAAGAAAGCTGAGCACCGAAGAATTGATGTTTTGAACTGTGGTATTGGAGAAGACTCCTGAAAGTCCCTTGGACTGAAAGGCAATCCAACCAGTCCATCCTAAAGAAGATCAGTCCTGGGTGTTCATTGGAAGGACTGACACTAAAGATGAAACTCCAATATTTTGGCCACCTCATGTGAAGAGTTGACTCATTGGAAAAGACCCTGATGCTGGGTGGGATTGGGGGCAGGAGGAGAAGGTGACAACAGAGGATGAGATGGCTGGATGGTATCACGAACTCGATGGACATGAGTTTGAGTGAACTCTGGGAGTTGGTGATAGACAGGGAGGCCTGGTGTGCTGTGATTCATGGAGTTGCAAAGGGTCAGACATGACTGAGTGACTGAAATGAACTGAACTCAACTGAAGTACATTTAAAACCATTTTGAAGACATAGTTATTAAAATTTGTAGAGGAACAGATGTAGAAAAAGCATGGAAATAGAAGAATCAGTAAGACTTTTCATAAGACAGTAGGTTTAGGACAGAGGAGAAGTCATAAGTTCTGTTTTGATCTCATTAGTTTTGGTATACATGTTAGAGATCATGTTGAAACGGTGTGAATAATACAGCTGAGTTTATGAATCAAATGTTTCAGATACAGTTTAGGTAGGACTAAAACATAAAACTTGAGTGTCGTTGGTATATCTTGAATCTGTTCTAGGGTTGGCCTTATCACTCAGTCATCAAACATTGTACAGAGGATGTCCAGGGCTCTGAGGTATTCTCTTTTTTTTTTTTTTTTTAATTCATCTATCTTATGGTCTTACACTGAAGTGCACTGAGGTTGCCATTTTTCTAATAGATAGAATAAAATAAATATTACTGTCATACAATAAAGATGTACTTTAATTACTTTAAATAAATGGTTTTTCAACTATACCCTTGAAACAGACTCACTGGATCATCGAATATTCCCCGCTTCCTCTTGGTGCAAACTGACTTACGGTCTTGGTGTGTTACATGCTCACAGTATGTTGGCTACTTCCTTATTTACCTGAGAAACCTGAAGCTGAATGCTTAATAGAAGTTGGTTGTATTTTTTTATCTTTCTTGTGGCAGTTTTACTGGTTATCTAGTTACAAAATTTAACTGAATGTTTAATAGATTGATGCTACATATATATAAAATTAGAAATTTAAGTTCAGTGGTTTGAAATAATTCAACAGTTAGGTAACTCAAAAATTATTGCTGTCAAATTAGATGTGGAGAAAAAAATAAAAGACTGAAAATATTATGAAGTCTGAAACCTGCTTTGTAGGTATCTCAATTCTTATTCTACTTTAAAGAAACTGATACTAATACTGAGAGATAGCATATTATTAGTACTTTATGCAAGAGCAACAGCTCAGAAATGAGAGTAGGTAGAAGAATACTAAAAGAAAATATTGACTTTATATAAAAAGATTTATAAGTTAATTCATATTTACATGTATTAAATTAAAGCAACATGTTTATATAGGTACCATTTTTATATTTTACTGCCTTTATTTTTTTTTAAACTGATTAGCTACTGCTTCAGTAACATCAAATAATTTTTTACTGAAATTCAAAAATTATCTGGACTAGGCTGTTAACTTCTAAAACTTAAAGGACTTTTAAAAAGCTATAAAGACAAACATTTTGAAAGATAAACCTTCAAAAATCCTGCAAATATATATTGCAAATATTGCTAAACTCTTTGGCACTGAATCTCATTTAACAGTTCCATATTTGGTTACATTTGTGCACATTCACCAGCTACAGACCTACCTTTCCCAATAATCATTGAAACTCAGCAGTTTCAGGCATTGCTCTTGTTAAGGACACCAATTACACTTTCAATATTTACCTAATATGATATTTATCACACAAGACTATCACAATTCTCTCCTTGAAAAGCTTCCTATCTTCATTTTCAGTAACAATTCTGGCTCCTGCTTCTTCTCTTACATCTCCGGATGTATGCTATGTTTTTTTGTTTTTTTGTTTTTTTTTTCCTGCCCCTAAAACAAATCAATAGCTTCTTATACCTTCCTGCTTCTTTCCTCTTCCCTCCCACCTAATCTTCTAGTCTCAAAGGAAAAAACATATAAGGTACATGCAAATGAATATGGCCACAAATATGCACTCTAGTCCTGAAAAAGTGCACAAAGAAGACAGATACTATGTGATGTAATCATGCATTTTACTGTTTCAGTTATTAGGAAAGAGTGGAATTGGTTAAAAGAAAGGTAGATCAGTGAAAGAGCAGAGAGTACAGAAGCACTCACATGTATTTGGACATCTGATTTACGAAAAAAAGCAGAACTCTCCTTAAATTCAGCACTCTTCTTCACTTTTCTTCAGTACAATCTTGAAGTTAATTTGTGCTGAGCTGATT
>SJYQ01005301.1:24948-106813 GCA_006410935.1 Redunca redunca
TATATTTCATGCACATATAAGCATGTGTAAGCATAGATAGATCAATAGATAATAGATGATATATAAGCATACATAATTAAATACATGGTTGGTATTACTTGAGGAAAGTGTTATCTATTAGATCAAATAAGAGAAAATTTAAAGCTTTTATTTTACTTATTTCTTCCTCAATGTTATTGTTTTATGTAGATGTGAGTTTCTGTATATGTACTACTGAGTTTCTGTAGTGTATAATATTTTCATTTTTCTAAAGGATTATTTTATAACATTTCTTGGAAAACAGGTGTACTATCAACAAATTTCCTCAATTGTTTTGGCCTTAGAAAATCTTTCTCATTCACTCTTGAAGAGAAATCGCCCAGGGTATAGAATTCTAAGTTGCTGTTTATTTTTTTCTCTCAACACTTCAGTTATCTCACTGGGTCTTTTTCTAGCATTGCCTTTGAAAAGTATATATAATTCACATATGTATCTTTTAGATTTTCATTTATTTTGTAGTTTGAAAAATATCTGAGGTTCTTTTCTTGTTATTTTTGCTTGTCTGAATTCTGTATGCTTTTTAATTTTTTTGCATTTATCCTGCTTATTGTCTCTGAGATTTGTGGATCTGTGATTTGCTGTTGGACATTACTTTGGGGAAATTCTGTCATTATAGTTTGAAATATTCCTTTTGTTACCTTTTCTCTTTCTTCTCCTTCTGGTATTCTCTCTATGTATGTTACCTCTTTTGATTTTATCCCACAGTCCTTGGACATATCTGGGTTTTTCTTTTGTTTTTGTTCTCTTTGATTTTTCAATTTTCAATAATCCTGTTGATATTTCTTCTAAATCTGAGACTTCCTCAATCATGTCAAGTCTATGAACAAGCTATTGAAGGAATTCTTCATTTCTGCTACAACATTTTTCATATCAAGTATTTATTTTTTACTGTTTTTAAGGGTTACCCTCTTTCTGCTTACCTTGCTCATCTGTTCTTGAATGCTGTCTACTTTAACCATTTCAGCTCTTAGCATATTAGTCATGTTTTAAATTCCCCATCTGACAAATTACAACATCCTTAACATGTCTGGTACTAATGCTCATTCAATCTCTTTAAATTGTGCTTTGTTTTTGTTGATCCTTGCAATTTTTTTGAAAGGTGAATATGAGTTACTGGGTAAAATAAGTTTCTGTAAATAGTAGTATTGTGGTAAAGTTTTGGGAAAAGGGAAGCATTCTATGGTTTTATGACTTTAGTCTTTTAAGGAGATGATGCCTCTGAACTATGAACTTCACAAATTTCTTAATATTCTTTTGACTGTTTTTCCTTCCCTTAGTTGGAACAGCATGGCTCCAGGTCAGTAAGCCTATGATAATATCCCAACAGTTTAAATTTGGCTAACTAGTTTCCCCTGAGGGAAGGACTTGATAAAAAGAGTCCTGTGCTTTATATTAAAGTGGTTATTGCCCTCTTCTTACAGAAATAAGAAGGGATTTTTCTCAGCTATTTACTATGGGAATCTTGGTGTACTGGGAGTACATATTACAATATTGTGAAACCACCATTATGACTGGTTTCTCATGCAGTTTTTAACACTGAGCTGCCCACCCATGAAACTTGAGCATTTTTAAAATTATAGTTCAGATTTTCTTCCTCTTGCCTTGATTCCCAAAGCAGTTTATGCTCTTGAATATCTTTTCAGATAAGCAGTAATAACATATTTGCATATCTTTCTCTCTACTCATGAAGGCACCAGTTTGCCCCTGCATCTTCCCCTATCTTATGCATGCAAGAAGAGTTGGTGGTTGTTGTTTTTTTTTTTTTTTTTTTTATTTCAGTCTGTTTAACTTTTACTTGTTGATAGAATGGAATATTACCTTTCAAGATCTTTACAAGTGGAACCAGAAATCCCATTGGAGAGTTTTGAAGAAAGAAGAGACATAATCCCTTATGTTCTAAAAAATCATCTTACTGCCTTTTGGAAAATATACAGCTGACTACAAAGAACATCACTTTGTTGACAAAGCTCCATATAGTCAAAGCTATGGTTTTCCTAATTGTCATGTACAGATGTGAGATTTGGACCATAAAGAAAACAGCACTGAAGAATTTATGCTTTCAAACTGGTGCCTCAATTCTAAAGGAAATCAACCCTGAACATTAATTGCAAGGAGTGATGCTGAAGCTCCAATACTTTGGCCACCTGATGTGAAGAGCACTCATTGGAAAAATCCTGATGCTGGGAAAGATTGAAGGCAAGAGGAGAAGGGGGCTGTAGAAGATGATATGATTAGATAGTATTACTGACACAATGGACGTGAGTTTGAACAAACCCCAAGAGATAGCAAAGGACAGGGAAGCCTAATATGCTGCAGTCTGTGGGGTTGCAAAAAGTTGGACATAATTTATTGACGGATCAACAAGAAAGAACAAAGGCAGATAGATAAGAAAACCATTGCATCACCAAGGGAGAGAGAATGTGGCTTGAATAAAAATGGACCAATAAAGGTAATAAGAACTGGTTACCTCTTGGATCAATTTTTAAAGTGGAGCTGATGGTATTTTCAGATAGTGTGGCCTGCAAAGGGTAAAAACTAATAACTAATAGCTGTCATAGAGTTTTTGGCTTTACTGACTGACCAAATGGTGATGCCATTTGCTGAGATGGAGAAAGCAGTGGGAGAGGAAATCATAATGTTTTAGACATGTTAAATTTGATATTCTTTTTACATCCAAATAGAAATATGTTAAACACCTAGTTGAATGTATTAGGTCAACGCCTAGGGGGAAAGGTAGGAAAATATCAAAATTATCAAATGAAGGTGAGAAAGGCATAGCTGGAGGTAGAATAAATTCCAAGTAAATTTAATATCCTAAAAGTAAAGCAAAGAAGCATTTTGAGAAAGAAGATGTGATCAATTTCTTCAGTTGCTTCTGCAGAGTGGGATAAGATGAATACTGAGACTTAAATATTGGATTTGGCAAGATGGAGGTAGTTGTTGGCAGCAGTGACAAGAGTGGTTTCAGTGGTTGAGAAAAGAGTGGGAGGTAAAAATAGTGAGGATTTCAGCTGAAGTGATACATTAATTCATATCAACATCCATATTGCAAGAGTGAGTTACCATTTCCTTTCTTCCCCACAGGAATTTTTTGCTTTGTGGTATTAAAACCATGTGGTTGTCTAGAGATAATTATTCCCTTGCCTTTATATTACTCTCAACACTTTCTTGGACCTTGTTGTTTAGGCACCAATAGTATTTTGACTCATATATGTCTCCTTTCCTCTTCTCCTATATCTTCTCACCTGTCTTCCTTCTCCCTAAATTCTTTTTCCATTTTATTCCTCTTCCTATCTCTCTTCTTTTATCTGTAGGATAAAGACATGTATTAAGGACAGTTGTATCTAACAGATTCCAAAACTGTTCTCAGGAAACTATTCTTTTCTCAAAACTATAACTTCATGACTTAAACCATCGTTCTATATTCCTTTAGAATGCTTTCCTCTCTGGGAGGCTCTCCATTCTGAATTCTGATAGACTATTTCCAAACTTCCTTGTCAATGCCTGATAGGCTTCTGATAGACTATTTCCAGACTTCCTTGTCAATACCTGAATTTGCTTGAATAAACATCGAAGTAGACATTGGAAGTCTCTGACTGAAACTGTAATCCATTGAAAGTGAAAGTGTTAGTCACTCAATCATGTCCCTCTCTTTGCCACCCTGTGGACTGTAGCCCACCAGGCTCCTCTGTCCATGGAATTTTCCAGGCAAGAATACTGGAGTGGGTTGCCATTTCCTTCTCCAAGGGATCTTCCAAACCCAGGGATCCAACCTCAGTCTCCTGCATTGCAGAGAGATCCTTTACCATTTGTGCCACCAGGGATAGTTTTACTTTATTAATTTGTAATTTAATTACATTATTTGAGAACATACTTTATGTGACTTGTATTCTTTCAAATTTATTCAAGTGTTTTACATTAAAAATGTGATTTATCTTGGTGACTGTACCATCTGAGTTTGCTGCTGCTGCTAAGTCGCTTCAGTTGTGTCCAACTCTGTGCGACCCCATGGATGGCAGCCCACCAGGCTCCCCTGTTCCTGGGATTCTCCAGGCAAGAACACTGGAGTGGGTTGCCATTTCCTCCCTTGTGGCCCAACTGGTAAAGAATTTGCCTGCAATGCGGGAGACCTGGGTTCAATCCCTGGGTTAGGAAGATCCCCTGGAGAAGGGAAACATTACCCACTCCAGTATTCTAGCCTGGAGAATTCCATGAGGTCACAAAGAGTTGGACACGACTGAGTGCCTTTCACTTTCAGATCCGAGCTTGAGAAGAATATATATCCTATTATTGCCGATAGAGTATTTTATAAAGAGCAGTTGGATCGAGTTAATAGCACTGTCAACTATGTTTTGCTGATGAAAGATGGTGCTGAAGTCTCAAACTACAATAGTGGTTTTGTCTATTCCTTCAGTTTTAGCAATTTTGGCATCACCTATTTTGAGACTCACTTCTTGAGGATTGACTCTTGTATCATTATAAAAAAAGTTTGCTTATTCCTGAAAAATATTTTTTCTGCAGTTTACCTTGTATGAAACTTATAAAGCTACTCTTGCTTTCTTTGCATCCTGTTAACAG
Organism: Redunca redunca; assembly: GCA_006410935.1. Taxonomy (NCBI): domain Eukaryota; kingdom Metazoa; phylum Chordata; class Mammalia; order Artiodactyla; family Bovidae; genus Redunca; species Redunca redunca. The sequence continues at coordinate 29,566 of SJYQ01005301.1, forward strand.
TATCTTTACCCATCTTTTAACCTATCAGTCTTTTTATTTAGAATGGATTTCCTAAGACAACATATCATTGCCCTTCTTTTTAAAATCATTATTCCTTATGTAAATCTTTTTAATCTAGTATCACAATACTTTGAAATTAGAATACTTAGATAGTTCACATTTAAAGTGATTATCATTATATTTGAATTGATATCCCATGTTTGTAACAATTTCCTCTACATGGTGTTGGGTTTTTTGTTTTCTTTTTCTTCTTCTCTGGTTTTAATGGAGCTTTGCAAATGACTTCTTTTTAACTACTCTCCTCGTATATAAAAAAATGTTTCAGTGTTTTCCTTAGAGTTTCAATATGCATTTTTGAGTACAGTAAGTTCATTTTCTGATAATACTGTACCTCTTCATGTGTTGTGTAGGAAACTTAGAGTATTCTAACTTATTCGCTTCTATCCTTTATGACATTACTATTTTTCACTTATCCAAACATTATCTTTCAGATGAATTAAAAGAAAAAAGCATAATTATGCTTTAGTTTCATCATTTATTCTTCAGTAATCTTCCTTTCTTTATGTAGATCTGAGTTTTGACCTACTTCAATTTTCTTCTCCCTGATGAACTTTTCACATTTCTTGCAGTGAGTCTGCTGCCAGTGGAGTTCCTATTTTTTGTGTGAGAAAGTCTGTATTTCTCCTTTACTTTCAATGAATACTTTCACTTGGCATAGAAATCTAGGTTGTTTCCTTTTTTTAACACATCAACTATTCTAATCCACTCTATTCTTGCTCCCATGTTTAACTATAATATGTCATCTCTAACTCTTATCCCTGTTTCTCTGTATGTAAGATTCTTTCTTCAGATTCTTTTAAGATCATCTCTTTGTCCTTTGGTTTTCTGAAGGTTGTTTTATATGCTAACTGAAGCTCTTTTGGGTATTTATCTTTATTGATGTCCTCTCACTTTCCTGGATCTGTGGTTTTATGTCTATGATTAATTTTAGAAACTTCTTGGGCACATGTTGTATATTTTTGGAATTATCACACAATTATTGAATGTCCTGTTCTGTTTCTTTTTTAATCCATTATTTTTCCATGCTAATTTGGCTAGGAAATTTTTTTTTTTAATGCTTTCTGTAGCTACAGACACCAGGCTTTAATGTCCTTTAGTTTCCTTGCTTCTATTTCCTTTGAGTTTGACTTTGATAGGATATGATAAAAAAAAAAAATACAAATGTATATTTTGTCTCAAAACAAAGAGATGAAATTTGAAGATACCATATACAAGGAGGAACTTCACATCTAGAGGAATGAGTGAGTTGATGTCAATATAACTCAAGGAAGTCATACAGCAAGACATATCTATATCTGGACTTTTAATGCTTGGACAAGCCCAGAAGTCGAATCCCATGTGGCATACAGTATAACAGCTCTTCTTTACATCATCTTTATCTTGATATCTACCCTTTTTTATATGAGTCTTATTTGGCTGGTAGTAAGGTGCATGTGAGGTAATTATCTATAATATGAGAGTTAAATTTCAATATTTCAACCAGTCTGTGTTTCCAGACATTGACATTCACAAATGTATCTCTCATAGTATTACATTTTCACCACTTTTTGCTAAGACAGAGAGGCAAGTTGGTGGAGTAGCAGCATCATCCTTCTGCAAGCTAGAATTAAATGACTTTGATGCAGTATTTTTCCTGGAGAGTTGACTTTTCTTATGGAGCATGCTCTGTTTGTATTTCATAATGACTAGTACTTGCTCCTGACTGGCCCCATGAGGAGTTATTACATGAATCATTACTATAAGAACTTGATAAGATTAATCCCACAAAAGTGCAGGGATCCCTATCTGATTGCAACCTCCTTTCTGACTGTAATGATAGTTCACACTAAGTTCCCACACATTTGTCAAATTTAAAGTGTTGTTAGTTCATGACTCCAGTTACTTCAGCTCTAGGTACATAGAGTTCAGTGGTCACTGTGGATTTTCATGTCATTCTAAGTCTGGCAGTGGCCATTTATCCTACAATCTCAGTTTTCTGATGGGTCTGAGAAAATTTATTACTTTTTGGTTAGCTCATTTTGTCTTATTGTAAAGATGTTAGTTATGACTTCTAACCTCTTTGCATGGAGGAGCTGAAAGTGGAGGTTCACAATTAATATTTTGAATTTTGTAACATATCAAAATATACTGAAGATAAAAATTTTAAATATGTTATATTCAAAATTATTAGAACTGACTCTACCATGTATGGTGGTTGTTTTTCAGTCACTCAGTCGTGTCTGACTCCGCAACCCCATGGACTGCAGCAAGACAGGACTCCCTGTCTTTAGCTATCTTCCAGAGGCTCTTCAAACTCATGTCCATTGAGACAGTGATGCCATCCAACCATCTCATCCTTTGTCATCCCCTTCTCCTCCTGCCTTCAATCTTTCCCAGCATCAGGGTCTTTTCTAATGAGTCAGCTCTTTGCATCAGGTGGCCAGAGTATTGGAGCTTTGGCATCAGTCTTCCAAAGGATATTCAGGACTGGTTTCCATCAGGATTGACTGGTTTGATCTCCTTGCAGTCCAAGGGACTCTCAAGAGTCTTCTCCAACACCACAGCTCAAAACCATCAACTCTTTGGTGCTCAGCCGTCTTTATGGTTCAGCTCTCATTTCCATACATGACTACTGGAAAAACCATAGCTTTGACTAGATGGACCTTTTCAGCAAAGTGATGTCTCTGCTTTTTAATACGGTGTCTGGTTTGTCATAGCTTTTCTTCCAAGGAGCAAGCGTCTGTTAATTTCACAGCTACAGTTTATCATCTGCAGTGATTTTGGAGCTCAAGAAAATAAAGTCTGTCACTGTTTCCATTGTTTGCCCATCTATTTGCCATGAAGTGATGGGACCGGATGCCAAGGTCTTAGTTTTTTGAATATTGAGTTTGAAGCCAGATTTTTCACTCTCCTCTTTCACTTTCATCAAGAGTCTCTTTAGTTCCTTTTCATTTTCTGCCACAAAGGTGGTGTCATTTGCATATCTGATGTTACTGATATTTTTCCTGGCAATCTTGATTCTAGCTTGTGCTCATTCACCCTAGTATTTCACATAATGTGCTCTGCACATAAGTTAAATAAGCTGGGTGAAAAACTACAGCCTTGATATACTCCTTTCCCAATTTGAAACCAGACCATTGTTCCATCTCTGGTTCTAACTGTTGCTTCTTGACTTGGATAAAGATTGCTCAGGAGGCAGATGAGGCATCTCTTTAACAATTTTCCACAGTTTGTTGTGATCCACACAGTCCAAGGCTTTAGCATAGACAATTAAGCAGAAGTAGATGTTTTTTTTCCTGAAATTGTCTTGCTTTTTCTGTGGTCCACTGGATCATACTATCCATGGATTTTGCTATTTCTATGTAACATTATGAAAGATTGTTTGTACTTTATTAACTCCTTTATACAAATTAAATAAATGTTACCATATCATAACATTTTAAAATTGGCATTTTTCTGCTCTAACCCATATAGCTCAGTGAGCCATATTCAAATGCTACCCACATTAGTAAATGCAATATTGTACTATTCCAAATTGCAGAAAAGTTCAGGTATAAGATATTAAGTAGCAAATGATGTCAAACTAAAAGTAAGTGATGATACTGGTGCCAGGAAACCTCACAGAGCTGGAATTTTCTGTCTATTTGTGTAGTTTATATAACTTTCTTTAACTTAAAATTTTGGTTTCTAACTGAAGTCTATTTCTGTGTTTATTTTTGATATCCATTCATAACTCATTAGGTATGTGCAAATAAAATAAATGAAAACAAATGCTTTCATTAACACAATTGCTCTACAACATTTAGTTCAAATTTTTCTGTATTGGCTTTCCACGGATAAGAAACTTGGGAAAGGAGATAAATAAAGTGAAATACAACAATATCCCTCCTTTAATTCAAGAAAACAAAAGTAGGAGAACTGATACTTGTGCTCTAAAAAATATAAACAGTAGATACTAAAGATGCAGGTAGCGTAAATATTAACAGTAAATATTCACTGTTACTGTGACATTCAAATGTATGCCACAGTCCTTTCAAGTGTTTCAAAGTTCTCAAATAAAAACATTTTTTAAGAGACTATGAGTTGTGCCTTTGTAAAATATGCTTCAGATTATTTTAGAACATTGTGAAAATTAAGAAATTTTATTGCAAAGGAAAACCCTGTTAGGTCATCAAGAGAAAACAACTCTCTGGAAAGTATCCTTTTATTCTCTTCCAAGAAAAGATTAAATCACATTCCTATACTAACTGTATTGTATATAACCCCTTGTCTAAAGTGGGATTTTTTTTTTAAACTTAGAGCTATCTAGCCAGGATACATGATAAGTGAAAGACAAGGTGGTAAGAGAGGGGGGACAGGACAGGAGAGTTGATAGAACTTTTGCTTGTGTCCCAGAGTCTAGCATATGAACACACAGAAATCCTGGATTGAATGTGACAAAAAAAAAGAAACAAAAAAACCCAAGAACAGAAATATACTATTGGTCTCAAAACAAAGATGAAACTGGCAGGTGACATAAATATGGAAGGACCTAAGCCTAAAGTAATGACAGTGCATTAAAACCATAACAATTTCTGGGAAATGCTTGACCAGATATGTCTGTACTTTCAATGCCCAGACAAGGGCAAAGGTAGATTCTCAGCTAACACAGTAGGCTGGACCTGGGGTACCTACAATAAAACTAGGCACCAGAAAGGATGTTCATAATATTTTTGTCCATTGTGTTAATTTATGAGGGCTGCCACAGCAAATTACTATACAGTTGGTGGTTCAAGACAATGGGAATTTATGCTTTTACAGTTAGGGAAGCTAGAAGTCAAAAATCAAGATACCAGCAGGAAAAAAAAAGATGCCAGCAAGGCCATGCTTCCTGTTGATCTAGGGAAGACTCTTCCTTTCTAGCTTTTGGACTCTCCTAGCAATCTTCAAGGGAGAAGGCTATGGCACCCCACTCCATTACTCTTGCCTGGAAAATCCCATGGACGGTAGGCTGCAGTCCATGGGGTCGCGAAGAGTCGGATACGACTGAGTGACTTCACTTTCACTTTTCACTTTCATGCATTGGAGAAGGAAATGGCAACCTACTCCAGTGTTCTTGCCTGGAGAATCCCAGGGACGGGGGAGCCTGGTGGGCTGCCGTCTATGGGGTCGCACAGTCAGACACGACTGAAATGACTTAGCAGCAGCAGCAGTCTTCAAATTCCTGGGCTTGAGCTCCATCACTCTATTCTATGCAACCATCTTCACATAGCCACTGACATTGTACGTGTCTCCCTTTGTGCTCTCTTTTCCTAAGGAAACCAAACATCGGATTTGGGGCCCTCCCTAAATTCAATGGGACCTCCCTGGTGGCTTAGTCAATAAAGGATTTGCCTGCAATGCAGGAGATGTGGGTTCGATCCCTGGGTTGGTAAGATCCCCTGGAGAAAGGAATGGCTATCCACTCCAGTATTCTGGCCTAGAGAATTCCATGGACAGAGGAGCCTGGCAGGCTACAGTCCATGGGGTCACAAAGAGTCAGACACGATGAGTGACTTTCGTTAATTCAATAGGATTTAGTCTCAACACTTTTAATTAAATGCATCTGAGAAAACTTTATTTCCAAATAAGGTCACATTCTGAGGTTCTGAGTTGACATGAATTCTTGAGGGACAGAGTTTAATCCACATTGATCACTGCACCAAGAACATGGTGGTGGAGTGAAACATTCAGCCCCATTCAGTCTTCGTATAGAGCTATCTGGAGAAATTGCAAACCTGTCTGCCATGTTACCTAAATTTACATCATCTTTAGTCTAGAACACCAGTACTGGATAGTTACATAAAATAGGCATGTCAAAAAAGCCCCTAGCACCTAATCAGATATAAGGGAGGTTTCCATAATTCTAGACCCATGGAGAATTCCCAAATAATTTGAATTCATTCTGTTGATGATTGCTAAAGCTTTATGAAATGTCAGGGAAATTTAACTTTACTTATTTCATTATTGTTACCAAGTGCAAGCTAATGCTGCTTGCCACATGACAGGACAGTAAATCAAAAGACAAGATGTTGGAGCAAGGAACAGCCGCTTTATTCAGAAAGCTAACCAACTGAGGTTATGGAATAGCATCCCAAAGAACCATTTTACTTGATTTACAATTCAGGTTTCTTTTATATTAAAACTGTGGGAGGGGCTAGAGTGACTGACTAGTTGTTGCAAACTTCTTGAAGCCAGCCAGACCCTGGAGGGGATGATTTAATCTTTTGTTCTAGCAGCTGTCTGAGGCTTCCCTTAATGTTCAAAAACTAAGATCATTGCATCCGGTTCCATAACTTCATGGCAAATAGATGGGGAAAAAGTGGAAACAGTGGTAGATTTTATTTTCTTGGGCTCCAAAATTACTGCTGACAGTGACTGAAGGCATGAAATGAACAGACACTGGCTCCTTTAGAAGAAAAGTTATCACAAACCTAGACAGTGTATTAAAATGCAGAGACATCACTTTGCCGACAAAGGTCCATATAGTCAAAGCTATGGTTTTTCCAGTAATCATGTGTGGGTGTGAAAGTTGGATCATAAAGAAGGCTGAGCACCAAATAATTGATGCTTTTGAGCTGTGGTGCTGGAGAAGACTCTTGAGAGTCCCTTGGAGAGAAAGGAGATCAAACCAGTCAATCCTAAAGAAATCAATCCTGAATATTAACTAGAAGGATTGATGCTGAAGCCAAAGATCCAATACTTTGGCCACTTGATGTGAAGAGCTGAGTCATTGGAAAAGACCCTGATGCTGGGAAAGATTGAGGGTAGGAGGAGAAGGGAGGGACAGAGGATGAGATGATTGGATGGCATCAAAGACTCAATGGACATGAGTTTGAGCAAACTCTGGGAGATAAGTGAAGGATTAGGGAAACCTGATGTGCTCTATTCCATGGGGTCGAAAAGAGTTGTACACAACTTAGCAACTGATCAACAACAACAAAGCAGCTGTCCACATAGGTCTCATCAGGATGTTCCTGTAAACCTCCAAGACAAAGTTTAATTTATGTTCTGCTATTTTTTATTTTTATTTGAATGAAAAGAGTGATATCTTTAAAGGTCAAGCATGGGAGACAGAGACTTGAGAAAGGGCTGTTATATATATTTCAGGCTATAGCCAACAGTCTTTTGCAAAAATTAACAAAGCAGAAAGTTTAGAGCTGAAGGAACAGATCCAGTATGGAGTCAATTTGTTCTTGTCTGTTATCTATTAATTTCTTATTTATAATTGTACACAGAAGACAAAAGGTATGAGAAATGGACAAGAAGTGAAATTGTTTTGATTCATAACCTATATTTGATAATGACCAGTTGATTCAGTTCAGTTCAGTTCAGTTCAGTCGCTCAGTCGTGTCCGACTCTTTGCGACCCCATGCCCATGGGATCCCAGCTTCCTCACTAATAAAATGGAGATTATCATAACTCTTTTGCTTACAACACAGATTTTGATGAAGGCAACATGAAACAGTGAATTTGAAAGCCTGTTGAAAACTGAAAGATGCTATGCGGATAAGAGCAAGGAATTAAGGGCTTTGGAAACTGCCTATCATGACTGCAAAAGAAATCTGCAGAGGCAATGTTTAAAGGTTAATATAGCCCAAAAGATTGAAGTCTAAGTAGAAAAACCCTACAAGTGGTGAAAGACTTTCCTCAAAGGAACAGCAAATACTTCCATAAACTGCATTATTTCAAACAATGTAAGTAAAATCAGAAAAATGAACAATGAAGATAAGCATGTTCTTTATAAGGTGAGCTAACTGGGTTCAACTATCGTCAAGCTTTAAACTATGTGTAAACATTGGTGCCCAAGTTTATTTTTAGCTTTGTGGTTAGCTCTGTCATGGGTTTCTCACTGGCTTCTTAAGCAGTTTCATTGGCATGTACTGTAATTTACATTTAGCAAAAGAAAATCTGAATCTTTACTAACATTAAAATTCTTGCAGGAAAGTAAAAAGCTGCTCATTAGCTCAGTTCACAGAGTTTGCTTTCTGCAACAAAGCATTGCCCACTAACCTACACACTATAAAATTGCTATTGAAAGTTATTTTTCTTACCAGCATTAAAAAATAAATTGTTGTTCAGTGCTAAGTCATGTCGAACTCTTTGCAACCCCATGGACTGCAGCACACCAGGTTTTCCCGTCCTTCACTATCTCCCGGAGTTTGCTCAAACTCATGTCCATTAGGCTATGATAAATCATAATAGAAAAAAATATTAATAAAATCTAATGTATCACATGTGTTAAAAAATATTTTGGAAGAAACATAAAATATAAAAATTAAAAAAACTAGGAAGCTTCTGCATACTGCAAACTTGTTTTGGTATTACTGTTATCTTGACTACAATAGCATAAGTGAAACAGTAACTTTTTACCACTGGAAAAATCTCATGCTCGTTTTATCCCCACAATGCCAAGGCCAATCAACCAGAGACTTATTTTACTAAACACTAGGACTATAGCTCTCAATTCCTAGTTTAGACATCCTATCTTATGATTCCATTTGACTACTTCTTTATTCATTTTCTCTAATCAAGAGTAGACTCAACAGGAAATCTGCCTGGAAATAATTAGAATGATATATGCTTTTCCTTGTATCTTTCTTACATCTTACGAATGGAATAAGTAACACAATCTTTAGCACATAATCAAAAGTTTATACTGGTGCTCACACCTCTTCAGTCCAGCCCATAAATCATCAATCAAGACTGTCTCCTCTATTGTGTACACATTAGTGAAATTGAGTATGCCAGCAAATTCACATCAGGAAACATCCATAATGTCATATTGTTGGAGCGCTTAGCTGCTCCATCACTGATATAACGTGAAGAGGCAAATTCTCAACAAGAAACTTTTGGCGTCGTATTTCCAGCTCTTCTCCCTCTTGCTCTCCCCTACTCCAGACCTTGTTGAGGTCTATTTTTCCCATTTGTCTTCCCATTGCTTCATATTTCACCATTTTCCAAACTCTTACATGGAGACAGTCTGCTTGGTTTTGATATTGAATTACTCTATGATTTATTTCTTGTATCTTTCTCCTCTTGACCATAAATTTTATGCCAAAAGACTGGTTCTACACCATCCAAGAGGCAAATATAAGGGACACTAAAGCTGAGCTAGAATCTTCCATGCCACTTCTTCTGATAAGAAATTTGTGTCAGTCACTGTACTGAGATTAAAGATTAAAATATTAGAAAGATAATTTTGGCTTCCTAAGTGCTTTTAATAGTGAACACATAATTGCAGGAGAGACCTGAGAATATGTAATTCTAACATAATGCAGAAAACTACAAAAATAAAATAGTAGGGTTTTCTGAGGCCTATGAGAAAAGAAGGAGAAATACCAATTTTGTTTAATTGGTAAAAAGTTAGATATATGAGCTGAAAATGTTTGAACAATATATAAGGGAGTCCCATGACTTAATTTAGATTAAGGGGTTTTAAAGGATTAGTATCATCATATCTGTCTGTTATGGACAGGGAGGCAAAAAGGTATTACACTGAAAGATGAACTCCCCAGGTTGGTAGGTGCCCAATATACTACTGGAGGAGAGTAGGAAATAACTTCAGAAGAATGAAGAGACAGAGCCAAAGTAAAAACAACACCCAGTTGGAGATGTGATCAGTGATGGGAGTAAAGTTCAATGCTGTAAAAACCAGTAGTGCATAAGAACTGGAATGTTAGGTCCATCAGTGAAGGCAAATTGCAAGTGGTCAAACAGGAGATGGCAAAAGTGAATGTCAACATTTTAGGAATCAGTCAACTAAAATGGACTGAAATGGGCAAATTTCACTCAGATGACCATTGTATCTCCTACTATGGAAAAGAATCTCTTAGAAGAAATGGAGGGGCAATCATAGTCAACAAAAGAGTCCAGAATGCAATGCGTGGATGCAGTCTCAAAAATGACAGAATGATCTCTGTTTGTTTTCAAGGCAAACCATTCAATATCACAGTAATCCAAGTCTATGCCCCAACCAGTAATGCTGAAGATGCTGAAGTCGAACAGTTCTTTGAATACCTATAAGACCTTGTAGAACTAACACCCAAAGACATGTCCTTTTCATTACAGGGGACTAGAATGCAAAAGTAGCAAGTCAAGAGCTACCTGGAATGACAGACAAATTTAGCCTTGGAGTACAAAATGCAGCAGGTCAAAGATTAACAGAACTTTGCCAAGAGACTACACTGGTCATAGCAAACACCCTCTTTCAACAACACAAGAGAAGACTCTACACATGGACATCAACAGATGGTCAGTACCAAAATCAGACTATATCCTTTGCAGCCAAAGATGGAGAAGCCTTATACAGTCAGCAAAAACAAGACGTGGGAGCTAACTGTGGCTCAAATCATGATCTCATTGCCAAATTCAGACTTAAATTGAAGAAAGTAGGGAAAACCACTAGACTATTCAGGTGTGGCCTAAATCAAATCTCTTACAATTATACAATGGAAGTGAGAAATAGATTCAAGGGATTAGATCTGAAAGACAGAGTGCCTGAAGAGCAATCGACAGAGGTTTGTGACGTTGTACGGGAGACAGGGATCAAGACCATCCTCAAGAGAAAGAAATGCAAAAGGGCAAAATGGTTTTATGAGGAGGCCTTACAAATAGCTGAAAAAAGAAGAAAAATTAAAGGCAAAGGAGAAGAGGAAAAGTATACCCATTTAAATGCAGAGTTCCAAAGAATAGCAAGGAAAGATAAGAAAGTCTTCTTAAGTGATCAATGCTAAGAAATAGAGGAAAACAATAGAATGGGCAAGACTAGAGATCTCTTCAAGAAATATTAGAGATGCCAAGGGAAAATTTCATTCAAAGATGAGCACAATAAAGGACAGAATTGGTATGGACCTAACAGAAGCAGAAGATATTAAGAATAGGTGGCAAGAATACACAGATGAACTATACAAAAGAGATCTTCATGACACAGATAACCATGAGGGTGTGATCACACCTAGAGCCAGACATCCTGGAATGCAAAGTCAAGTGGACCTTAGGAAGCATCAGTAGGAACAAATCTAGAGGAGGTGATGGAATTCCAGTTGAGCTATTTCAAATCCTGAAAGATGATGCTGTGAAAGTGCTGCACTCAATATGCCAACAAGTCTGGAAAAGTCAGCAGTGGCCACAGGACTGGAAAAGTTCAGTTGTCATTCCAGTCCCAAAGATGCAATTCCAAAGAATGTTCAGACTACTGCTCAATTGCACTCATCTCACATTCTAGCAAAGTAACGTTCAAAATTCTCCAAGCAGTATGTGAACCGTGAACTTCCAGATGTTCAAGCTGGTTTCAGAAAAGGCAGAGGAACCAGAGATCAAATTGCCAACATCTGCTGGATCATCAAAAAAGCATGAGAGTTCCAGAAAAACATCTACTTCTGCTTTATTGACTGACTGCAACAAAGCCTTTGACTGTGTGGATCACAGCAAACTGTGGAAAATTCTGAAAGAGATAGGAATATCAGACCACCTGACTTGCCTCCTGAGAAATCTGTATGCAGGACAAGAAGCAACAGTTAGAACTGGACAAGGAACAACAGACTGGTTCCAAATTGGGAAAGGAATAAGTCAAGACTGTATATTGTCACCCTGTTTATTTAACTTATATGCAGAGTACATTATGCGAAATGCCAGGCTAGTAGAAGCACAGGCTGGAATCAAGATTGCTGGAAAAATTATCAGTAACCTCAGATATGCAGATGACACTACCCTTATGGCAGAAAGCAAAGAACTAAAGAGCATCTTGATGAAGTGAAAGAGGAGAGTGAAAAAGTAGTCTTAAAACTCAACATACAGAAAACTAAGATCAAGGCATCTGGTCCCATCATTTCATGGCAAATAGATGGGGAAATAATGGAAACAGTGACAGACTTTATTTTGGGGGGGGCTCCAAAATCACTGCAGATGGGGACTGCAGCCATGAAATTAAAAGACACTTGCTCCTTGGAAGAAAAGTTATGACCAGCCTAGACAGCATATTAAAAAGCAAAGATATTACTTTGCCAACAAAAGTCCATCTAGTCAGAGCTATGGTTTTCCAGTAGTCCTGTATGGATGTGAGAGTTAGATTGTAAAGAAAGCTGAGTGCCAAAGAATTGATGCTTTTGAACTGTGGTGTTGTAGGAGACTCTTGAGAGTCCCTTGGACAGTAAGAAGTTCCAACCAGTCCATCCTAAAGGCAATCAGTCCTGAATATTTATTGGAAGGACTAACGCTGAAGCTGAAACTCCAATACTTTGGCCACCTGATGTAAAGAACCAACTCATTTGGAAAGATACTGATGCTGGGAAAGATTGAAGGTGGGAGGAGAAGGAGACAGCAGAGGATGAGATTGCTGATTGGCATCACTGATGCAATGGACATGAGTTTGAGTAGGCTCCAGGAGTTGGTGATGGTGTGCTGTAGTCCATGGGGTCACAAAGGATCAGACATGACTGAGCCCCTGAACTGAACTGATCAGGCTGATAAAAATAGGAGACTAAAATTTTACAAGATAATATGGAGAAGTATTGTTTGTCACTACTCTGACCTTGAGTACAGTTTCTTTACTACACAATTAGAAAAGAGGAAACATAATTTAAAACTAGATCTGCACTAAACATTTCTGCTTATGCCTACTCTCGTACTATGTAGTACAATGGACTGGGGAAGTATGCTTACATTTTAGCAACTTCTGAATACCTTCAAAACTTTGTAGTATTTGAATACTTGCTGATCTCCTGTAGTATAATTTATGGAATATTTTAAGTTATATGCCTTTTCACTTAGCCTAAGTCTTCCCTGGTAGGTCAGTTGGTAAAGAATCCACCTGTAATACAGGAGACCCTGGTTCTATTCCTTGATCAGGAAGATATGCTAGAGAAAGGATACATTACCCACTCCAATATTCTTGAGCTTCCCTCGTGGCTCAGCTGTTAAAGAATCTGCCTCCAATGCTGGTGACCTGGGTTTGATCCCTGGGTTGGGAAGAGCCCCTGGAGAAAGGAATGGCTACCCACTACAGTATTCTGGCCTGGGGTATTCCATGGACTGTATAGTCCATGGGGTCACAAAGAGTCAGACACAACCAAATGACTTTCACTTAACTTCACTTAGGCTAGTATGAGGCAGTGAAGCAGTACTAATTGTGAAATTATTAATTTTATGTGATATTAGCATACATATAGTATATATAATATATTATAATGTACATTAAAATGCTATTGACAACACAAGTATAAATAATCTTCCACACTTTGTAACTCAGACCTCAGTGTGGGAAATGGTGGTATCTCTAAGTAGTGTCTGTAAGTCAACAAAAGTCTCCACTTGTCCACAAATGTAGGTAAATGTAGTTTATCCTATAAAGACTGCCATTTTGATCATTTTGATCTTTTATTCAAGGAGTATTAGTCATTAAGAACTAAATATTGGATATACTTCTCACAAGCTGTGTGACTTGAGGCAATCTACTTAGCCTCTGTGTGTCTCCATTTTGTCTTGTGAAAGTAAGAAAATGATATTTGCCTTTCAGAGCTGTTTCTAGGATTGAATGAAACCGTGTATTCCAAGCCTTAGGCATGATCCTCGGCACACATTAATCAAACTATAAAATGTAGATGCTTGTGTTATATTTGGGTTTTCTAACAAAGTGGAAAATTGTCTCCAGAGAGAAGCTGATGAATTTCATTTGGATTATCTGGTAATCATTTTCTTGCCACTTCCCATTAATTGATAAATTTGAAGCAGAATAAGAGTCCTTTTGATATGAATTCATGAAAATTATGAGGACTGTGCGACTTCACTTTCACTTTTCACTTTCATGCATTGGAGAAGGAAACGGCAATCCACTCCAGTGTTCTTGCCTGGAGAATCCCAGGGACGGGGGAGCCTGGTGGGCTGCTGTCTATTGGGTCACACAGAGGCGGACACGACTGAAGTGACTTAGCAGCAGCAGCAGCAGAAGAAGAAAATCATTACAATAAACTTCTCTAAGTAGCAGGGAACCACAGAAAGATAAGAGAATACAGGAGCAGCTTAAGATGATTTCTTATAGTAGCTGTCATCTAATGACAATTTACTGTGTCTCAAATGCATATAGTGTCTTACTTAATTCTTTTAATAATTTCACAAATTATATCATTTAATAGATGAGGAAACTGAGGTTCCAAGGGCTTAAGTAACTTGCCAAAATTAGAGCACAAAGATACTGGGTTGGAGGCACATTTGAGCACAGTGTAAGTTCCTTATATGCTATTCAGGTAATCTTTGGGTAGCTTTTGACATGTCTTCTAAGAGATACAAGAACCAGCACTAGAGAGGAGAGAGCTAAAGGCAAATTTTATCTCCTGGACACTCCCCCCCCCCACCCCCCCAGGGACATGGTAGAGTAAAGTTCCAAGTCTAATAGGTCCTATTAGGAAAAAAGAACGGAGGCAATTTGTGAGGAGAAGAAAAATCCATCATGAAAAACTAACCTCTTTTTCCTTACACATACATTCAAAGCAATCCTATAAGCATGTCAACTTAAATGAAATAATTAGCGTAAGAGCTTCAACATGAGATACAACACGATGCCAAAATTAATCTTGGGTATTTAATGAAATACCATCTCTTCTTTTAACCAAAAGTCTGACAACCTAGTGACAGTACAAATCTGTTCCACAGGCCATTTAATTAAGAACTATCATATAGAAACCTATTTTGATCATCAAATAAAAAAGATTCTTGTTTAAATCAAGATGTTTACATGGCAGTTTCTTGAGATCAAAGATGTCTTTTGCATACTTGGAAATAATCTTTAATCATTTTGGGGTTGGGTTATGATTAAGGTATCATCCATTTCTTATTCTAAACTTACATGTTTGTCTTTCTTGATCTTGAATATTGTTGCATCTTAATCCATTTAAAATATCTCCATCACCACAGACAAAAAAAAATGTTTTTATGCTATTATTACATAACATCTAGTGCTTCTGTTTATTCAATCAGCCACATTTGTTCTAATAGTAATTTAAGAAATTACATATTCTGAATTTTCAATAAGGATATAAGGCATGGAAAGTTTTGTTAAGAATAGGGGAAGATGAGGCTACAGAGTGCTAATTTGCTTGGCATTGAGTTTCTTTATTTTTTCCTTCCTTCCTTTCTTTCAGTTCTCTGAAAGATATTTGAACCATGTTCTCTATAACAACAAAAGTTTCCATTCACATTTTATATTATTTCTGGGGGTTATTTTCTCTTAAACATAGTTTTTGGAAACAAATGAGAAAAATTTAAGCCATCTAAACCTCTTACAATTTGACTCCAGGAGGAAGTAGGAGGCTAACAGAAAAAAGAAAAAGGGAAACTCAATATGTATGACATATACTTTATGATTATATTATGTTAAAGCTTTTGAAGATGAAGAGCAAATTACTTCTTATTCTTATTGTCCATGGGTCATATCTAGCCTATCTATAAGAAATATTAGTTTTGTACTAATAATATCTTCATACTAATAATTTCATTTAAAAATACAGTCTTTAAAATATTCCCATAGTTATGATTCCAGTGTGCTACTTACATATATTTATAAGGAAGTATAAAAATTAATATACTACTAATTTGTAAATGCAAAAAATGGAACACGGAGAAACTAAGGGACAGGTCAGATGGCTACAGTTGCCACCTAGCAGCACTTCCATAGAGGAGAGATCTTAAGCCTTGAGGCTGTACTCTGCTTTCAATATTTGGAAACCAATTTTTAAAATAACAGATAGATATCAAATAAAACATTTGATTTGTCATAAGAGTGTATAGAATATTTGCTTACAAATAATTTTATTCTAAGCAGACAAATCACTTTCAGAATCCTCATGGGTTTCAGAATCCTTATATCTCTATAAGCCTGAAAAACAACTTCCTCATAAAACATAAAGCAGAAAGATGCACATATTTTTTGCATTTCTAAATAACAGACTGATTACCTAAAATGTCAAAACAGTTACAGAATCCCAAATTACTTTGTATTTTATTTTCAATATTTGATAAGGAAACGATCATTCCTTTATTAACAATTTTTGGTATTCTTTCTCTTTATTCTACATGATTAAATTATACACATTTTATTACTAGGAATATANTATTTAATGCTTATTATTTTTCAGATAATATGCTAAATACTTTCATATATTACCTCTTGGGAGCCCTCCAAGTCATTTTATGAAGTAAGCATTCCCATTATATTTACAGGGAAATTAGTTTTATGAGCTTGAATCACTTACACAAAGTCACAGGATGTGGTCAGCAGAATTTTAATATGACCTCCAAGATCCCCATCCCTTGGAGTACATAAACTGCATAATCCCTGGATCTGTGAACATGATGGATTTCACTCCTGGGATTAGGTTGTTATTTGGCACAGTTCATTTTAATAAAAGGAGATTATCTTCAGTGGGGCTGACCTAATCAGGTGTTCCTTGAAAAATCAACTGATGTCTTACTGAAGCCAATGATTCAGTCAGAGAGACTGAAAGCATCATGGAGATTTGACAGTAGAGAAAACTGGTTTTTGGCTTTGAAGATAGAGAGGGTCATGTAGCTACATTCTTAGTGGGTTTCAATGAATTGAGAGTAGCCCACAAGCAGACGTCCAGAAAAATGGGGACCTCAGCCCTACAACCACAAGGAATTGAAGTTTGCCAAAAGCCTGAAAGAACTTGAAAGTGAATTCATCCTAAATGGCTTCAGACAAAACCTAAGTACAGTGAACACCTTGATTTCAGGCTGGAAAGTAGCAGAATGGAGAATCATGTCATGCTAAGCCTGGTCTGCTGATTTACAAAACTAAGAACTAACTGAAGCATGTTGCTTTAAGCCACTATATGTGTGGCAAAGTGTTACACAGCTTAAAAATAGAGCTACATAAGTCCAAGTTTACTCACAAGAAACCTGATTATACTGCCTCTGTCCCTCCACCCTATTCTTCTAAACAATCTAGACACTACTTCATGAAAACAGTAAATTTATTTACTACTCTTGATAGAATATGTCTTTCTACAACCCTATGTGATTCAACCTTTTATTTAATGGAAAAAGAACTGGATTTGGAGTTGATAATATTTCTTTCACAAGTTAAATAAAATGGTACTATTTGCTTACTTACTTATTTATGTGGAAATGTCTTGAATAAACTAGCATATAGCAATTGCTCAATAAACTTTGTTGGCCACTTTGCTAATAATTATTACTAAAAATTTAAACCATGAAATGTATCAAAACTATCAAACATCTATCTATCTTTGCTGTTGTTTAGTCACTAAGTCATGTCTGACTCTTTTGGGACCCCACAGACTGTGGAGCCTAGCAGGCTCCACATGGGATTTCCCAGGCAAGAACAGTAGAGTAGATTGCATTTCCTTATCCAGGGTATCTTCCTGACCCAGGAATCAAAGACACATCTCCTCCTTAGAAGGTGGATTCTTTACCATTGAAAGGCCTGGGAAGCCCATATCTGTATCAGTTATATATTAAAAAGTTGGTTTCATTTCTAATGCTTTACCTGGCTTAATATAGCACCCTTCAAAGACAAAATTCCTACTTATAACTCAAAATTTGCTAGATTTATATTTCCTTGATCCCTCAGGTAGAATCAGAAGATTTTCAAAGGGTTCCAACTTTATTATAAACACCACACACATGCATGTTATTTTCTGTTAGCATGTTCAACATCTTAAACATGTTCATATCACAAGCTCTTAGGACAAATATGCAATATTTAGTAAATGTTTTCCAAATGAATATTTAAAATTTTATAAGGAAGATATAAATTTAGAATGTATAAAGATAGGTCAAAAAATTCCTACTAAAGATTTCTGATTGATAAATATAAAGGCATATACGCCTTTAGAGTAAACATAGCAAATGAATTATCTCAATGACTAAATATCAAGAAAATAGTTTCATGCTCATCAGACGAGGCACTAGCTTATAAATAAAATGAATAGGATTTTTTTAAAGTAATTATTTGAAGGATGTCAAGAAGAAAGTGAAGGTTGGAAAATGTACTTTTCCAAAAAATCCTATTCAATACTTGAAATGTCTGAGTCTGTTATTAATTCCAACATGTTATGGTTATAGGTTGTTTTTTTTTTTAATGTAGCTTCCTGTTTATAAGAAAACAATTTGTCTAGGAAAAGCCTCAAATTTTTCTTGAACATAAAATTGTTCCTACCAAAGTACAACTTTGATGAGACTAGTAAATTGAATTGTAGAAACACAGATATATACATTTCATTTTTTATTATTGCCGTACGAATTACAAATCCCTACGTTACAAAACTATCAATACCATTATATAATTATTGTTTTCTGGAGTTATTTTTCAAATCACGTAGGAGAAGAAAACAGTTGCAAAAATGTATTTTACTCTTTTACATTTAACTATCTTTCTGGTGCTCTTTGGGCTTTCCAGATGGCTCAGCAGGTAAAGACTTGACCTGCAATGCAGGAGACCCAAGAGACTTGGGTTTGATGCATGGGTTGGGAAGATCCCCTGGAGGCAGGGTATGGCACTCCACTCCAGTATTCTTCCCTGGAGTATCCTATGGGCAGAGGAGCCTAGAGGGTTACAGTCCTTGGGGTCACAAAGAGTACTACATGACTGAAGCAACTTAGGATACATACCTGCACTGGTGCTCTTTATTTTTTATCATATGGATTCAAGTTACAGTTGACCCTTGAACAGTTCAGTTCAGTCATTCAGTATTGTCTGACTTTGTGACCCCATGGACTGCAGCATGCCAGTCTTCCCTGTCCATCACCAACTCCCAGAGCTTGCTCAAACTCAGGTCCATCGAATCAGTGATGCCATTCAACCATTTTATCCTCTGTCATCCCCTTTTCCTGCCTTCAATCTTGCCCAGCATCAGGGTCTTTTCTAAGGAGTCAGCTCTTCTCAAGAGGTGGTCGAAGTATTGGAGTTTCAGCCTCAGCATCAGTCCTTCCAAAGAACACCCAGGACTGATCTCCTTTAGGATGGACTGGCTGGATCTCCTTGCAGTCCAAGGGACTATCAAGAGTCTTCTCCAACACCACAGTTCAAAAGCATCAATTCTTTAGTGCTCAGCTTTCTTTATAGTCCAACTCTCACATCCATACATGACCACTGGAAAAACCACAGCTTTGACTAGATGGACCTTTGTTGGCAAAGTAATGTCTCTGCCTTTTAATATGCTGTCTCGGTTGGTCATAACTTTCCTCCCAAGGAGTAAGCGTCTTTTAATTTCATGGCTGCAGTCACTATCTGCAGTGACTTTGGAACCCCCCAAAATAAAGTCTCTCACTATTTCCACTGTTTCCCCATCTATTTCCCAAGAAGTGATGGGACTGGATGCCTTGATCTTAGTTTTCTGAATGTTGAGTTTTAAGCCAACTTTTTCACTCTTCTCTTTCATCAAGAAGCTTTTTAGTTCCCCTTCACTTTCTGCCATAAGGGTGGTGTCATCTGCATATCTGAGGTTATTGATATTTCTCCCAGCAATCTTGTTTCCAGCTTGTGCTTCCTCCAGCCCAGCGTTTTTCATGGTGTACTCTGCATATTAGTTAAATAAGCAGGGTGACAATATACAGCCTTGACGTACTCCTTTTCCTATTTGGAACCAGTCTGTTGTTCCATGTCCAATTCTAACTGTTGCTTCTTGACCTGCATACAGATTTCTCAGGAGGCAAGTCAGGTGGTCTGGTATTCCCATCTCTTGAAGAATTTTCCACAGCTTTTGTGATCCACACAGTCAAAGGCTTTGGCATAGGCAATAAAACAGAAGTAGATGTTTTTCTGGAACTCTTGCCTTTTTGATGATCCAACAGATGTTGGTAATTTGATCTCTGGTTCTTCTGCCTTTTCTACATCCAGCTTGAATATCTGGAAGTTCAACGTTCATGTACCGTTGAAGCCTGGCTTGGAAAAGTTTGAGCATTCCTTTGCTAGCTTGTGAGATGAGTGCATTGTGTTGTAGTTTGATCATTGTTTGGTATTGCCTTTGTTTGGGATTGGAATGAAAACTGACCTTTTCCAGTCCTGTAACCACTGCTAAGTTTTCCAAATTTGCTTGCATATGAGTAGAGCTCTTGAACAACACGAGTTTAAACTTCACAGGCCAACTTATAATAAAACATTTTTTCAGTAAATACATACAACACTACATCAACACTGTGTTTAGTTTAATTGCTGAATATGGAACAGTAGGTATAGAGGGCCGACTGTGGGACTTGAGCTTCTTTGGATTTTGGTATTCATGGTAGATCCTAGCAACAAATTCTCTCACTTTGTGTTTATCTGGGAATGTATTAATTTCCCATTTTATTTTTTAGACTAGTTTTGCTTGATACAGAATTCATGCTTTAGAGACTTTGTTTTAGCACTTTAATATATTGTCCCACTGCCATCTGGCCTCCAAGCTTACTGATGAGAAGTCAACTCTTAATCATTTTGAGGTTCCCTTGTACATAATGAGTTATTTTTCTCTTAGTGCTTTCTAAATCATCTCTGTAATTGGCATTTGAAAGCTTGAATATATTATTCTAGACATTGATTTCCTTGACTTTTTTAATTACTTTCAGTTTGTCATGTTTCTTTCTGTGTATGTTTGTTTTCTTCGAATTTGAGAAGTTTTTGGCTATTGTATGTCAAATATTCTTTTTGTTTTTCTTTTTCCCTTCCTTCAGAAAATCAGAAGTTTAATGGTATCCTACAGATCTTTATGACTCTTCATTTTTATATATTTTTTTCCAGTTATTCATATTGGGTAATCTCAGTTAACCTATCATCAGGTTTTTGATTCTTTCTTCTGCTAAGCCAAATTTGATATGGAAACTCCTCTAAATTTTGTTTTTTTTCCTCTAAATTTTGATTCCAGTTATTGTTCTTGAAACTTCAATTTCTATTTTGCTATCATAAAACTTCTATCTTTGTACTGATATTCTTAATTCAAAGACATGTCATTATCATACTCTCCTTTAATTCTTTAGAGATGACTTCCTTTAGTTCTTTGAACATATTTTTAATAGCTCATTTAGATTTGTTATATAGTAAGTCTAGCATCTGTGCTCTCTAAGTGTTAGTTTCTATCAATTGCTCCACACTCTTCACCATGTGTTAATTATACACTCTTATGTCTTTTCCTAACTCACTTGTTTTGTGTGTGGAAATTCAGACATTTTAGCAAATATAACATGGCAACTTCAAAAATCATATTTTTCTTTACTCAGGGTTTATTTTTACTGATTGTTTCTTAATTTTTAATAACTTCCCTAGACTAATTCTATAAATTTATATTTATTTTGTTGTTAATAAAGTCTCAGCTCAGCTAATTTAGTGGTCAGCTAATGACTGGCCAGAAATTTCCTTACACTTTCAAATCAATAAATTCTCTACCTTTTGCTTGTGTGGTTTATAAAGACAATTTAAACATAATTTTTATTCCTATTCCTTCTGTGGCTTCTTTCAATATTTTCTCTTTAGTTTTAGTGTTCTGCATTTTACATATATTATGTAATTATATACCTTATTTTATACATATTATATATATATATTATGTAATTATATATGCATATATCCTGTGTGGTCTCTAGATTCCTGGATCTATAGTTTGGTGTCTGTCATAAACTTTGGAAAATTCTCAGTTATCACTACCATGAATATTTTTTCTGTTTCGTTTTTTTCTTCCAATTCTAATATTTGTAGTTTATATACATTGTAATAACGCTACAGTTGCTGGATATTTGTTCCATGCTTTACATTTTTTATTTTCTTTGCATCAAAGTTTTGGAAATTGCTATTAACATATATTTCAGTTCAGTTCAGTTCAGTTACTCAGTCATGTCCAACTCTTTGAGACCCCATGAATCACAGCAGGCCAAACCTCCCTGTCCATCACCAACTCCTGGATTTCACTCAAACTCATGTCCATTGAGTCGGTGATACCATCCAGCCATCTCATCCTCTGTTGTCCCCTTCTCTTCCTGCCCCCAGTCCCTCCAGCATCAGGGTTTTTCCAATGAGTCAACTCTTCACATGAGGTGGCCAAAGTATTGGAGTTTCAGCTTCAGCATCAATCTTTCCAAAGAACACCCAGGACTGATCTCCTTTAGAATGGACTGGTGGGATCTCCTTGCAGTCCAAGGAACTCTCAAGAGTCTTCTCCAACACCACAGTTCAAAAGCATTGATTCTTCGGCGCTCAGCTTTTTTCACAGTCCAACTCTCACATCCATACATAACCACAGGAAAAACCATAGCCTTGACTAGACGGACCTTTGCTGGCAAAGTAATGTCTCTGCTTTTTAAGATGTTATCTAGGTTGGTCATAACTTTCCTCCCAAGGAGTAAGCGTCTTTTAATTTCATGGCTGCAGTCACCATCTGCAGTGATTT
The DNA here is from genome assembly GCA_006410935.1 of Redunca redunca. NCBI lineage: Eukaryota > Metazoa > Chordata > Mammalia > Artiodactyla > Bovidae > Redunca > Redunca redunca. Next base: position 52,017 of record SJYQ01005301.1, read on the forward strand.
TGGAGCCCCCCCAAAATAAAGTCTCTCACTATTTCCACTGTTTCCCCATCTATTTCCCATGAAGTGATGGGACCAGATGCAATGATCTTCATTATCTGAATGTTGAGCTTTAAGCCAACTTTTTCACTCTTCTCTTTCATCAAGAAGCTTTTTAGTTCCTCTTCACTTTCTGCCCAAAGGGTGGTGTCATCTGCATATCTGAGGTTATCAATATTTCTCCCACAAATCTTGATTCCAGCTTGTGCTTCTTTCAGCGAAGTGTTTCTCATGATGTACTCTGCATATAAGTTAAATAAGCAGGGTGACAATATACAGCCTTGATGTACTCCTTTTCCTATTCAGAACCAGTCTGTTGTTCCATGTCCAGTTCTAACTGTTGCTTCCTGACCTGCATATAGGTTTTTCAAGAGGCAGGTCAGGTGGTCTGGTATTCCCATCTCTTTCAGAATTGTCCACAGTTTATTGTGATCCATACAGTCAAAGGCTTTGGCATAGTCAATAAAGCAGAAATAGATGTTTTTCTGGAATTCTCTTGCTTTTTGGTGATCCAGCAGATGTTGGCAATTTAATCTCTGGTTCCTCTGCATTTTCTAAAACCAGCTTGAATATCTGGAAGTTCACGGTTCACTTATTGTTGAAGCCTGGCTTGGAGAAATTTGAGCATTACTTTACTAGGGTGTGAGATGAGTGCAATTGTGCAGTAGTTTGAGCATTCTTTGGCATTGCCTTTCTTTGGGATTGGAATGAAAACTGACCTTTTCCAGTCCTGTGGCCACTGCTGAGTTTTCCAAATTTGCTGGTATATTGAATGCAGCACTTTCACAGTATCATCTTTCAGGATTTGAGATTGCTCAATTGGAATTCCATCACCTCCACTAGCTTTGTTCGTAGTGATGCTTTCTAAGGCCCACTTGACTTCACATTCCAGGATGTCTGGCTCCAGATGAGTGATCACACCATCATGATTATCTTTGTCATGAAGATATTTTTGTACAGTTCTTCTGTATATTCTTGCCACCTTTTCTTATTATCTTTTGCTTCTGTTAGGTCCATATTTTTTCTGTCCTTTGTTATGCCCATCTTTGCATGAAATGTTCCCTTGGTATCTCTAATTTTTTTGAAGAGATCTCTAGTCTTTCCTATTCTGTTGTTTTCCTCTATTTCTTTGCACTGATTGCTGAGGAAGGCTTTCCTATATCTCCTTGTCATTCTTTGGAACTCTGTATTCAAATGGGTATATCTTTCCTTTTCTCCATTGTCTTTAATTTCTCTTTTTTTTATAGCTATTTGTAAGGCCTTTTCAGACAACCATTTTGCCTTTTTGTATTTCTTTTTCTTGGGTGTGGTCTTGATCCCTGCCTCCTGTAAAATGTCACAAACCTCTGTCCATAGTTCATCAGGCACTCTATCTATCAGATCTAGTCCCTTAAATCTATTTCTCACTTCCACTGTATAATCATAAGGGATTTGATTTAGGTCATACCTGAATGGCCTAGTGGTTTTCCCTACTTTCTTTAGTTTAAGTCTGAATTTGGCAATAAGGAGGTCATGATCTTAGCCACAGTCAGCTCCTGGTCTTGTTTTTGATGACTGTATAGAGCTTCTCCATCTTTGGCTGCAAATTAACCATCCCCATTTTAGGATATGGAGCTGCTGCAAAGAGAGATTAAATTATCCAATAAAATTTTCAAAATGTGAAGGTGGTAATGTTTGGATCAGAGTCCAGCTATGTAGACAACAACGAATGCTCCTTAACAACATCCTATTGTGCTTCTTTTGGAAAGATGGCAAAACTTGCTGCAGTTTTTCACTCTAAATCTTGTCTGACTATTTGCAATCCCATGGACTGTAGTATGTCAGGCTCCTCCGTCCTCCACTATTACCTGGAGTTCACTCAAATTCATGTCCATTGAGTTGGTGATGCTATCTAACCATCTCAGCCTCTGAAGCCCTCTTATCTTTTTGCCTTCAATCTTTCCCAGCATCAGGGCCTTTCTAAAAAGTCAGCTCTTAGCATCAGGTGGCCAAAGTAATGGGGCTTCTGCTTCAGTAACAATCCTTTCAATGAATATTCAGAGTGGATTTCCTTCAGGACTGACTGGTTTGATCTCCTTGCAGTCCAAGGGGCTCTCCACAGTCTTCTTCAGCACCACAGTTTGAAAGCATCAATTCTTTGGTGCTCAGACTTATTTATAACTCTACTATGACATCCACACATGACTACTGGAAAAACCATAGCTTTGACTATATGGACCTTTGTCAGCAAAATGATGTCTCTGTTTTTTTTTTTTTTTTTTTTTTTTTTTTTAATATGTTCTCTTGGTTTGTCATATCTTTCCTTCCAAGAAGGAAGAGTTTTTTTTTTTTTTAATTTCATGGCTGCAGTCACCATCTATGGTGATGGCAAAAATAAACTCCATATATTCTAAGTGAAAATAGAAGCTTAAAAATGATGACAAAGTCAGAGAATATAATATTCTACACAGAAGTTAGGTTAAAGAGCCATCTTTGGGCTCTAACTGCATTTCATATAAGTGGATAGAAGATCAGCCTCCTATAAATAATTTAAGACAAAATTTGGGACATAGATTTCTGTGATTAGCATAAACTTAACTAAGAAGAGGGGAAAAAAAGGCTCATTTGTTCACAGCCTAAAACCCTCTCTTCTTTTGCCCTAAAAGTGAAGCAGTGTAATTTGAAAAGTTAGACCATCTATTCTCATTTTAAATTCTTATTATTCCACCTGTGAAATATGTCATTTCCAAGATAGCTTCCAGTTCTTAGCTTTTCAGGTTTCTATGAGTATATCATGTTACCTTGCATTTCCTACAAATTCAAGGAAAGACTGCAAGCCTTGTCTCCAAATAATAATTAACCCTTAAAAATCTTTTAGTTTTCTTAATTTTTCTAATTTACAGATGGTTTCTACCCATGTATAGCTTAATAAAAATAACAGGTCGCTGTATTTCAGTGTTTTACTTAAAAGACAATGAACATCTGCAATTTTGGGAAATATAAAGATTTTTCTAGAGTTAATTAAAGATCTTTCTAGAGTTAATTAAGTTGAACTTGTAAATTTTATCCTGGTATATAGTTTTGGTTTGGAAGAGCCCAGATAGAAAAAAGCAATATGAAAAGGAAGGTAAAGACAAGTAAGAAAATATGCTTTCAGTTCAGTTCAGTCGCTCAGTCGTGTCCGACTCTTTGCGACCCCATGAATCGCAGCACGCCAGGCCGCCCTGTCCATCACCATCTCCTGGAGTTCACTCAGATTCACGTCCATCGAGTCCGTGATGCCATCCAGCTATCTCATCCTGGGTCGTCCTCTTCTCCTCCTGCCCCCAATCTCTCCCAGCATCAGAGTCTTTTCCAATGAGTCAACTCTTCCCATCAGGTGTCCAAAGTACTGGAGCTTCAGCTTTAGCATCATTCCTTCCAAAGAAATCCCAGGATTGATCTCCTTCAGAATGGACTGGTTGGATCTCCTTGCAGTCCAAGGGACTCTCAAGTTCACAGTTCAAGTTCAAGCACCACAGTTCAAACGCATCAATTCTTCAGCGCTCAGCCTTCTTCACAGTCCAACTCTCACATCCATACATGACCACAGGAAAACCATAGCCTTGACTAGACGGACCTTAGTCGGCAAAGTAATATCTCTGCTTTTGAATATACTATCTAGGTTGGTCATAACTTTTTTTCCAAGGAGCAAGCATCTTTTAATTTCATGGCTGCAATCACCATCTGCAGTGATTTTGGAGCCCCAAAAAATAAAGTCTGACACTGTTTCTACCGTTTCCCCATCTATTTCCCATGAAGTGATGGGACTGGATGCCATGATCTTTGTTTTCTGAATGTTGAGCTTTAAGCCAAGTTTTTTGCTCTCCTCTTTCACTTTCATCCAGAGGCTTTTTAGCTCCTCTTCACTTTCTGCCATAAGGGAGGTGTCATCTGCATATCTGAGATTACTGACTTTTCTCCCAGCAATCTTGATTCCAGCTTGTGTTTCTTCCAGTCCAGCGTTTCTCATGATGTACTCTGCATATAATTTAAATAAGCAGGGTGACAATATACAGCTTTGAGGTACTCCTTTTCCTATTTGGAACCAGTCTGTTGTTCCATATCCAGTTCTAACTGTTGCTTCCTGACCTGCATACAGATTTCTCAAGAGGCAGGTTAGGTGGTCTGGTATTCCCATTTCTTTCAGAATTTTCCACAGTTTATTGTGATCCACACAGTCAAAGACTTTGGCATAGTCAATAAAGCAGAAATAGATGTTTTTCTGGAACTCTCTTGCTTTTTCCATGATCCAGTGGATGCTGGCAATTTGATCTCTGGTTCTGATGTAATAAATAAAAGCCTTTAAGGAATGGCATGATTTACAAAAGTTTCAGCACTAAATATGTACTGTTTACTTAGCAGATCTTAGCAGTTTTCTTTGGAAAACTTGTATCTAACTCATCTTATTATTAATATTTTTTTCACAAAAATTTTTCCAAAGCCCTTTTGCGTACTATATCAGCATAAGTTTGTGAAAAAGAAAAATAACATTCCATGCACGAACAATCACAGAGGATGCTTAAATTAATGAACTAAGCAAACCATACGGCACTTCTTTCTCTTTTAAATAACAAATTCAATTCATTTTATACAGTGTTCTTACTATCTTCCTATGCCCGTGCTAAGTCGCTTCAGTCATGTACATCTCTTTGCGTCCCTAGGGACTGTAGCCCCCTAGGTTCATCTGTCCATGGGACTCTCCAGGCAAGAATACTGCAGTGAGTTGCCATGTCTTCCTCCAGGAGATCTTCCCAACTCAGGTATCAAACTTCGGTCTCTTGTTTCTCCTGCATTATCAGGTGAGTTCTTTACCACTAGCGCCACCCTGGAAGCCCATCTTCCTATAAGAATTATAAAAAAATCAAATGGGGTTTACTCTGTGATCTGTAATTTGAGAAAGCTCGTATGTTATAGCATGCTAAGTAATTCTCAGAAGAACAAGTGGTGAATGATGTCTGGTGATGATGATTTGATGTTTCTGAGCTTCTAATTTATTTGTTCTCAAAAAAACCTAAACAATGAGTATTAATACAATCTGTTTTACTAATATCATGACTAAGACACAGATAATTTCCCCAATCATACATGTAATAATTGTTATGATGGCAGGAGTCCAACACTGATATTTGGATACCAAGAACCCAAGCAAGGTCTTTACTACTCTGATATTGGACGGAGGCAGACTATATGACAATCTCTCTTAATAAGAATGAAATAAACTGTATTAGGTTGATTGTGAACCCTGAACATCGTGGAACTCCAGGTAGTTTCACTGCTTCAGAAGAGTGATATCATTACTTTTTTTTCCTCTCATTTTCTTTTATTACCCCTTTAGCTGCTTATACTATTAAATACTCCTTTAAATCATTTTGTTTTACTTTATCAAATAATTCTAAGTGGCTGGAAAAAATATGATTCTGCTTTCTCAAAGTCCCTCCCTCTTTTGTTTTATCTCTGTCACCATCAACAGCAATGAAATAATGGAAAGAAAGACCCTTGGTGTAGTTGCATCCATGCCAAGAACCACTGTCTACTGGTTACAGTTTTCTAAGTTTAATAAATAGTCATTTATTCTCCTGAAAATATGTTGTATCCATAGCTCCTCTCTTCTGTCTTTAATTGAATATCTGTTTCAACTAAATGTGCACTGCCTACAGATTACGTCCATAATAGCTTTGGATTCTGTCAGGGGTTAACTGATCTTAAATTGAGTTTAGTATAATTTGGATACAGTTGCTTTTCTTTTGCCAAACTGGCTAGCCATTTATAATCATCAAGCCACTTAGTTCTGAAAACAGTTTTAAACTATTAAATCACTCTTCTTTCCTGTAAAATTCTATGTACGTTTCTACATTATTCTTTGGAGAGAGTAATTCCATATCCTGTTTGAAAATAATTAATCGATGGTGATGGCATCATGATATTAGCAACCTCCTTTATTTTTTAGGTTTTATTTAGCAGATTACACAATTGTAATTTCATTCTCAGTGTGGCTATGGCTCTACTTTAATATAATCAACAAAAACATGAAAACATATTTTCATTTGGTGTAAAATGTTAGCAAAGAAGTTGTTGAAATTATCTCCAAATTTATATATGAGTTACTGGACTCATTGTTTCAAACATCTTGGTCTGAATCAATATCATAATGATTCATTCTTTTGATTAAGAAGTGACTCTGTCTGTAGATGTCAGATAATCACCAAGATGACCTATAATGAGAACATTTCACAACTCTAGGACTTAAATTTCTTATTCCCTCAACAGCATAATGACTTCCTTCTAGATCTTTTTATAGTGTTTCTGTGCTCCTGGGGTTTCTTTTCATGATCAGTCACTATCAAGGGTTGCTTCTATCATCTGCTTTTAGACAAAGAAATGTTGTGGCTCTATAAATACAAACTGTGTTTTGTCTACATATTTTAGAATTCTGGCACATTTCCTAGATTTTTTTTTAAGCTTTGTCCCACACATCTGTATATAAATTGCATAAAACTGCAATAGTAAAAGATGACACAGGATACTCTTTGTTATTCTGTTAAGTGCTCTGAGGGGAATTAGAGTGGTTTCTTTTATATGAAATATTAAGATTAGAAATGCAAGATGTTCTTCTGATCCTGCCCCTTAGGATTAGGGTATTTAAAAGTAAGTAAGGAAAAATGATAACATCTTGATGACATTCACTATGAATCTTGAAATTCATAGCAATGCCAATATACAAAGAGCACTTTGTAGGTAAAATCATAAGTTTGTTGTTGAATCACTTGATTCTTTCTCAAACAGTTTCTAGGGAATTGAACATTGCACCAACATTGTAAGTTTTCTTTAGAATTTATAACATTCTAAAAACTCAGATACAGTCATTAATATTATAAAATATCTTTATGTGTTGGGGTTTTGTGTACTTTTCTTCCTCATGTTAAAAATGTGAATTGTTTCCTTATTGGTTTTACAACTGATAGGTTGAATTTCTTTAGCTGTCATCTTTGTGGCTTAGTTTGTTCCTGGTTAATGTCTGGTGAAAACAAAGTGAATGACCTTATGTGAATTCTGTGTCTTTGTTAAAGTAACATGGACAGAAGTCAATTTCTCATATATATTAAGGATATTCTGAGTTTTTTTTTAACACTTGAAAACAATTTTATTTTCAACAATAAATGTTAAAGATTAATGTGGTCCCTATGGTTCTCTTGATTCTATCCTAAGTTGTGAGAGTCTCAGACTCCTTAATTAAATGTTTTCATTCTTCTCATAATATCTGCATTCCTGTTAGGTACAGCAATGGTTGAAAATGCATTAGAAATTTAAAAGATGCAAATGACAGATCCATGCATATTTTCTAGAATCAACAAAGCAAAGGAGAGGATTTTCTCCTCATTTAATAAAACTTTGATTTTGGGGAGAAGGAAATAGACCTTAAAACAAAAGCATACCCACAAAACAATACAAAAATATCTTTATTAAAGCATCTCATTCTTCTTTAAATTTTTGACTAATATTAACTCTAAGAAGAAACAAGTGATAATTCAAATCTCACATTAAAATTGCATTCATCAACACTAACAATGCACAACTTGAGAGGCTTTGGTCTTCTAGATATAAAATTCAATCAAAATAATTCAATATAGTTCAGACAGTGGGAATCACGGCAGCTTGGATTAGCATTATATTTCTTTTCTAATTTGTTATCTTGGGAGTTTCAGTTTCTTCATCTGAAAAAAACCTGGACTTGACACATGATCTTATATTCTTCCATTACACATCTCTCCAAAGTTCTACAAATCTAGAGTAGAGCTCAAGTGAACACCCCAAAGGCAAAAATATTAATTTTGTAAGATATAAAATCATAATTGATAGTATCTCCTAAGCTAAAAAGAACAAAGTCAAGGTAACTTTATTTTAAAACTCTAAATCCTTAAATTATCCACTAAATAGATAAAAACAACAGTCACTCAGAAGCTTCTTTTCAACTGAATATGTAGTATAGAAAGTCATTTAATCTAAATGAAGGAGTGGAAACATTAAAATTCTTTCTAGGTTTAGTAGCTTAAGTATAGCTGAAAGTGAAATTTGCTCAGTCATGTCCGACTCTTTGTGACCCCGTGGACTATACAGTCCATGCAATTCTCTAGGCCAGAATACTGGAGTGGGTAGCCTTTCCCTTTTCCAGGGGATCTTCCCAACCTAGGGATTGAACCCAGGTCTCCCACATTGCAGGAGTATTCTTTACCAGCTGAGCCACAAGGGAAGCCTAAGGAGAACTGAAGACCTTCTTTATGTTCAACACTAGAATTATTTACAAAGCTAGCATTCAAAACTGTGTTACTCATTTTCACTTCATCATCACTCTGGTAATCAGCAAGGCAGTACACCATGGAAAACTCAGACTTCAGGTTTGCAGTTAATTTGATAATTATTAGTTTCCTAGAACTGATATTAACAAAGTACTGTGAACTGGTACCTTTGTTATTATTTAGTTACTAAATTGTGTCCGACTCTGTGACCCCATGGACATAGCCTGTCAGGGTCCTCTGTCCAAGGGATTCTCCTGGCAGGAATACTGGAGTGGGTTGCCATTTCCTACTGCAGGGGATCTTCCTGATCCAGGGATCAAACCTGTGTTTCCTGAATCTCCTTCAATGGCAGATGAGTTCTTTACCTCTGTGCTACCTGGGAAGCCCAACTGGTAGCTTACAACAACAAAAATTTATTCTGTCACAGTGCTGCAAGATAGAAGTCTGAAATCAGGTGTCAGCAGTGTTGATTCTTTCCAGAGTCTCCAATAAAGAGGCTGTTCAAGTCTCTCTCCTAGTTTTTGATTATTGCCAAAATCCCTCAATGATCTTTTATATGTAGACTCATCACTCTACCTCCTGTCTCTACCCTAACATGGCATTCTGCTTGTGTGTATATGTATGTTTCCTTTGCTTATAAAGACACTCTCATGTTGAATCTGAGGCCACCTTAATCCAATATGATCTCATTTTAACCCAATTACATCAGCAAAGACACAATTATCAGTATACATTTACAAATATCAGAGATTAACACTTTAACATATACCTTGGGGACACAACTCAGCTCACAAGAGTAATTAATCTCACTCTGAGAATCTCAGTTTCATCATCAGTAAAATGGAATGAAAATACTTCTTATATTTCAGGAATAATTAAAATATATATATATAATTAATACTTAAGCATTATCATAAAAACATTTGCAAAGGACAGAATGTGCTATATCTCTTTATTTCACTATTAGGGAAAGTGTCTTCAAGATGCTTGCTCCTTGGAAGAAAACTTATGACCAACCTAGACAGCATATTAAAAGGCAGAGATATTACTTTGCCAACAAAGGTCCATCTAGCCAAGGCTATGGTTTTTCCAGTAGTCATGTATGGATGTGAGAGTTGGACTATAAAGAAAGCTGAGCACTAAAGAATTGATGCTTTTGAACTGAGGTGTTGGAGAAGACTTTTGAAAGTCCCTCAGACTGCAAGGAGATCCAACTAGTCCATCCTAAAGGAAATCCATCCTAAATATTCATTGGTTGGACTTATGTTGAAGCTGAAATTCCAGTACTTTGGCCACCTGATGTGGAGAACTGATTCATTTGAAAAGACTCTGATGCTGGGGAAGATTGAGGGTGTGAGGAGAAGGAGACCACAGAGGATGAGATAGTTGGATGGCATTATTGACTCAGTGGACATGGGTTTGAGTAGACTTTGGGAGCTGGTGATGGATGTGAGAGTTGGACTGTGAAGAAAGCTGAGCGCCGAAGAATTAATGCTTTTGAACTGTGGTGTTGGAGAAGACTCTTGAGAGTCCCTTGGACTGCAAGGAGATCCAACCAGTCCATTCTGAAGGAGATGAGTCCTGGGTGTTCTTTGGAAGGACTGATGCTGAAGCTGAAACTCCAGTACTTTGACCACCTCCTGCGAAGAGCTGATTCATTGGAAAAGGCCCTGACGCTGGGAGGGATTGGGGGCAGGAGGAGAAGCGGACGACAGAGGATGAGATGGCTGGATGGCATCACCGACTCGATGGACATGAGTTTAAATGAACTCCAGAGGTTGGTGACAGACAGGGAGGCCTGGCATGCTGCAATTCATGGGGTCACAAAGAGTTAGACATGACTGAGCGACTAAACTGAACTGATGGACAGGGAGGCCTGGCCTGCTGCAGTCCATGGGGTCACAAACATACAGGACTGAGCGACTGAACTGAACTGAACTGAACCCACTCCAGTATTCTGGCCTGGAGAATTCCATGGAGTGGCAAGAGTCAGACATGACTGAGTGACTTTCACTTTTACTTTCAACCTAAGATGAACTAGTCTGGACACTGTGAAATTTCACCTCGTCTGTCCTACATTTCTATGATAAGTATCTGATCTTTGAATTGTCCCACATAGGTATGTTTTCCAAAATTTTGATAACTTTTAAATTCCAATTTGATAATTTGAATACTTTTCAAATTTTTATTTTCTTTCTGTATATCTTGGGAAGAAAACACTAATCCACTGATCTGTGTCCATATAAAAGAGAGAGTAAGAAAGAAACAAGAGGGAGAGAAAAAAAAGAGAGAGAAAGTAATAGAAGACAATTTTAATTTAATAATGCAAATTAGCATTTTGGGGCTTCATATCTCACAGAAACTTTTTTTTTTAAGATAAAACAACATTTTGATCTCTCTCAGTCTTTTTTTCATTTGTTCCACTGGTTGTATATGTGATATATGTGATATATGGCACTCTCTCCCTCTCTTTGTCTCTATTTTTGATATTTCTCTTTTACATTCCCTTTCTCTCCTGCTCCAGCTTACATTGTAAATTCTTAGAGGAAAGAGACCAGGTATTCAAATGTACACAGATATATACAAATCTCTCTATAAAGTCCCAAGTAATATAGTATGTGACATTAGTGCATAAAATTGAAATTGAGAAACGTATATTTTTGTTTTGTTTCTAAGACAGTGATATTAGCTTACATTACTTATATAAACTTTGTTTTACTTGTGGTCCTATTCTGCTTTGTTGCTTTGATTTCATGTGCCTTGGTCAAATCTTGTTCAAGGAAATGGAACAGCTAAATACCAAGGTATTCAGACAGAGTATTGCTTTATTCTCTTTTACTTTATGCTTCTAATAGGGATACAAACTCAACAAGAAGGATCTCCAGAAAGGAGGAATTACCATCATGTGTTGCATACTCCTCTGTTAGGCACCGGGGCTGGAGAGATAAGGTAGCATGTGAGAGATACCCTCACAGGAGCCCTTATTCTTAAGGGATTACCAAGGACCCACAGAACTTTAATACCTTGCACTCAGCACAGCTATCTTGGGAATGAAAGAGACAACTCTTGCTTACCTTCCATTTAAACATTTGGTCTTTAATAAGAACTTTATTGTTTTCTATGGGAAACTATAAAATCTGAAAAATTTCTCAAAATTTCACACATGGGTAACTCCACTGCCTCTCATCAAGTGTTCTTTGGTCTCGGAGGGCATATTTCAATTTCACTAGGCTTAACACACTTTTAGGATGTGGCCCAACAATGAGCAAAGGAAAAATATATTTCCGCCATGCTAGACTAATTGTTGCTGGTCGTCTATTCATTTTTTATTTAGTCTCAATATAATTCTCTAGTTGCTCATTCAAAAACAGTGTTATGGGAAACCTGCTATGCAGTATGGTAAGGGGTCAGGTATGAATAACTTGTTATATAGTCATCTTGGGTGGTCAAGAATATTGTGGTTTGGGAAATTTCCTTCAAAAACACCTTGTATTAAAAACACCTGTATTGAATACATGCTACTTTTCATTAGTATTGCTAGCTCAGAAATAGTTTGTAAATCAATATAAAAATTTGAAATTAAATGATGTACTAGTGTCTCAACAGAAGTGCAGGCTTAGTTAAAATGCTTTTAGATAAGCATTTTATTTTTCATACAAAGGATGGAAAAAAACAAGCTTATTGGATGCATTACTTGTATATAATGCCTATTAAGATAAATTAGAATATCCTTAACCTAGTTTTTCTACAGTAAAACTTACAGCTTCAGATCTCCCTAATGTTGAGAAAACTAATATTGGAATGATGCCTAACACAACAAAAGTTCTAGGAAAAATAATTTTATAAATCAACTGAAAAGCATCTTTTGCTTAAAAAATTACTCTTATGAATTTCTAACTTTTAAAATTATTTTGTCCTGCAGGAAATGATTAGGTAAGAAATCATAAAAGGAAGATGAAGCACATGGATTAGTATCTTGGCTGCCTTCGTTCCCTTTGCTAGCACTAACCATATCTAATCAAGAAAGGTCTGCTACAAGATGAGGACTGGCAAGCCTGTAGGATGCTTACAAACATTTAAGAGAATTGACAAGTATTATGCTTCATAGTTTCTGTGGAGAAAGCAATAGATTCTGAATTCAACCCAATGGTAAGAACATTGTGTGAAAAATCTACAGTCTTATTGAAGATCTGTTATTTGCTGATTTGCTTGTCATTAGTGGAGGGTAAAGTGATGGTGATAAAAACAAAATATGGAAAAAGTGGCTCGAGGTTTATATCTACACAGGAAGAACAGATCCAAACAACACAAAAATTTCCCATTTAGTTGAATCAGGTTCTTTTTTTTCTCTCTTGGAGCTATTCAACACAAATTGAAGTTTTCAATAATACATCTATAAACTATGAAGCACAATTTCTGTATGTTTATGTTTAAAACTTGATTCATCTTTGACTCATTTGATCCATGAGTTTAGTAGATCNACCAAGTATTCATTCATTTACTGAATTATTCACTCAGCAACACTTACTGAATGCATATTATAAACACTGCTTACAATATTGGGGATTAGGCAGTGGAAAAATATAGGCAAAAATCCCTGCCCTAAAGTACTTTAAAGTCTGAAAAGGAGAGAAATTCAATAAAATAAATATCCTTATTCTCTATCTATCTATAACCTATCCATAAAGTTAGATAATGCTTGGTGCCATGAAGAAAAAGTAAAGTAGACATGGAGGATAGTGATGTGGAGATCTATTTGCACTTGAAAATAGGACTGTCTTGGAATTTTTCACTGAGAAGTTCACATTTAATTAAGGACTTAAAGAATGCAGGAGTGAGTTAGCTTACAAGCTGTTGGTATGTCTAACTTGTGACAGGCACACACAGCAAAGAGAGCAGCATGGTCAGAGGAGATTGAAAGAGGGTTTTAAAAAATAAGTCAGAGAAGTAAGGAAAGCAGTCCTGTATCTCTTATGAGCCATTGTAATGACTAACGAATTTTGAATAGAGAAGTGACACATTATAGAGTAAGATGATTCTAGCTGTCCTGTTAGAAAAAGATAACAGGGGAAAATGAAAGAAAGTAGAAGGAACAGTTACAAAGTTATTAAAAATAATCTAGACATTCAGCCAAGACTGAAGACTCAGCCTTGGGCATTAGCAATGAAGTAGGTAAGGAGAGATTAGATTCTGAATATATTTTGAAGTTTAGATATTATAGTGTCTGCTGATGCACAATAGCATATCAGGAAAAAAGAAAAAAAAAATAGTAGCCAGGATCATTTCATGGTTTGGGGCAAAAGCAATTGGGAGAATGAGGTTGCTACTTATTGAAGTGCAGAACACTTTAGAAGGAGGGAAAGGGCAAAAGTCAGTTATGGACATGTTACATCTGTGATAATAGTACTCATTAATTATAAGTGTTAAAAAAGTTACAGGAGAGAAGTCAGTAATATAGAATTTATTATTAGTGCAACAAATTATACTAATAGTAAATAATATAGAATAATATAGAATTTATGCTTAATAGTATTTAAGCATAAGTAGGGTGAGGTCACCAAGAGCATGTACTTGAGCAGGGAGGATAATAATAGGTTCAAGAACTGAGCCCTGTGAACTTAAAGTTATAAATTCAAGAAATATAAACAATAAATGAGATTGTGATGTAGTTATAATCAAAGGAATCATTTTGCAACACAGAAGAACCTTCATGGATCATTTGCAAAAAGATTTGGCCCTATTTTGAGTAAAAATAAAATGGCATGTTTGAAACTAGAAATTCACCAATAATCTCCAGAAAGAAATATAAAATACAAATGTTATAAAATAAGACATCTTAGTGATATAGAAAACAAGTGGAATTATCTAAATGCAAATTAACTCTTTAGTTTGAAAGACATTGAAATTTCTTTATGAATTTTTACAGTTGAACATGAAAATAAAGTTCTCAAGAAATGATTGAAATAATATCAATAGTTCATGAGTTGATAGCGATAATGATAAAAACAGATTTGTATTAAAAAATTAATCTGAATGAAAGAAAAGTGAGTTACAAAAAACCCTCTACTTTTATATAGTCTCGAGTCAATTTCAGAAATAGAACAATTCTTTCATCCTCAAGAAAAATACTACTTTAAACTCAGTACCCAATGAAATCAAATCCTTCCTTTTGTCTTCATGTACCAACACAGCTGAACTTACTTAATTCGAGAATCATAGTGATGAAAGCCAGTCTTTAAAGAGATAGGAAGTATTGAGGAAGAATATTTAAGATGGAGGAGGAGGGGGAATTACATATCAACATAACAAGGAAAATAGTAGAACAGATCATGGAGTAAAGGAGCAGGGAAGAAGGAGAGAAAAGAAGTTGAGAAGGAGAAGAGAGGGGGTGCAGGGGTCTTCATTCCTGTGGACCCCACTTCTCAACCTTAGATTGATATTGAAAGGAGTGATGATAAAATTATCCAAACATGGGAATCACCTAAAGAATCATAAACACTTTAGAGAACACCTTTGTGTCCACCATAGAACCATTGCTAAGGAGTAAAAATGGTCAAGCGTATGTGTGTGCTAAATCCATTCAGTGGATTGTATCCTGCCAGGTTCTTCTGTCCATGGGATTTCCCAGGCAAGAATACTGGAGTTGCTTGCCATGCCCTCCTCCTGGGGATCTTCCCCATCCAAGAATCAAACCAACATCTCTTATGTCTCCTGTATTGGCAGACTAGTTCTTTATCATTAGTCCTAACTAGGAAGCCACAGAAATGACTGAGATAGGTAACTAAATATGTAGACTGAGTCAGTTTTCTATTTTTTGTGACAATATTAAAAATAGTTATTTTAGGACCCAAAGTAAGTGTTGACATTTATGTGACAGCCAGGCAGACTCACTCAACTGTCTTCCTGTGCACTGTCATGCTGTTTATTTTTAAACATTGATTTTGATGTTCTATACAATTTTTATATTTTAAAAAATTTTTATTGGAGTATAGTTGATTTACAATGCTGTTAGTTTCAGGTGTACAGCAAAGTGAGTCAGTTATACAACACACATATCCACTTTTTTTAAGGTTCTTTTCCCATGTAAGTCATTACAGAATTCTGAGCTCCCTATAAAGCAGGTCCTTATTAGTTACCTATTTTATATATGGTAGTGGGTATATGTGAATCCCAGTATCCCTGTTTATCCCTCTCTACTCCTCACTTTCCCCCTTGGTAACCATAAATTGTTTTTTTTACATCTGTGAGAGTTGCCGATTCTCTACACCTACTTGCACAACATCGGAAATCCATAAGTGCTAAATTCTGCAACAGCAAGTGCTGCTTCATTGTGAGGGGGGCCACGGAGAGAAACAAAATAAAAATATTAAACAACAACAACAACTTGATGTCAGAGCCATTCTCAAAGGACTGGGAGAATGAGGGAGAGACAAATTAAGGTCTCATTAAGCAAAGAGGATCCAGTTGACCAAGGCAAGCTTGTAGGTCACTGGAAGCCGCCCTAAGGACTTGAGGCACAGCATGACCACCATACCAGACAACTACACCTGGAGGAGATGATGCTTTTCCTAGGATGCAACATCCTCTGACAAAGTAAAACTGCAAGAAAAAAACCCTTGAATGATCACCAGAAGAGACTATTTTAAACTAGGCAAAAATGGAAACAGAGTTCTTTGAAAATTGGAATATTCTTCTCTACCTGGAAAAACAGAACTCTGAAAGTTGATTTGATATGTAGAACATTTTGGAAATTGTTACATTTTTTAACAGAATTTTCAAGAAAGAGTGCAGACTCTTTGCAACTCCATGCACTGTAGCCCGTCTGGCTCCTCAGTTCGTGGAATTCTCCAGGCAAAAATACTGCAGTGGGTTGCCATTTCCTTCTCCAGGGGATCTTACCGACCCAGGGAGCAAACCCGGGTATCCTGCATTGCAGGCAGATTCTTTACCAGCTGAGCCACAGGCAAGCCCAATAGAGGGTGCATGGAGTTCTAATTCAACTAGAACTATTTACTCAAGAAATAATTTAGCATTATCAAAGGGTTGGGAATAAGAATAAGGATATTGTGTTTTGGGGTTTTTTCCCCTTCCATTTTTCTATATTGACTTACTGCTAGTTACTTGGGGTTTGGTCCAGTATCTCATTCACAGTGATTTGAATGAAATCATTGAATTATACCAAGAGTGAAATTATACTTTGGAGAGATTTATAGTGCATTCCAAGGCCCCAGGGGGACTATCCCCATACAAACTGATAAGGATATAAGCAGAAGTTGTAATCACTAGTGGTAAGTTGGGAGAAAATAACACCTTTTTCTAATGTGTCTTGTGTAGTAAATGACTCTTCTACCAGATATGAAACCAAATCAGGTTAATAAAAAATTCAAAAGAAATTTGGTGTCATAGCAATAAAAAGTAGGATATCAACTAATTCATTTCCCCCACAACATCAAGACATATTTTTCAGTAATATAAACAGTTTCTGTGTAAGGTATTTGATCAAGTTTCCTTTTTCTGGTTCTCAATGCTAGACTTTTCCCAGTGTTCCTCGGTTGCCTGGCATCCTATCTAAATATATCACTTTCAGCAGTAAAATGAAGGCTTTGTAAAAAACCAAATGGTTAAAGAAAACTACTGCTCCTGCTGCTGCTAAGTCACTTGTCGTGTCCGACTCTGTGCGACCCCATAGACGGCAGCCCACCAGGCTCCCCCATCCCTGGGATTTTCCAAGCAAGAACACTGGAGTGGGCTGCCATTTCCTTCTCCAATGTATGAAAGTGAAAAGTGAAAGTGAAGTCATTCAGTCGCGTCGGACTCTTGGCAACCCCATGGACTGCAGCCTACCAGGCTCCTCCGTCCATGGGATTTTCCAGGCAAGAGTACTGGAGTGGGGTGCCATTGCCTTCTCCTAAAGAAAACAGAGTTAGCATAAACACTTTATCTCACTTATTAAAAATACTGGCTATGTAGGTCAGAATATTTAAACTAAATCACTCTAATATCATAATGTCTTCCATGGGAAGGGAAAGCATAATTCATTTAAATCACAAATTATAAATTTTTTCATCTTGTTGTATGGCAGAAACCAGCAGAATATAGTAAAGCAATTACCCTCAAATTAAAAATTTTTTGAAGTTATAAATTTGTATGCAACTCATACATTGTATAGAAAAGTATCTTAGATTTTTATTGCTAGGACACAATTAATTATAAAATTGATTTTTACTTTTTTAAAGATTTATTTATTTATTTGGCTTCACCAGATCTTAGCTGTGGCACAAAGGATCTTTGCTGCCACATGTGTGGCATCTTTGCTGTGGCATGCAGAATTTATTTTTTTTAGTTGTGATATATGGGATCGTTTTCAGTTGTGGTATGTGGAATCTTTAGTTGTGGCATGGGAGCTCTTAGTCATGTCATGAAGGATCTAGTTCTCTGTCAAGGAATTGAACCCAGGCCTCTTGTATTCAGAGTTTTAGCCACTGGACCGCCAGTGAAATCCCAAAAATGGATTTTTTAAAATGGCACAATGTGAATCAGCCGCAACATTGTAAAGCAATTATCCTCCAATTAAAAGTAATTTTTTAAAAAAGATGAAGGAGAAAAACCTATATTAAAAGCATATGCTAATATAATTTCTTATGCTAAGTCACTTCAGTTGTGTCTGATTGTGTGTGACCCTATGGACTGTAGCCCCCAGGTTCCTCTGTCCATGGGGTTCTCCAGGCAAGGATACTGGAATGGGTTGCCATTTCCTCCTCCAGGGAATCTTCTGCCCCAGGGATCAAACCTGTGTCTCTTATGTCTCCTGGTTTTGCAGGCGGGTTCTTTACCACTAGCGCCACCTGGGGAGTCCTAAAATATTTCACTAATAGTGGTGAAAAAGAAATTTAGAAGCAAAAAAAAAAAAAAAATGGAGGGGGTGCACATTTGCAGAAGCTTTGCACTGGCTAAGCCCTCTTCTGAGTCTCATCTTCAGAATTAAGAGTGTGTGCTGACAGATAGACATTCTAAATACCAAAATAAAGATGGGATCTCTCTCTAATTTTTACTCCTTAATTTGGCAAGCCTTATGGGTAGCTATCAGGAAGAATCTGCATGGTTTCTGTAAAGAATCACTTTTCCACAGCAATGGACACACATAACTAGTCCACTGTGTTTTCTGAATAGGAGAAATCCACACATACCACTCTTATGAATAGTACATTTACTTTTCTCAAAAGAATCTCTCCTTCTAATCCCCATGGAGCTTGTTTTGAATACTGCCAGCCCTTACTTCCGGAGAAGGCAATGGCACCCTACTCCAGTACTCCTGCCTGGAAAATCCCATGGGCGGAGGAGCCTGGTAGGCTGCAGTCCATGGGGTTGCAAAGAGTCGGACACAACTGAGCGACTTCACTTTCACTTTTCACTTTCATGCATTGGAGAAGGAAATGGCAACCCACTCCAGTGTTCTTGCCTTTAGAATCCCAGGGACGGGGGAGCCTGATGGGCTATTGTCTATGGGGTCGCACAGAGTCGGACACGACTGAAGTGACTTAGCAGCAGCAGCAGCCCTTACTTCTTCACCTCTCACTGATAACTGTACTTACTTCAGTGTGCTTGTGTGCTATTATATTGAAGATACTTTCACTAAGGTTACCCGTAAGCTTGCAATTCACAAATCCAGAGTATTTTTCAGATCTTATCTTACATGTCTATCCAGTATTTGTAATAATTCTTATTTTTTTTTCAGAGCTATGACATGTCTAATTCCTATCTCCAAATGTATAAATACAAGTGCAAACATTAATAAATGCTTTCTTCATAGAAACCCATGTTTGGAGAACTCACATCATGACTGCACTATACGCCAATCTCTATATATGCCACTTTATGCTGCTCATCCAGAAATTACTGTGAGGTTTTAGGGAAAAAGTGAAAGTGTTAGTTGCTCAGTTGTGTCTGACTGTTTGTGACCCCATGGACTGTAGCCTGCCAGGCTCCTCTGTCCATGGCATTCTCCAGGCAAGAATACTGAAGTGGATTGCTGTTCCCTTCTCTGGGGAGAGGGTGGGGTCCTATTTCCCCAAGACTGAGAGAGATTCATACTTGGTAAAAATCTCAGATCAGTTGTGTAAACTTTGATAAATTACTTGACATGTATTAACCTGTTATTTCATTTGAAAAATATGAGTATTAATACCAATAATAACTGCAATGAATTGAGAACTGTCTGTTTTAGGCAGGATGTGCTAGTGCTTTTTCTATATTCTGTCTTAATTCTCAAAGCAAATCCATAACTAATGTGTCATTAAAATCTCTCTCATATTTAGAAAGTGAGTTTTAAATACTTTGAAGGACTTGCTGTAGGGCACAAAACTAGAAGGTGAGAGAGCAGAGAATCCACCCCTTGTCTATTTACTCAGAAACCTTACAGCATTGTCACACCCAGCACATCCTTGTCCACTTGATAAATCATATCTGAAACAATAAAATTGCTGAACAAAATTTCAAAATGCAAATCTTCCTTAATACATATTTTGTGCAGCAGGACTGATGAAAATATGTGCTAACCAAGAAGGAAAATTATGAGCCAACTCATTTATTTGCTTAAAGAGAGAGACAGAGGGAGCAGCTAGCCTACACAAAGAGAACAGGGGAATATTCACAAATGGATTAAAATGCACAGATAAAGAACCAAAAATGAAATGAAAGGAAAGCAGCATCCAGGAAGATTCAAAGAATCTCCCAGTGTGACTCAGTCTGAAATAGCTTCAAAAGTTTCAGTCAGCTTGAATACACAGGCCAGCTAAGGGTGAGCTGTTGCTCTTGAATAATTATTTCCATTCCTACTTTTTTGATACAGAAACCAAAATAGTGATAAGATGTCTCTGGCTTTATCATATGAATGTCAGCATTAGCCTCCTTACATTGTTACAGAAATTGTATTTCAAAAATAAGCCTATTTGTGGAACAAACACCGAGGAAATAAATTCCTTTATAATAAAATTATTGTAGCATTAAATATGCATTCTGTTGGATTATAAAATACTTGCAGATAAGCACAATACATTTTCCAGTTCATTTACTTTTCTCAAATCTTCCCATATAAGTCTATAGGTTTTACTAGCAAAAGCACAGGACAAATAAAATAACAATTTACCATTAGATCCCACGAATAAGTGAAATAACGTTTTTTTTCTAAGACTGGTTAAATGAGCTAAATACATTTTAGATCATGATAATGAATTTAAGACATGTTAAATGATGTTATCAGTTACGTGAACTAACAAGAATTCAAGTTTTTAAACAGGATTCATATATCTCACTATATTACTACATAAATTTTGTGAAATGGGTTTCTCAGGTGGCTCTGTGGTAAAGAATTTGCCTGCAATGCAAGAGACCTAGGTTCCATGTCTGGGTTGGGAAGAACCCCTGAAGGAGGAAATGGAAACCCACTCCACTATTTTTGCCTGAAAAATCCCATGGACAGAGGAGCCTGGTGGGCTTGAGCGCAAACTCTTGTGCAATAGTAGCTGTTGTTGAATATAAGTGATCAAAAGCTGATGTGTTTTAGTCAACTTTCTGAATTCTGGTTTTATCTCTTAAAACTTTTTCCCCATCCTTTGTATTTTCCCTGGAATTTGGACCTAAAATTCCTCCTAGGATGGATTCATTCCTCTAATTTTGTTTTTTTCCAATATTTAGGGTGGGAATCATCTGCTCCCTTTTGTTCTGCAGCAGAAATCATAATTCATATTATCTCGTAGCTCTACTTTGTACATGCTGTACTGTGCTGTCACTTCGGTTGTGTCTGACTCTTTGCGACCCTGTGGAGTGTGAGCCTGTCCGCTCCTCTGTCCATGGGATTTTCCAGGCAAGAATACTGAAGTGGGGTGCCATGCCCTCCTCCAGGGGATCTTCCAGACCCAGGGATAAAACCTGTGGCTCCTGCATAGCAGGCAGTTTCTTTACTGCTGAGCCACCAGGGAAGCCCCACCTTCTTACATAATACTATAGAAATAAAGACAACATTAAAAAAACAGAAAGATAAAGGTGTGTACCTGTTGATCCTAAACTCCCTAACTATCCTTTTTTTCCTATTCATCCCCACTGTTATATTTAAAATGGATAATCGACAAGGTCCTACTGTGCAGCACATGGAACTTTGCTCAGGGTTATGTGGCAACCTGGATGGGAAGGCAGTTTGGGGGAAAATGAATACATGTACATGCATGGCTGAGTCCTTTGTTATGTCAACATTGCTGGTCATCTATGCTACAATATAAAATAGAATGTTTAAAAACTAAGAAAATATACAGTAACTTTTTCTTACTGACTTCTCTCTGTATACCAGGTTCTAGGGTCATCTACCTCACTAGAACTGACTCAAATTCACTTTTTTTATTGCTGAGCAATGTTCCGTTTATATATATACTGCATACTCTTTATCCATTCATCTGTCACTGGACATCTAGATTGCTTCCATGTCCTAGCTTTTGTAAATAATTCTACAATAAACATTGGGATATATGTGTCTTTTGTAGTTGTGGCTTTCTCAGAGTACATAGAAACCAACACAACATTGTAAAGAATTTTCCTCCAAAAAATATCAAAAAAATATAAATAGAAAAAAGAAAATTGAACCAGTCATGCACACTTGAAATAAATCTTACTTGAACATTGTTAAAAGAAATAGCTAATCAAAGATGTACAGTCTGTATTTAATACAGGTAAATCATATATATAAAACAATATATATGCTGTGAAAAAATAAAAGAAAAAATGCAGAAAGAAAAAAGTAAATTTAGAAGCAAGGTGGATGAAACTAGAACCTGATATACAGAGTGAAGTAAGTCATAAAGAGAAAAACAAATTTTGTATATTAATGCATATATATGGAATTTAGAAAAATAGTACTGATGAATCAATTTGCAGGGAAGGAATAGGAACGCAATGCAAAGAACAGACTTGTGGACACAGTGGTGGAAACGGTGGGATTAATTGAGAGAGTAGCATTGAAATGCATACATCATCATGTGTAAATTAGACAGGTAGTGAAAAGTTGCTGTATAAAACTCAATTAGCTCAGTCTGGTGTTCTCTGATGACCTAGAGGGGTGGAATGCGGAAGTGGAAAGGAGGCTCAAGAGGGAGAGATATATTTATACTTATAGCTGATTCAACTTGTTGTACAGCAGAAACTAACACAACATTGTAAAGCTATCACCTTCCAATTAAAAATAAAAGAAAAAATAAGTGAAATTAAATTTTTAAGCATTAAAAACAAAGCGTATTATAGCTTAAATTCAAAAACCAACGTGCACAAATGCCAGATATGAAACTGGTCATGTAACTAGATTTTTGAAACTAATACATTGTGAAATAAAAATAGTATGAACAATCTTGAAGAAATGAGTGATTTTCTAGTTAAATATAAACCTTCAAAATTGGTTCAAAAAATGTGAAATTTTCAAACCCATGTAACAATAGAAGGAAGGAAAATGGATGCGCAAATGATGATCAACAAAATTCACAAATCCCAAAGGTTTTAAAGTATTTGTTTCTCATGCTATATAAATTATTTTAAAGCATAAGGAAGATGGAAAGCCACCAAATTTACTTAATGATAATATAAATTAATAAACATTCTTGAAAAAGGAGTAAAAAACAAAACTTTCTGATGATCTGTTTGGGATCTGTGGGAAGTGGATACCAATAAGGGCAAGATATTAACAAGGGAAACATCTCTGAAAGAGAAAGGGGACCAGGTATTCAGGGAAACTCTTCAGACCAGGACAGCAGCACGACAACTGTGGAAGGAGAGGGGGAATAAGAGAAAGATGAAGGAGAAAGATCCTAAGTGGTGCAGGTCCGATAAAGTTTCATCCAGTGCAATCAGAAGCTCCAACATGAAGAATGATTACAGAAAAATCTGCAGTTGGTATGATTTATAGCCATGAGGAGACCTAAAAGAGAAAAGCAGAGCCAGAGGAAAGGGAAGGAAGAAGGAGGTGCAAGAGAAAACAAATATTATATATTAACATATATGTATGGAATCTAGAAAAAAGGTACAGATAAACCTGTTTGCAGGGCAAGAAGAAAGATGTAGAGAACTGAATGTGAACATGGGGTTGGGGGGAAGTGGAGGTTGAGATGAATTGGAGAGTAGTATTGACATATATACACTACCATGTGTAAAATAGCTAGCTAGCAGGAAGCTACTATATACACCAGGGACCTCAGCTTCCTGCTCTGTGATGACCTAGAGGGTGGGACTGAGAAGGGAGGAGGGAGGCTTAGAGAGAAGTGTTATAGCTGGCTCGCTTCATTATACAGTAGAAACTAACATGATATTATAAAGCAATTATGCATCAGTGATATATATATTTTTTTAATAAAAAGGGAGTGCAAGAAAGGTAAGTGGGGACTAAGGAAATTCAGTTCAGTTCAGTTGCTCAGTCGTGTCCGACTCTTTGAGACCACATGAATCGCCGCACGCCAGGCCTCCCTGTCCATCACCAACTCCCGGAGTTCACTCAGACTCACATCCATCGAGTCAGTGATGCCATCCAGCCATCTCACCCTCTGTTGTCCCCTTCTCCTCTGCCCCCATTCATTCCCAGCATCAGAGTCTTTTCCAATGAGTCAACTCTTCTCATGAGGTGGCCAAAGTACTAGAGTTTCAGCATAATCATTCCCTCCAAAGAAATCCCACATTAAAAAAAATACATTTGAGTCAGTTCTAAGGAGATGGATGGAACTGGAGCCGATTATACAGAGTGAAGTAAGCTAGAAAGAAAAACACCAATACAGTATACTAACGCATATATATGGAATTTAGAAAGATGGGGATGATGACCCTGTATGCGAGACAACAAAAGAGACTCAGATCTATAGAGAGAACTCTTGGACTCTGGGGGAGAGAGAGAGGGAGAGGGTGGGATGAGATGGGAGAATGGCATTGCAACATGTATACTATCAAGTAAGAAACGAATCGCCAGTNTTTGGGACTGGAATGAAAACTGACTTTTTCCAGTCCTGTGGCCACTGCTGAGTTTTCCAAATTTGGTGGCATATTGAGTGCAGCACTTTCACAGCATCATCTTTCAGGATTTGAAATAGCTCAACTGGAATTCCATCACCTCCACTAGCTTTGTTTGTAATGATGCTTTCTAAGGCCCACTTGCCTTCACATTCCAGGATGTCTGGCTGTAGGTGAGTGATCACACTATCGTGATTATCTTGGTCATAAAGATATCTTTTGTACAGTAGTTCTGTGTATTCTTGCCACCTCTTCTTAATATCTTTTGCTTCTATTAGGTCCATACCATTTCTGTCCTTTATCGAGCCCATCTTTGCAAGAAATGTTCCCTTGGTATCTTTAATTTTCTTGACGAGATCTCTAGTCTTTCCCATTCTGTTGTTTGCCTCTATTTCTTTGCATTGATCACTGAAGAAGGCTTTCTTATCTCTCCTTGCTATTCTTTGGAACTCTTCATTCAGATGCTTATATCTTTCCTTTTCTCCTTTGCTTTTGGCTTTTCTTCTTTTCACAGCTATATGTAAGGCCTCCTCAGACAGCCATTTTGCTTTTTTGCATTTCTTTTCCATGCGGATGGTCTTGATCCCTGTCTCCTGTACAATGTGAGTGATATATATATTTTTTAATAAAAAGGGAGTGCAAAAAAGGTAAGTGGGAACTAAGGAAGTAAGGTTGTTGTCAAAGATACAGGAAATGATGTTAAAAAAAAAACAACAGGATTCTTGGTTTTTAACAGTTATCACTGTACATGTTCCTGTTTTCATGTTGAAATTCCATCACTTGAATTTTCTTTCTCGTTCTTTCCTAATGCTGTCGATTCAGCTGCCAAATCACCATTTCAGCTCTACCAGGAGAAATATTCATCCTTCAGTTCAGTTCAGTTCAGTCGCTCAGTTGTGTCTGACTCTTTACGACCCCATGAATCACAGCACGCCAGGCCTCCCTGTCCATCACCAGCTCCCGGAGTTCACTCAGACTCACGTCCATCGAGTCCATGATGCCATCCAGGCATCTCATCCTGGGCCATCGCCTTCTCCTCCTGCCCCCAATCTCTCCCAGCATCAGAGTCTTTTCCAATGAGTCAACTCTTCGCATGAGGTGGCCAAAGTACTGGAGTTTCAGCATCATCATCATTCCCTCCAAAGAAATCCCAGGGCTGATCTCCTTCAGAATGGACTGGTTGGATCTCCTTGCAGTCCAAGGGATTCTCAAGAGTCTTGTCCAACACCACAGTTCAAAAGCATCAGTTTTTTGGTGCTCAGCCTTCTTCACAGTCCAACTCTCACATCCATACATGACCACAGGAAAAACCATAGCCTTGACTAGATGTACCTTAGTCGGCAAAGTAATATCTCTGCTTTTGAATATACTATCTAGGTTGGTCATAACTTTTCTTCCAAGGAGTAAGCATCTTTTAATTTCATGGCTGCAGTCACCATCTGCAGTGATTTTGGAGCCCCAAAAAATAAAGTCTGACACTGTTTCTACTGTTTCCCCATCTATATCCCATGAAGTGATGGGACCAGATGCCATGATCCTCGTTTTCTGAATGTTGAGCTTTAAGCCAACTTTTTCACTCTCCTCTTTCACTTTCATGAAGAGGCTTTTTAGCTCTTCTTCACTTTCTGCCATAAGGGTGGTATCATCTGCATATCTAGGTTATTGATATTTCTCCCGGCAATCTTGATTCCAGCTTCTGTTTCTTCCAGCCCAGCGTTTCTCATGATGTACTCTGCATATAAGTTAAATAAGCAGGGTGACAATATACAGCCTTGACGTACTCCTTTTCCTATTTGGAACCAGTCTGTTGTTCCATGTCCAGTTCTAACTGTTGCTTCCTGACCTGCATACAGATTTCTCAAGAGGCAGGTTAGGTGGTCTGGTATTCCCATCTCTTTCAGAATTTCCCACAGTTTATTGTGATCCACACAGTCAAAGGCTTTGGTATAGTCAGTAAAGCAGAAATAGATGTTTTTCTGGAACTCTCTTGCTTTTTCCATGATCTAGAGGATGTTGGCAATTTGATCTTTGGTTCCTCTGCCTTTTCTAAAACCAGCTGAAGCTATATACAAGGCATTGTGTTTCTTTTTCCTATTTTTGATTGTTTAAATTTCACCAAGAAACAAAGCTTTTCCCTGTTTTCCTTACTATTTGTCTATATTATTGTTCCAAATCTAAAATGTTCAGTATCTAACACCACAGCCTATTCTTCTGTTTACAGGAAAGACTCTTTTGGAGCTGTAATGGTATGGGAAAGGACAGTAAAGTGATATATACAGAAAACAAATGTTCAAATACTTATTTTTTAGAAATCTTTGTTTTCCATAAAAGTTTCTTCTTAGTCTCAACAGTATCAAGTTTCCCAGGGTAGGAAATCAAATCAGGAATCTTCTGACAACGCTAAGAAAACACCTATTTGTTGTATAAACCAGCAGCAGAATTGCAGCCTGAGTTCTCTTTACCTTTTTGTTGTAATATTGATGAGATTAACTCCACACCAGAAAGAGAGAGACAGAGAACATTCTTAGCAGATAGGGGGAAAAAATATGGACCATGTTAAAACTTATTTTTGGGGCACAATAGGTGACATATTACACTCCTGTTAAGTCTTGTGGGAATTAGAAGAGAAAAAAATGGTGAGTATGACTTTCTTATATCTATATTTTTGATATAAGGTCATAANATAAATGTTTTTTATTCTCAATTCACTGAATGCTTCTTCTTTTTTTTTTTTTTACTAACCACTGAGATGTAAGCCACAAAATAAATCAAGTCAACTAGATCTGTGAGCTAATAATGTCATGTTTTAGATGAATGGAATTATATTTTTAAAGTAACTCAGAATTATTCCAACTACAAAACGTACACAATGCACCCATCTGATTTTTTTCCTTTCTCTCCTCTTCCTTTCCTTTTCTTTCCCCTCAAGTTTCTCATGCCATCCTCAGTCCCAAAGGACTTTTGTGTCTTTAATTTAGGATTTGTTTGGTTCTTCAAAAGCCAAGAAACAATGTAAGGGCCAAATTTGGTAAGGAAAAGAAATGTTCTGACTTCCACTTAACAAGATGAAAAACAACCCCCACCCCACCACCCTGAAAATATCTAAAAATGTAATTTAGGGAAACTTGCAAAGGGTTTTTCTAAAAGAAAATTGGAAGAAATGTCATTAAGTCTGGCCTTATATATTAGAATTATTTATAGTCTTTATTACATTAATCAAACAGTACAAAACAGTAGGTGAACAAGCTGTCTGGAACTGTGGTTCTTTACTTCTGTAGCAGTTGTTAACATGTCATGTTCAAAAAAATACAGAAAAACCATTTGAATGTATTTGTAAGAAATATTGTATACACTAGAAGCAACCGCAAATCTCTTCAAAATACAAAGAAATCCCACACATGAGGGGGAAAAATTCTTAGTTGCCTTTCAGAGTAATCAGGTTTATCCCCAGAAAATAGGTCCAATTTACTGATGGCTATAAGCTGGATAGTAAATTGACTATAATATCATCTCTGCTGGTGTTACACCGTGGGCTCAGTTCAGGAATCATCATCTAAGTGCTGCATGAAAGTCTGCATAAAGATAGAGTAACTCAGAAAGTAATCTCTTTCCCAGTTCTTTGTGGCCCTGGAAAGGCACAGAATTTATGGGGACCTGTTAAGAGAAGCCAGGCTAATAAAAACAGAAAGTTACCCTAGTGTTCTTGGCAGTGCATTGTGCTTATAGAGGTAAAAGTGTTTAAGCTTCTCTGTCCAAGATGATATTCTTGCCATCCAGTGAATGAAATTCTAGGAGAAACTAGCCAATAATGTTCAACAATGCATTCTATTTATTGTGACTGCTAATAATTAAATCTGTCTAACGAAAACTGGCAATTTGTTTGTACCAAGTCCTATTTTCTTCTTACAGTTTTCCTTTGCTCTAAAACTGTGATCATCTATGGCAATGACTGTCATAAAGTTCCTATAAGAACAGAGTGATAAGTATGGCATAACAGGGTCGACAGAACATTAAAAATAAAAGCAGGTCTTTCCTTCTTTTTAAACCTTTTGCGATTCTCTTTTCTAGAGCCAAACTTTCCATTAAATAAGAAAATGGCTAGTATATAAGTTACTGAAGTAATTATTTATTATGGCTATTTTTGAAGAATCGAGGATTTTAGAGAATAAAACATAACGGGAATGTTGGTGTTTTCAATAACCAAAATCTGTTTGAAAAGTTATAATACATGCAATGGTATACCTGGCTGTTATGAGTCCATTAGTACTTCTACCTAAATATTTAAATCTCATTTAATTTAATTAGCATACTTTTGCAGGATATCAGTGGAGTGAAGTGTTGAGAGCAGTGGTTATGAAGAAAACCTTACCTTCCTGAAACATTGTATAAAAATATTTTGTATGAATTATCTTCTTTGTATCTATCTGGGGAGAATGAAAGATAAGAGAAAGATAATACCTTTATGGAGGAAGACATGACTACCCACCCCAGTAGTCTTGCCTGGAGAATTGCATCAACAGAGGAGCCTGGTGGACTACAGTCTATAGGGTTGCAAAGAGTCAGACACGACTGAAGAGATTCAGCATGCATGCAACATATTTACCGGATTTCAAAAACACAAGTAGTGAAGTCAACTAATCTTTCTCAGGGTATTTTTTTAGAGCTGAGCTATCTGATAGTATAAACTCAGACACATTATTTAAGTTAAAATTAATTTAAATTTAATTATATTATGTACTGCATTTTCTTTATCCATTTAAGATATTTCCTTGTCCTGGCCACTTTAAATAGCACTGCAATGAACATTTGGGCATATGAGTCTTTTTGAATTATAGTTTTCTCTGGGTATGGAACTAATAGTGGAATTGCAGGGTCATGTGGTACTTCTGTTTTTAGTTTTTAAAGGAACCTTCATACTATTCATCATAGAGGAAGCCATAAAAAGAAATGAAATTGGGTCATTTGTAGAGATGTGAATGAACCTAGGGTCTGTCACATAGACTGAAGCAAGTCAGAAAGAGAAAAGCAAATACTGTATATTAATGCATATATATATATGGAATCTGAAAAAAATTGGTATAAATGATCTTATTTACAAAGTGGAAACAGATACGCAGTGTGGAGAACAAATGTATAGATACCAAAGGGGAGGGGCAGGTTGAACTGGAAGATTGGGACTGCCATATATATACTACTGATACTACGTATAAAATAGGTAATTGATGAGAACCTACTGTATAGCACAGGGAACTCGACTGAGTACACTGTGGTGACCCAAGTGGTAAGGAAATCTAGAAAACAGATGTATGTATATGTATGGCTGATTCACTTTGCTATACAATAGAAACAAACACAGCATTGTAAAGCAAATACACTCCAATTTTCTTTTTAATTTAGTGATGCTAACAATACACTTTCTCAGTTGCACTAGCATATTTCAAGTACTAGGCAGTCACATATGGCTGGTGATCATAGCTTTGGACAAAATAGCTTATCGAATATTTCCATCAGTACAGAAATTGAAGAAGTTGGGAAGTGTTGTTCTGAAGAATATCTGCTAAAATTTCTACAGCTTTTTCACATTGAAGAAGTATTTTTTATATGCAATGGAAATTATGGAAGCAAGAAGATGAGAGAAGCAAATCATTGCTTCATAAATTTTATTGTCATCTTCAGTTCAGTTCAATTCAGTTCATTTGTTCAGTCTTGTCCAACTCTTTGCGACCCCATGAATTGTAGCACACAGGCCTCCCTGTCCATCACCAACTCCTGGAATTCACTCAAATTCACGTCCATCAAGTCGGTGATGCCATCCAGCCATCTCATCCTCTGTCGTCCCCTTCTCCTCCTGCCCCCAATTCCTCCCAGCATCAGAGACTTTTCCAATGAGTCAACTCTTCACATGAGGTGGCCAAAATTGTCAGCTTAGGGGAATAAAAAAGATGATTCTACTTATAGAAATAAATAAGAATATATAGATTTTCAATATTGCTGCAATAGCTAATGGTCAGGTACACTTTAACACTAATTCTGTGTGGAACTTGCACAATAATCCTTTACTAAGTACTATTTTGACCAGACATTGTTCTAGATTCTTAAAATACATGAGTGAACAGATGAAAATCTCTGTATTCAAGGACTCGGCATTCAGATTTTCCTTTGTTAACTTTCTATAATTACTTGATACCAACCCTACATTTTAGCAAATATGTTTAGTTTCACTACCCTTTGTAGATATTATTTATACTTTTAATACAATTGTATGCTAAGTTGTTTCAGTCATGCCCATCTGTTTGTGACCCTGTGGGCTTGGGCTCCTTTGCCCATGGGATTCTCCAGGCAAAAATACCAGAGTGGGTTGCTTTGCCCTCCTGTAGGTGATCTTCCAGACCTAGGGATCAAACCAGGGTCTCCTATGGCTCCTGCATTGCAGGCAGATTCTTTATGGCTGAGCCACTAAGAACACCACTTTTAGTATGAACTATTAGTACATGAGATATTTTGATGACATCTGGGTTTAATAAAAGTCCTTTTTCAAAATAGAGTCTTTAGAATTATTTCTTTACTTCTAAAGTTATCCATTTTTGATCACTTCTTTTTAGCATATAGGTGCAGGCTCTCTCTGAGGCAAGAGATATAATATACAGGCCAGAGCTTAAATTTTAAAATTATGGTAAATAATGAATGTCAAATCTGATAAATCAGGCAGAAATATAAAAACAGATAAAATAGCTGATAATTGTCTTCAGTAATTTTGTAAAATTCCAAATTGATCCAATTATTGTCTAAAATCTTCACTTCTTTTTTCTATATTAATGATTAAATAAACACACAACTCTAGCTTCAGAAAGAACTAATGCCAATTTTTCTATAAGTCTCTTTTTCTCTAACCTTATTTCATCATGAGTTCCATTTCCCTGCCTTTACGTTTATAATCTTATTCTTCACTGGAAAGGAATTTGAACAAGCAAACACGTCTTGGCATAAAAAATAAAAATCATCCAAAGCTGTTAGCCATAAATATTCTTATAGTGTCATAGTCCTAGAACTCATATTGAAATCACAGAACTTGAATTGCATGTGCAGTTGTAAGTGGGCACAATTCCTTTGCATATGCACACATATATACACACCCATGCACAAAGTACAAATGCTTTTTAACTGTGGGCTTAAGTTACCATAAGTCTGGCTAGTCAAAGTTAATAGCCTGACTCTATCTTTAGCCCATCCACTAACGTATAACAGAAGTGTATGGAAACCATTCACCCACTGTGCAAAGACTGGAAGTAGAGTTTTTGGAATTTATTGATGGAGTTTTACTATGTGCGTGTTCAAATTGATTTCAAACATTGAGCAAATAGGGACTTAAATAAATTTTACACTGTTAAAACAAAATGTGGAAACCATAGACCTTTTTCCAGGATGTCACTAATTTTGAATGTACATTTTTACTTTCAGGGTAGTATGATGAGCAGGTGTTCAAGAAAGTGTTAATGTCTGTTTCAGTTGAAACTCAGGACACATGTCAATGTACTAGTTCCACAAATATTTAATGAGCCTAATCTTGTGTCCCTGGTAGCTCGGATGGTAAAGAATCTGCCTGCATTGCAGGAGATCAGGGTTCGATTCCTGAGTCGGGAAGATCCCCTGGAGAAGGGTAAGTTAACCTACTCTGGTATTCTTGCTTTGAGAATTCCATGCACAGAGAAGTCTTGTGGGCTACAGTCCAAGGGGTCACAAAGAGTCAGACATGACTGAGCAACTAACATTTTCACTTCACTTTCAATGATGTGTCATGCTCTATGAATTAGACACTTGTCCTCACAGGATAGCCATTTCCTTCTCCCTGGGATCTTCCTGACCCAGGGATTGAAGCTGGGTCTTCTGAATTGCAGGCAGATCCTTACCAACTGATCCACGAGGGAAGCCCTAAAAAAATACTGAAAAGACTCATAGTGTAGTGTGATGATTATCATAAAAGAAATATATATAAAGTAGGGGTCCAGAAGAGGCAGTGATTAATGGATTTTTCACATGCAGTTTAGACTAGCAATTTCATTGATATAAAATACTAGTTTTGGATGAACACAGTTGTACACAATCTACAATATTATAGACACTGAAAATGTGTTAATACATGTTAATTCACCAATCTATAAATTCTCATCATCACATTTTAGTCCAAACTCTCTAAAATTCAGCCTTGAATAAGGAGGAGTTTTCAGATTGTTCAGAAATTATAGACATATTCTGATTAAACATCATGCTTTGAAAAGAATATTTTGAAACACATGGAAGAATATATCATTTGTCAAAAATAATTTAAGCCCAGGATAACACTTTTTTCCATACTGTTGACTGATATGAAACCATGAAAATAATGTCTAATGTTAATATGGTATATTTTGCATGAAAATAATGAATGGGCTTTTAGAAAACAAAAATAATGTTTAGTCTAAGCAACAGGAACTCTATTCCAAGATAAAATTAGTTCTTCATTTGTCCAGACATTCAAAGCTCCAAACATAACTCAACTGGAGCTTTCAGAAAAAAGTTACCAACACAATCCCAAGGTTTGGATTTCTTGGTCTATAAATGAATCCAGTACCTTTGCCACTCAATGTCTAGTCTAATATTATTCTTGGGATAATGTCAGTGTCCCCCAGTAAACGATGTTAGAAAGATAAATAGATAGATAGATAGATAGGTAAAGTTGAAAGAATAATTGTCATACAAAATTTTATGAAGATTAATTGCAAAATGAGTGACCATTTTATAACTGATTTGTTTACATAAAATATATAGAATGTAAAATGTTATCTTTCTTATAACTATTAATTACTACAATATTTTAAAAATATGTTCAAAGACTACATGATGGGTTTCTCCCTTTAGAACTATGTATGACAGGACAGATGAAATTAATCAAAAGCCTCAAGTTGGTCCAAGGACTAAATTCCACACTTATTCCTAGAGTTGGTGGTTTGTGGAATGGGGTGTGTGTGTGTTTGTGAACGTATGTATGTGTTACTGAGACCCTAATTTTATAACCACAAACCCACTCATCCAGAATCAAAGAGTGATATTTCAAATGCAGTAATTTATTTTACATAGTCCATTAATTACATTTGTTTTCTGCATATATCCAGATGTGCACAGAAACATTCATTGGAGAATATGCAATGTTTCTGCTCTAAAATAGTTCACAGCACAGCAAATAGGCATCCATTCTCCCTGGGGATAGGTGATCTGACATCAATTTAAATAGATGTGGGCTGAGATTTTAGGTTTGGTTTAAAACCTGAGCTTTCACAATCTTAGCCTTACACTGGACCTTAGTTCATTCTTCCTGGGGAGTTTTTAATGGCATCCCAATCTCCTAAACAGTGTGCAGTGCATTCTGCTTTTTTCATTACCATTTCTAATGTGTCCTTGAAATACCTGGGGTGCTGTGGATTGTTCAACCACAATGCACAAGTCTTGTATTATATAGCTGGAAGAATACTTAGAAGCCCTGGTAATAAAAATGACAATAAATGGTTCTTTACAATTTCTTTAAATTTAAAAATAATATATCTGAAATGTTCTGACATGAGTATATTCAAATGCTTGCATGCAATGTGATTTTAAGTCTTTTAAGATTCTCTTTGCCTTATGGTTTTATTTCATCTGAGAGGCATAGAAACCAATCCTATACAGGATAAGCAATTATGACTTTTAGAAGGTGTTATTCTTTGAGTCTTGCTTCTCTTTCTCCCTTTGTGTTAGACTCATTATTAATGGCTGCCTTTTAGCTCAAAAGAATGATAGCTGACAAAGGTTCTCATAAATCTAGCATCTGCTTTATAATTTGTCTTTGTAGAAATATAATATTTTCTCTGTGGAGACATCACAGTTCTTATTTGGGGGAACATATTTATTAAATACTGAAGTCTTTTAAGATTATTCCTAAGAACTGATTTTAAAACAACAAAAGCTATATAGACTTGCCACTTGGTCTTTAGCTCAATACTATTAGCTTTCCTGTTACAACACACAAATAAATAAGGAATAAAATTTTGCCCAAGTATGAATTCATTTGAAAAACGTACATTTTGAGTTTCAACTTTTTGTGATTCCCATTTGGCTACCTAATGCCAAAATGCAGCTTCTTAGAACAGGGGGAAATGGGGAATTATTAAAAATAATCTCACAAACTTTCTTGGACACGACACGACTTTCATGAACAATATTATGACAAGTTAAGTGCAAATGAATCAGAACATATGGATTAAATTTCCCTTGAAGTATACATGGTTTTTGTAAATTACGAGAAAAAAGGGAATGGGAAAATGTAGTTTTAACTTTGCCAAACCCAAGACATTTGAACAATTGTTCAAGAGAGCATGCCAAACCCATATTTTCCTCCTTTAAATCCATCTAATATACAAAGAAACACTTTGAACTTATATAGCCAGTTCCTTCTCAGTAACTCAGTACTTTTGGAATTTCCTCATTTCTTCCTTATAGTAGACTTGTAAACAAATTTTAGATATGACATTGCAATTTTTACAAGTGTGATTATGGGGGAAAAGTTTAAAAATAATGTGCTTGGTAAATAAGGAAGAACTGAGTATTAGAACTTAAGTGGAAACCAGTGAATCTGCATTAACTAAATTCTATTTTTAAAAAAAAAAAAACAACAAAAACATAATCCTGAGCAACATCATGAGATATAAGTACTGCAGATTGATATTGTGAATTGATTACTGGAGTTTCTAACTATACTGAAGGCAACATCATTTCCATCAATATAATTTTACCCTGAGTATCTAACAGAAACTTTTTGGTCATCTCTGGATTTATTTTTGTAATGACTTTACTGTACAAAGAAGCTGAGTTCATTCCTTTAAAAGAATCAGATTCCAAATAAACCATGAAAAAAATCAGAAATAACATCTCCAGCAACATTTTGAGATGCAATCTTCCACACTTTATCCTAAATAAAATTATACATAGATATTATTTATAAACATATGCCATAATGTAGATAATATATTATTTGTTTTAATTCATGTTAGACATACCTGGTGTATATATATTTATATACATGTAGATTTTATGCACGCTGCTGTTGCTGCTAAGTCGCTTCATTCGTGTCCAACTCTGTACAACCCCATAGACGGCAACCCACCAGGCTCTGCTGTCCCTGGGATTCTCCAGGTAAGAATACTGGAGTGGATTGCCATTTCCCTCTCCAACACTTGCATGCATGCTAAGTTGCTTCAGTCATATCCGACTGACCCCATAGATGGCAACCCACCAGGCTCCTCTGTCCACAGGATTCACCAGGCAAGAATACTGGAGTGGGTTGCCATTTCCTTCTCCAATTTTATGCATAGATTTTGTAATTTTCTCAGAATTTGATCATACTATATATTTTATTTTCTAATCTGAAGTTTCCTCTTAATTTGTTTACTTTCTTTTAATATATCTACATGCCAATCACATAATTTATATATCATCATTATCTGTTTCAAACTGGTTAGATACATTTATGGTTTTAATTTTGCTTATATTTTTAATGGGTATAGGCAAATTTTGAAGTTCTTACTTACAGAGCTTGTGAATTTCCAAATGACCACAATGCCTCCTGTCACACAAATTTCAGTTCATTATTCCTATAGACCCACAGGGGTAAATATCTTACCTCATTGATTCACTGCTAGCTTCCCCAGGCTTTGTGCTTATTGTGCTTGTGCTCAGGCAAGTCTGACTCTTTGTGACCCCATGGACCGTAGCCCGCCAGGCTCCTCTGTCCATGAAATTTTTCAGACAAGAATACTGGAGCGGTTGCCATTTCCTCATCCAGAGGATCTTCTCCACCCAGGGACTGAACCTACTTCTCTTGCGTATCCTGAATTGGCAGGCAGATTAGTTACCACTAGCACCACCTGGGAAGGGAAGATCGAGTGCAATACGTAACAGAGATTCCCTGCATGAACAAATGAATAAGTGAGTATTCCTGTCCTAGAGTCACTTAAACACTGTACTCTCTCTGACTATCACTCTGATCTCCTCTGCACTTTTTGGCCTCTATCAGCATAGGACACATTTCGACACCTTTTCCCCTTATTTATTTCAATCTAGATAGTAGTCTTACAGACAATATCTTTCTTTTAGTTTTTGGTCAATTTACTTGATCTAGTTTTTGCAATGAGCGTGCATTTTTCATTACAGAACTCAACCTAAAGATAGAAACTTTGTTTGAAGTACTAAGCAAGAGGATTTATATTAACTTGGAAACTAGAGACATGAATTGGCTGAAGCCAGTAAAAGAAATAGGGAATAGACATCCTCACAGGATAAAATGTGGATTCTTTTACATCTACCATTACTCCCTTGAGAGTCATTAATATGTATTGTTTTTAATCTCTCCCTAGCTACGCCATGTCTGGCATCACTTGTAATAGGTGACTCAAATACTTGAGATTTTGTACTCTACACCCATCCTCGGCAGAAGCAGCCAAACTTCTTCCCAACCAATCACTTTCTTACAGTTCAAATTAACCTCTATATGAATCAACAGTATCAAGTGACTTCTTTTTTTCTGCCAATAGATTTTAAATAAGTTCAACTTTAGCTTTGTACATACTGCAATTACTATGCAACACAAATTTAATTAAAACTAAAAGCGTTTATCAGAACGTTGGTCAATGTAATTACTATAAACAATTGCTGTGAGCCCAGCATTTTTATTATTAATATGGTGATTAAATGCTTTTCATGTATTAAGCACCCAGTTGAATTTAGTCTCATATCAGATGTGTCCAATGGCATGAAGTTCCTTGCAGCTAGTAAAGAATAAAATGAAAACAAAAGAACAAGACTGTGTGATAAGTGAAATAACAAAGCCTGGGAATTTATGGGAGCAAAGAGAAAAATATGAATGTGTTTAGACAGGAGGGCAAGGTAAAATTTATATAAGAGCTAAAGTTAGAGATTAGGATAGAAAGGAATAGGCTGATTTTAAAAATATTTAACATGCAGTATTACTAAAACCTGGTGAGCAATTTGATGTAAGCAGGGATGGAAGAAGGATTTGTGCATTTTTTTGCATTTTCAGGCTGAAAAAGCACATCAGAAAAACAAAAATGTGCACATCCATTAGAAAGTCTGCTGTAGACAGAATTGTAAGGGGAGTAGATTACAATAGAAAGTTAGATGAGCTAAATAAGAAATATATATATAAAAATATATGTATATAAATACATATTTATATACCACAGCTTATATATCATATGTATTTGTGGATATATATTTAAATGCAGAATCTTGTTCTGTATACAATTTCATGGACTCCTTTTTTAGTTGTTGTTAAGATATCATGAACCTATTTTCACCTCAGTTCATATAAATCTGTAATGCTATATTCAATACTGATATAAAAGCCCATTGAATGGAAAAATGTCACTCCACAGGACTTTGGAAAAGTAAGCTCTAGTGCATGCTCTAAAAAGCTGTAAAGAGCAAATTACAGATTAGAAGCTTCTATAAGAAAGATTTCTCTAGCAGAGTATTTTGGAGGAGCCCTCTAGGCATCTTTCTGTTATTGTCCAGTCACTAAGTTGTGATTGACTCTATGCAACTCCATGGACTGCAGAACACCAGGCTTCCATGTGCTTCACTATCTCCTAGAGTTTGCTTCAATTCATGTCCATTGAGTCAGTGATGCCATCCAGCCATCTCATCCTCTACTCCCCTCCTCTTCATTTGCCTTCAATTTTTCCCAGAATAAGGGTCTTTACCAAGGAGTCGGCTCTTCTCATCAGATGGCCAGAGCATTGGTGCTTCAGCTCCATCATCAGTCTGTCCAATGAATACTCAGGGTTGATTTCCTTTAGGATTGAC
Organism: Redunca redunca; assembly: GCA_006410935.1. Lineage (NCBI taxonomy): Eukaryota > Metazoa > Chordata > Mammalia > Artiodactyla > Bovidae > Redunca > Redunca redunca. Next base: position 90,287 of record SJYQ01005301.1, read on the forward strand.
TGATTTGATCCGCTTCCTATCCAAGTGATTCTCAAGAGTCTTCTCCAGCACCATGGTTTGTAAACATCAATTCTCTGGTGCTCAGCCTTCTTTATGGTCCAGCTCTCACATACGTACGACTACTAGAAAAACCATAGCTTTGGTTTTATGAACCTTTGTCGACAAAGTGATGTCTCTGCATTTTGATACACTGTCTAGGTTTCTCATAGCTTTTCTTCCAAAGAGCAAATGTCTTTTCATTTCATGGCTGCAGTCACCATCAGCGGTGACTTTGGAGCCCAAGAAAATAAAATCTGTTACTACTCCCACTTTTTCTCCATCTATTTGCCATGAAGTGATGGGCCCAGATGCCATGATCTTAGTTTTTTGAATGTTGAGTTCTAAACCAACTTATTCTCTCTCTTTCACCTTCAACAAGAGGTTATTTAGCTCCTCTACACTTTCTGCCATTGAGGTGGTGTCATATGCATACCTGAGGTTGTTGATATTTCTCTGGGCAGTCTTGATTCCAGCTTATGGTTCATCTAGCCCAGCATTTCATGTGATGTACACTGCATATATATTAAATAAACAGAGTGACAATATATAGCCTTGTTGTATTCCTTTCCCAATTTGGAGAAAGTCAGTTGTTCCATGTCTGGTTCTAACTGTTGCTTCTTAACCTGCATACAAGTTTCTCAGAAGACAGGTAACATGGTCTGGTAATCCCATCTCTTTAAGAATTTCCCACAGTTTGTTGCGATCCACACAAAGACTTTAAAATAGCCAATGAAGCAAAAGTAGGTGCTTTTCTGAAATTCCCATGCTTTTTCTATGATCCAAGGAATGCTGGCAATTTGATCTCTGGTTCCTCTGCCTTTTCTAAATTCAGCTTGTACATTTGAAACTTCTTGGTTCATCTATTGTTGAAGACTAGCTTGGAGGATTTTGAGCATTACTTTGATAGCATGTGAAATGAGTGCAACTGTGTGGTAGTTTGAGCTTTCTTAGGCACTGCCTTTCTTCGGTATTGGAATGAAAACATCTTTTTCAGTCCTGTGGCCATTGCTGAGTTTTCCAAATTTGCTGGCATGTTGAGTGCAGCACTAAAACATCAGCTTTTAGGATTTGAAATATCTGACCTGGTGACCCGGGCTTCCATCACCTTCACTAGCTTTATTTGTAGTAATGCTTCCTAAGGCTCACTTAACTTCACACTCTAGGATTTCTGGCTCTAGGTGAGTGACCACACAATTTTAGTTATCTGAGCCATTAAGATTTATTATTATTATTATTTTTTGCATAGTTCTTCTGTGTATTCTTGCCACCTCTTCTTAATTTCTTCTGCTTTTATTAGGTCCTTATAGTTTCTGTCCTTAATCGGGCCAATTCTTGCATGAAATATTCCTTTGGTATCTCCACTTTCATGAAAAGATTTCTAGTCTTTCTCCTTCTGCTGTTTTCCTCTATTATTTCTTTGCATTATTCATTGAAGAAGACCTTCTTACCTTTCCTTGCTATTCTCTGGAACTCTACATTCAGTTGGGTATATCTTTTTCTTTCTCCCTTTCTTTTCACTTCTCTTCTTTCTTCAGCTATTTGTAAAGCCTCCTCAGACAACCACTTTGCCTTCTTGCATTTCTTTTTCTTTGGGATGATTTTGGTCACTACCTTCTATACAACATTAAGAATCTACATCCATAGTTCTCTGGGCACTCTGTATATCAGATTTAATCTTTTTAATCTTTTGGTCACCTCCACTGTACAACCATAAAGGATTTGATTTAGGTCATATCTGAATGGCTTAGTAATTTTCCTTATTTTCTTCAATATAAGCCTGAATTTTGCACTAAGGAGCTGACGATTTGAGCCACAGTCAGTTCAAGGTCTTCTTTTTGCTGCAAAGAATATAATCAATATGATTTCAGTATTGATCTTTTGGTGATGTCCATGTGTAGAGTCATCTCTTGTGTTGCTGAGAAATGATGTTTGCTATGATGTGTGTGTTCTCTTGACAAAACTCTTAGCCTTTACCCCACTTCATTTTTTACTCAAGGCCAAACTTCCCAGTTATACCAGGTATCTCTTAACTTCCTACTTTTGCATTCTAGTCCCTCATGATCAAAAGGACATCTTTTTTAGGTGTTAGTTCTAGAAGGTCTTGAAAGTCTTCTAAGAACCAGTGAACTTCAGCTTCTTCAGTATCTGTGGTTGGGGCATAGACCTGGATTACTTTGATGTTGAATAATTTGCCTTGGAAAAGAACCAAGTTCATTGCCATTTTTGAGATTGCACCAAGTACTGCATTTCAGACTCTTGTTGACTGTGAGGGCTGCTCTATTTCTTCTAAAAGATTCTTTCCACAGTAGTAGATATAATAATCATCTGCATTCCACTGGTCCATTCTCATCCATCAACGTTCACCCTTGCCATCTCCTACTTGACCACTCTAATTTACATTGCTTCCTGGACCATACATGAATATAGTTTGTAAGTATAAAATATATAGAAAAGGGGGATTATATTTTAAAGATATTTGGTCTGCACAATCAGATAGATTTCATGACTGCTGCTGCTGTTGATGCTAAGTTGCTTCAGTCGTGTCTGACTCTGTGATGCCATAGATGGCAGCCCACCAGGCTCCCCCATCCCTGGGATTCTCTAGGCACTAATAACATATAAATGAGAGAAATTTTACAAAGCAATAATGGAAATGAGAATTTTGACTTGATGATAAGGAATCAGCAAATGCAATTTATCTACATAGAGAAAACTGAAAGAAGTCTCCTTATTGAAGATGAGCCTGAGATGCTGAGCCCAGTGTTCATTTTTACATTTGAAGAATCTGTGGGACATTCTGAAGGATTTTCCTAAAATTCAGAAAAATACATTATTATGGGATCTTAACTATTGGTGTCCTCTGTAAAGAGGTCATCATTATAGTTTTTGATATAGATAAAATGATTCAAAATAGTGTGCAGACTGGGAAGAGTTGAAAGTAGAAAGCTAAGACTGAAATAAATTCTAGTGGAGGATAATAACCTTAATTCACAATAAGTCAATAAAATAACTTTAGGTATCTCTCTGATTCCTTAACAAAATGCTGTTAAAGTATAAAATAGTCCCCCAAAATCACTGAGATGACTCAGAGGGATGGTATGGGGAGGGAGAAGGGAGGGGGCTTCAGGATGGGGAACACGTGTATACCTGTGGTGGATTCATGTTGATGTATGGCAAAACCAATATGATATTGTAAAGTAATTAACCTCCAAGTAAAATAAATAAATTTATATTTAAAAAAAAAAAAAAAACAGAAGAAAAAAAAGTACAAAATAGTCCCCCAAAATCCCAGTCAAAAGTGGTCTTCATAATATATTTTGCCAAAGGTAAAAATTTAAGAATAACTTTTCGAAGTCCTATAAATGTTTATTTTTTGATCTTAGAACTGTTTCAATTTTTCAATTTAACCATCGGCTCAAACTCCACTCCAGTATTCTTGCCTGGAGAATCCTGTGGACAGAGAAGACTTGAGGGCAACAGTCCAGGGGTCGCAAAGAGTCGGACATGACTGAGAGACTTCCATTTCACTTCATCTTCCAACTCCACAGCCTCGGTCAATGAAAGGCATAGTGGTAAGTGCTGGGAATAGGAAACTGAACAAAAAAGATGGTGTCCTGCCATCATGGAATGAAGACACTGGTAAGGGAGATAGTTATTAAATCTTTACACAGATAATGATAAATATCCTGCTGAAATAAAACTCTCAAAAGGAAGTACATGAATCAGTGAGATTTGAAGACAAAAAAAAAAAAGATTTCTTTGAGGAGTGATGTTGGGACTAAGACTTGAAAGAGGTGTTGAAAAGTGCGATGGGAAGACAAGATCATTTGGAGAACTAAGAACAATAATGACACTCGAACAATATGCGACAATAGGGCTTATGTAAAGAAGTGAAGGGGCTTCCCTGATGGCTCAGTGGGTAAAGAATCTGCCTGCAATGCAGGAGACACAGGAGATGTGGGTTCGATTTCTGGGTTGGGAAGATCCCCTGGAGAAAGGCATGGCAAGCCACTCCAGTATTCTTGCCTAGAGAACCCCGTGGACTTAGGAGCCTGGCAGGCTACAGTCCGTGGGGGCGTGAGTCTGACATGACTTGAGTGACTAGGCATGCAAAGAAGTGAAAGACTTTGCAATGGAGCTAAAAGGGATGACTGCACGAGGTGAAGGTGTAGGGACATAGATAGAGATCTTGTTTTACCAGTCCATGCTGAAGCAACCCAACTATGTCTAACAGAGAAGATGCTAGATAAATATTGGAGGAGAGAATAGATATTTTTTATAATGTTGAAAAGATTCCACTTTTGGGACTAAACCGGAGAAGAAACAGCTCCCCTTGATTGCTAACAAGACTGGCATTTAAGAGATATTTCCTGCAGAGAAAACAGAAAGAGAACAGCTACATATTTAAATTAAGCCATGCCAACAACAAAGGGGCTTTACCACTGTGCAGAATCAAAAGACCAAGAAACAAAGACAAAATTTACTCCTTTTAAGTTTACACAAACCAAGGGAATATTCACGATAGAGACGTTGCCAGATTCTAGGATACAGTGTATTGATTTAATTCCATAGTGCTTATTTACTAGACAATAATGCAAGCAAATACTGCATTTCTAATTAGCATAAATATTCTGAAGCCTTTACCTTCAATTTTCCTTTACAAATTACTTTTTAATTCAGATGTCTCTATATAATCACATGGTTCTAGAATATAACTAGAAATTTATTTTTCTAAAATTAATATTATTAACTGAGAACCAAATTTTGAGACTGTATTACATTCTCTTTCCTTCCCACAGTGCCTTCTGAGACTTTCTGGGTAGTGTAGGGCAAAACTTTTGCTTTCAAGCACTATTGACTGAGGTGCATCACAGAAGAATTTTAGGGCAGTGAAACTCTTTCATGTGATACTTTAAAGATGGACATATTATACATTTGTCCAAACCCATAAAATGTATAAAACTAAGGGTGAATCAAACTAAGAGCAAACCTTAAGGCAAACTATGAATTTGGAGTGATTGATACTTGTCAATATAGGTTCATCAATTGTAACAAATGGTCCACTCTGGTGGGAGATGGGAGGCTATGATGTGTGGAAGCCAAGAGTTTATGTAGTTTGCAGTTTCTGCTAAGTTTTCCTGTGACTCCAAAACTGCACCAAACAAAATAAAGTCATCTAAAGCAAAAATAGCAGCAAAGTGAACGAGAATAGCTGTGTTAAATCTTGGAAAATTAAAGTTAAAACCCAAAAACTAATGAAAGAGAAAAGACACCAAAATAAAATGGGTATGGACTATAACCTCCATCAGCTCTTATAGTCTAACAATTAAAGGCACTTTCTATACTTCTTTGACATAAACGAAGGGGAAAAAAAGGAAAAATAACTGTCCTACATGAATCATATAATAAAAAATTAAAGATTAAATTAAAGATAATATTCCAACTTGAGAGCTACAGGAACTTGGAAACTACTACCTGACTTTGAAGTGGCAAATGCTGCTTTATTTCCAATTGTTTTAATTCTCAGTAGAAAGGCAAAAAACTTCTTGAGTCTGTTTTCTGAGCTCTTTGTTCCAAATGGGCTACTATTCTTTGTTTCTATTCTAAATCAAATTCTACTATTGCCTGCTGCTGCTGCTGCTGCTAAGTCACTTCAGTTGTGTCGGACTCTGTGCGACCCCATAGACGGCAGCCCACCAGGCTCCCCCGTCCCTGGGATTCTCCAGGCAAGAACACTGGAGTCGGTTGCCATTTCCTTCTCCAATGCATGAAAGTGAAAAGTGAAAGTGAAGTCGTTCAGTCATGTCTGACTCAGCGACCCCATGGACTGCAGCCCACCAGGCTCCTCTGTCCATGGGATTTTCCAGGCAAGAGTACCGGAGTGGGGCGCCATCACCTTCTCCGCTACTATTGCCTGTTAAGCTGCATTTAATACCATAGTAGGAACATCATATAGAAAGCTATCTGGTATTTTAATAATCAATCACTTATTTTTCTATATAAGTGTTCTTTTACATATGAGAAATGTTCTTGGGTTTTGATGGGAATTAATCTATCACATGATATAAATAACCATAATTTAGAATAAATATTGCTGTTTANATTTTAATAAGCAATCACTTATTTTTCTATATAAGTGTTCTTTTACATATGAGAAATGTTCTTGGGTTTTGATGGGAATTAATCTATCACATGATATAAATAACCATAATTTAGAATAAATATTGCTGTTTAGTCATCTCTTATACTAGCTGATAAGAATCTTGAAGTTCAAAATTTACCGATATTGATTCAACTGTTCAGTTGACCACTGAATGAAGGATATGTTGTTGAAGAATTTAGGTAGACCACACCTAACATCTAGGTGCTCAGGGTAGGAATAGTAAATAATGATTTTCATATTTAGGTAAACAACAGAAAACACTCACCTCTTCAAAATCTGTTATTAAAAGAAATAGGATGTTTCAATTCCTAATCAATTGTAATCAATCAATCCTAATCAATTTCCTGCAGAAATTATTAAATTTATCACTCTAGTCGTGCTCAGCTTTTCCACACTCTTAGGTAAGAACAGACACACACATACACGATTATGTAAACATTAAATTCAAATTGAAATTTAGAAAATTGTTTATAGTAACCAGAAGTATATATCAAAGATAATTAAAATATCTGATGGAGCTAAAACAATTGAATAAAGAGAATGCAAAATTTTAAATTAAAAATTTAATTTTTATTTTTCATGATTACACCATTATTAGGACCTTGAATAATATGACTGTCTCCTCTAAATGTCACTTTTTTATTTAGGGTAGCTAGGCCTCTAATTTTGTACTGGTCAAGATAACTTCTTCCTGAAAAAATTAAGTGTAATGAGAAAGGGTATAAATCATGATAAATGAATAAAAGGAATAAAAAAGTAATTCTTAGCAAACATAGTAATTTTTAAAGGTTGACCTGAAGAAAGTGTATGCATGAAAATCACAAAGTTAAAAGATTCACATTGACTCATGGGTGATGAAATTAAAGCAGGTTACCAAAGGAAAATTGTACAGAATTACAATTCAAAAATAAAGCCCTAAAAATTTAAGAAGTTTAATAAGCTAGGAGATCTACGTTTTGAAGTGTGCCATCGGATTTCTTTAAGTATACGGCATCTGATAATATATCAGATATATTAGCAAAAACTAGAAAATTATTTTCTGGCACCTATAATGTGCATTCACTGTGATTTCTCAGAAACATCAATTGGAAGGGGTCCTAGGGATATCATCATCTGACTCGCATACACTTTCATATGGTTAGAAACTAAGATACAGGATAAAGTGTCAACTGTCTTTCCCATCTTATCCCTTCAAAATACGGTTTTTGAATTCTGATTCTTTCTATTTATGTTATCTGGGGTACAGTTTTTAGTTTCTCTGCCTTAGTTTCCTCATTTCAACACAGATGTAATGATAGTACCTATAGATAGGGTTGTCAGAAAGATTAAATCTCCTGAAAGAGGACCATGCATTCACGCTAAGTCACTTAAGTAGTGTCCTACGTTTTGTGACCTGTGAACTACAGCCTACCAGGCTCCTCTGTCCATGGGATTCTCTAGGCAAAAATACTGGAGTGGGGTGCCATGCCCTCCTCCAGGGGATCTTCCTGACCCAGAGACTGAACCCATGTCTTCTATGTCTCCTGCATTGGCAGGCAGGTTCTTTACTACTAGTGCCACCTGGAAGGACCAGGCACGTCTCAGTAAAAATTAGCCTTCACCGTGGTGTATAATGGGCTTTTGTTGCTTTATTGCCTAGCAGAAAAAAATGGTTTGTGGCTGGTGCGTGTCAATGCATCCAATAAGAGATGCAACTGATAGTTAAAGGAAGATGAAACTGATACTTTGACAGTGTCTGATTTGTTCTCTTGTGTTTCAAACAATGTGTTGAATGTTCAGGGTGCTTGTCTCTTATGAGGCTTAACGATCAGAAGATAAGCTAGATATAATTTAGTAATAATGATATAGGATGAATGTTTTTATGGAAAAATTATGACTCTAATATACGCATTGATTTTGCTTTTATTTTAGGGAAAGATAATTATGTAAGCAAGAATATAGATTGATGATGACTGATAGATATAAAATTATATTTTAGCTGTATTACAGATAGTTTTTGAGATATGAATAAAAGAATATTGGGTGAGGTTAATAAAGATATGTGTGCATGTTAAAATTGGTAAGCATTAATATAATAAAACCCATCTGCTATAATTACAGTTTTATAATAAATTCCATCAGTATAATTATGGTTTTATGCTATAGTCGAGATTACCAACAGTCTTATTTTGTACCAACTATAAATTCTCAATATTAGATAGGTTAAAAAGAAGGTAAAACATTTCTCTAAAAAGTTAACTGTATCCAACATTGCCAAACACTGCAAAGCACCACTTTACAGGGGTAACATTCTGGTTGACTATTATAATATTTTCTCTCAAAAGTGGAATCATGCCACTATAATTCAAGGATACTGATGAAGAAGTAATGGCTAAAGTGAAATTTTTGACAACTGGCAATATACCTGTATCATATAGATCATTTCTGTTATGATTTGTCAAAGAATTTTAAATTTCTTTCGATCTAAACTTTCACAAACACAAATAATAGATCTCTTTCCATATTGTCTGCAATAACATTTGCAGTAAATTTAATTTATAATACTGTACCAAATATCTAGTGCTATACTATCATTGAGATTATTGAAATGATACTTCTGCTAGATAATCTATCAATCCGAATGGCAGAACTTGGACCAATCTCGTCTATATTAAAATTACCTTCCCTGTAAGAAACCTATAATTCTTTCCTTTTCTTTCACAACTTTGCCTCTAGTTTGAGTTTTATGAATAATTGCTTTTACTGATCAAAAACAAATTCTAGTATACTAGATACACTATCATTGATCACTATAAGTACTAATGTATGAATAAAAATATGTTTATGTTTCAAACTAAACCTGACATCTTTGTAATAAGACCTCATACACAATCTAGCACATTACTATCTTTCTTCCTGGGGAGGGAGACAGCTTGGGCTTTATGAGTCAAGATTTGGTTTAATAAAATACTGATGATTTGTTGCCTATCATTCTTTTAATGTCCTCTTTGATGACTGATTTGTTAATATAATATATTGAAGATAGTGTTATTAATTAGTATAGTGCCAAGAGTGCAAAATCATGACAAAAGCTTCCCAACTCTCTTTTTCTAGTCATGAAGAGTATTGTGGGAAAAGTTTGTCTAAGATGATTAAGGACAAATTAATATACCACCTTTTTAAATCATGATTTTAAACCATGATTTTAAGTGGTAGCTTACTGGGACTCGAAACAGGATTCACACCATTTTCTTCCCCCCTCTCTGCAGGGGCATCTGTGGTTTGATTTTTACAAATCCGTAATAAGTAAGAGAAAAGCCTTACACAGGAATCTTAAAACTGGATTTTTTTCCATAATATTTTGGGAAGCTTGAAAACCAAAGCCTAAATCAATACTGTAGTCACGGCACCCAAGCAATTGGCTCTGTAGACTAAACTTACTGATTTCTCTAACTAAATTATTTATTTGGTGTATCATGGTCCTCAAAACTGGAAACTGTATTTTAAGTCCTGATGTCCTTTGCTTTTTCGTTGATAAATGAAAGAATAGTCTCTTTTCAAAATGGGGAGAATATTTTTCCTCTTCCAGAAGGAACTGCAACAAAAATAAAAAGATGATTGACAATGGAAATACAGCAGTTTTCTTCAAACAATACCTTGGATTGAAAAAAAAAAGAATGAAAATTTTCATGTTTTAACAACTGACAGAGCAAGTAGAAGTGTGTATACACTTAGCATTGCTAATTATGAAAGTATGTGGGGAAACTTAAGGTCTTAACTAGTCTGGGTCATGAGTTAGCTTCTTTAATTCTCAGCAAAGACAGCAGAAGATGAATATCAATGGAAATTAATAGGTTCTTTTAGGGCTGGAAGAAGCACAAGCTGGAATCAAGATTGCCAGGAGAACGAAATATCAATCATCTCAGATATGCAGATGACACCACCCTTACAGCAAAAAGTGAAGAGGAACTAAAGAGCCTCTTGATGAAAGTGAAAGAGGAGCGTGAAAAAGTTGGCTTAAATCTCAACATTCAGAAAACGAAGATCATGCCATCTGGTCCTATCACTTCATGCAAATAGATGGGGAAACAGTGGAAACAGTGTCAAACTTTATTTCTGGGGGCTCCAAAATCACTGCAGATGGTGATTGCAGCCATGAAGTTAAAAGACGCTTACTCCTTGGAAGGAAAGTTGTGACCAACATAGACAGCATATTCAAAAGCAGAGACATTACTTTGCCAACAAAGGTCCGTCTAGTCAAGGCTATGGTTTTTCCAGTGGTCATGTATGGATGTGAGAGTTGGACTGTGAAGAAAGCTGAGCGCCGAAGAATTGATGCTTTTGAACTGTGGTGTTGGAGAAGACTCTTGAGAGTCCCTCGGACTGCAAGGAGATCCAACCAGTCCATTCTAAGGGGATCTGTCTTGGGTGTTCTTTGGAAGGAATGATGCTAAAGCTGAAAGTCCAATACTTTGACCACCTCATGCGAAGAGTTGACTCATTGGAAAAGACTCTGATACTGGGAGGAATTGGGGGCAGAGGAAGAGATGGCTGAATGGCATCACCGACTCAATGGACATGAGTCTGAGTGAACTCCAGGCGTTGGTGATGGACAGGGAGGCCTGGTGTGCTGCAATGCATGGGGTCGCAAAGAGTTGGACACGACTGAGTGACTGAACTGAACTGTACTGGTAACTTTCACATGTGGACAGTTTAGGCAAGGTTAAAGCAATCAGGTAGGTCAAGTGAGTAGGAAAATAATCAATTATTTCCCGTTGTCTAAATAAAGCAGCTTAATTGCTATCATTGTTTTTGTAACCTGTTAACATCACATACTATAAAACACAGATGAATTTACAAAAGAATAAATAGAAGTTTAGCCACAGAACAATCCAAAGCATATGGTTGTGGGTGTTTGTTAGTATTTCAACAAAGAAATAGATTCTCATTTTTTTTTCCAAATTTTATTTCAAAGCAACTAATTCAATCACAAAAGGAATTGTTTCTAGAAAGAAAGATCCATGAATATCTACTGGAAAGGGGGCTCTACCTTTCTATACATAGGGTAGAAAGAAAACTATTGTTCAAGAAATGAGTCCAGTGCAATTTGTATACATTTACCTTTTATTGCACCTACTGAACTGAAAAAAAAAACTAAACAAACAAGTGATTACTCTTGTGGGGATAACTCTGGTGGCTCAGTGGTAAAGAATCTGCGTATAGTGCAGAAGCGAATTTGATCCCTGGGAAGCGAAGATCCACTGGAGAAGAAAACGGCTACCCTCTCTGGTATTCTTGCCTGGAGAATTTCATGGACAGGGGAGCCTGGCAGGGTCACAAATAGTTGGACACAACTGAGGAACTAACCAACATGGAGTAAATAGAAGCAAACAGTCAAATATCTGATTTTTTTACTGTAATTTAAGTGTGTTTTCAAACTGGTAATTCAACCACATGACAAATAAAAACACTATTAAAAGATAGAAATTAAGATATTTCAGTTTTTTACCTGTCTTGATCCAAACCTTCCTACTCACGAAAGCTTATTAATTTAATTGTTTTATGATATAGTCTCTTGTTTTTTCAGTGTATAAAGAATATAAAAACATGTGACTAGATACAAAATATATAAATATGTTCTTATTGAAAAGCCTAATAATTTGCCATTTTAGGCTGTAAAGTTTTATTAGTTTTAACAGAGATGTACATTGGTGGAACCACTTGCAAAAGAAGAATACTCCACAAGTTATATCATGCCCCAAAACCCTACATACTACCTTGATGTTCTAACAGGGTTCATCCCTGATCCATGACAGTCAGTGCTCTGTACACCCAAACAATAATTTTATCTTTTAAGAATGTCATGTAAATAAAATTATAATAGCTTAGATGGTAAAGAATCTGCCTGCAGTGTGGGAGACCTGGGTTCAGTCCCTGGGTTGGGAAGATCCCCTGGAGGAGGACATGGCAACCCGCTCCAGTATTCTCGCCTGGGGAATTCCATGGCCAGGGGAGCCTGGCAAGTTACAGTCCATGGAGTCACAAAGAGACAAACATGATTGAGTGGCTTTCACGTTCACTTTCAACCTCTTGAAATTGGCTTCTTTCTCATAGCATATCATCTGTGATATTCACCCAAGTTATTATATCTCATCAGTGACACATGCAAGTTCCTACTTCTCTGAAGTTTCACTAGTAGACCATTTTATCAAATTTGACTTTTTTTTCTATTTGTTTGTAGTTATCTGTAAGACAGCAGGGGAACAAATTTTCTGAGTAAACACAGTTCTCTTTTCATTCAAATTTTATTCAAAATACATATATGACTTATCTAGAGAAGGTACTAGAAGGGTTGTCAGGACAGAGCAAGGGTTGTCAGGACAGAGCAAGTTAAGGAAATCAACTAATCACTCAACTTGGACCACTATGCCTGAAAAATGACTTTAAAAAGAGTAACACATATTCGCAAACAGTAATTTGAATACAGTTTGTAAAGCGAGTTCAGTCACTCAATCGTGTCTGACTCTTTGTGACTTCATGGACTGCAGTATGTCAGGGTTCACTGTCCTTCTCTGTGTCTCAGAGCTTGCTCAAACTCATGTCCATTGAGTCAGTGATGCCGTCTAACCATCTTGTCCCCTGCTGTCCCCTTCTCGTCCTGCCTTCAATCTCTCCCAGTATCAGGGTGTTTTCCGATGAGTCGACTCTTTGCATCAGGTGGCCAAAATACTGGAGCTTCAGCTTCAGCATCAGTCCTTCCAATGAATATTTAGGGTTGGTTTCCTTTAGGATTGACTGGTTTGATCTTTTGCAGTCCAAGGGACTCTCAAGAGTCTTCTACACGACAGCTGAAAGTGCGTCTGTGCTTCTTATTATAAATTTACCACCTTTACCTGTTTATCATTCGATCCTTTCCTTATTACGTGTTTTATTTTATTGTATGTCAACATGCTCTTTTAAAACACAAAGATAAAACAAATTCCTCCTAAATTTTGTGACTGTTTCATTACATATATACATGTGATACTTGCTTGCTCTTTATTCAATTGCCTTGTCACTTTGTCTCCGTTTCTCAATTTACGTTGGATAAACACAGGAAAAGTTTCATGAATGAAAATTGAAGTTCAGACTATTCTTCTCAGCACAGGGACCTATAGTTCTGGGTTTTGATTTAAATACTGGGACTTAAAATTTTGCAACAAATATATCCAATATTTAAAGTTTAATTTTTCCTTTTAACCTTGAGACGTGCTATTAATTCTTCAATTCTACTTGTTATCTTCTTAAAAATATGAACTTTTGTTAGTAATGCTATGATATTTTAATTCACTATTTATAAGAGCTTTTGGACTCATGTCACCTACTTGATGGGCATGAGTTTGAGCAAATTCCTGGAGATGGTGAAGGACAGGGAAGCCTGGTGTGCAGCAGTCTGTGGGGTCTCAAAGAGTCAGACATGACTGAGAAACTGAAAAACAACAAATTTATAAAAAGAGTGATTTGATTTCATCTTTAGGTGATAAATTTGTCTGGAAACAGTTTTATTAGTTTTGGTTTACTTATCCCCAACCTTATATAATGCATGTATATAATTGCTTGCAAACTACTTACAGACACTATTCCAGGTGTTGATGACACATTTGTGAACAAGTCTATTTGAATTCACTCTGAAATGGCTGGAGAGGTTTCACCTGAAAGCATATAAGGTTCACAAACTTATAATAGCTTTGGACAGGATCACTTTCAAAAATTTGGAGCAATATCTTGAGAGTTGGTCTGTGAAGAAAGCTAAGCACTGAAGAATTGATGCTTTTGAACTGTGGTGTTGGAGAAGACTCTTGAAAGTCCCTTGGACTACAAGGAGATCCAATCAGTCCATTCTAATGGATCAGTCCTGGGTGTTCTTTGGAAGGAATGATGCTGAAGCTGAAACTCCAATACTTTGGCCACCTCATGCGAAGAGTTGATTCAGAAAAGACTCTGATGCTGGGAGGGAATGGGGGCAGGAGGAGAAGGGGACGACAGAGGATGAGATGGCTGGATGGCATCTCTAATTCAATGGACATGAGTTTGAGTGAACTCCACGAGTTGGTGATGGACAGGGAGGCCTGGTGTGCTGCAATTCATGGGGTCGCAAAGAGTCAGACACTACTGAGTGACTGAACTGAACTGATTCATATTCACTGGGTATCTACTATGTTGCAATCATTGTGCTTGTTGCTGAAGGTTCAGAGACATAAACCATAAACCCTACTCCACCAAGAACGCAGTATGATCTTCAATTATAGAAACAGAATAGTGGCTGCATATGATAAAGAGTAGTATATGGGTCCATATAAGGTAATTATTAATTATTACATCATTGCATTACAAAGCAACCTCAAAAAAATAGGCTGACATACTCTAATGAGCTCCTTGTCTCTCAAAGGCTGAACTGTTACTTTTTAAGAGTATTTAAGTAATCCTACAATGGCACCCCACTCCAGTACTCTTGCCTGGAAAATCCCATGGATGGAGGAGCCTGGCAGGCTTTAGTCCATGGGATCGCTGAGGGTCGGACATGACTGAGCGACTTCACTTTTACTTTTCACTTTCATGCATTGGAGAAGGAAACGGCAACCCACTCCAGTGTTCTTGCCTGGAGAATCCCAGGGATTGGGGAGCCTGGTGGGCTGCCGTCTATGGGGTCGCATAGAGTTGGACACGACTGAAGCGACTTAGCAACAGTGGCAGCAGTAGAAGGCAACAAGCACAAAATACACTATTTGAAATACACTTGGCTTCTATTTTGCACTTGGCCACTTCCTGAAGATATTAAAGAAAAAAGTGACACATTGACTCAAAATTCTGTCATTATCTTATAATAGGATAATGAGACATGTTTTATAGTAGAGAGGAGGAACTATTATATGAATAATCTGAGTAATATATGTGGAAAACTTTTGTGATCTGTGAATGTGCATAAATACAATATTTTGCTATTTTGGTAAGAGGACTAAAACATGGTTTGAGATATTAAAGGCTAAATGAACTCTAGAGTTCCTTCTCAAACTAAAGCTCCTCAATTCTAGAGCTGGAAGAAACTGCATAAACATTTTATCAAATTTAAATTTGTAAATGCTGAAACTATGGAAACTATATACATATATATATATATATATATGCACATATAATTATACATAAACTAGCTAATAGCCAAGTGAAAGTGTTAGTCACTCAGTTGTGTCTGACTCTTTGCAACTCCATGGGCTGTAGCCTGCCAGGCTCCACTGTCCTGAAATTCTCTAGGCAAGAATACGGGGTTGCCATGCCCACCTCTAGGGGATCTTCTTGATCCAGGGTTCAAACCCAGGTCTCTCGCATTGCAGGCAGATTCTTTACAGTTTGAGCTAACTGGGAAGCCAAGAAGACCTAAAAGTAAATTATTTTGTCTTCTTTGCCTCTCCCTTAAAAATAGTTTAATGTCTAAAATTTTGTTTACTAAAAATATTTTAACTTTTTTTCTGTAATATTCTTCTGGACTCATAAACAGAACAGCCTTGATATAATAAATTGATTGTGAAATTTTTCACCTAGAAAGACAGTGTTTTATAATTATCATTTTGGGGGCATTTCCCAACAGTTCGATGGTTAGGACTCAACTTTCTCAAAGCAAAGGCTCTGAGTTCAACCCATGGTTAGGGAACAAAGATCCTGCAAGCTATGTTGGATAGCCCCGCCCCCCAAAATTTTTGTATATAATTATAAAAGTATATAATTATACTTTTGAGCTTTCTTCTTTTTAATAGAACTTTGAAAGATGATTTGTAGAAAGATATTACGCAGTGCCAAAGTGATTGAACCCAGGTCTCCCGCATTGCAGGCAGATTTTTTACCATCTGAGCCACCAGGGAAGCCCCAATTCTTTTTTTTTTAATGATTGCTGATTGCAAATGATAGTCATATATGTCTTTAATACTTTATAGTTTCAAAGCAGTTTTAGGTATGCTGTAAATAATGGCACATTACCAATCTGTTCAAAATGAAATATTAACTTATAAATATTACCTTTCAAATAAGTTAAATCTCAGAAAAGTCAGGACACTTAGCTGATAATCTTATAAAATCAGAAACCACTGTACATTTCATGACTCTGAAAAGCCAAAGGAATAACATTTCTTATAAAAGTACATTTTTCCTACTACCTTTTTTATGGCATTTTATTGGTTTCAGGTGCAGTGGGGACTAGTTAGAAATTATATAATATTGAAAATTACAGTTCATTTTCATATTTATTTCATAAATAATTAATTTTAAAGACACTATCTCTATCTAAGACCATTAAAATACAAACAAATATGACAACA
>SJYQ01005301.1:113908-131191 GCA_006410935.1 Redunca redunca
TTTTTTCCTGCAGTTTTACTGAATTTACCTATTGATTCTAATAGGTTTGTGTATGTGTGTGTGTTAGGAGTCATTTGATACAAATAAGATCATGTCTTCTGCAAACAGAGATAACTTTATATCATCCTTTCTGTTTTGAATATTTTTTTCTTTACCTAATCGTTTTGGCTAGGACTTCTAGTAATATGTTGAATAGAAGTGGAGAGAGTCAGCATCCATACCTATTTCCTTGTCTTAGAGGAAACGTTTCCAGTTTTTCACCATGCATGTGATGTTAACTGCTGGCTTTTTATTTATGGCCTTTGTGATGTTGAGGTGATTTTCTTTTATTTCAAGTTATTGAGTGTTTTTAACATAAAAGAGTGTTGAATTTTATCAAAAAAATTTTTCTGCATCTACTGAGATCATCATGTGATTTTATATTCTTCATTCTATTAATGTGGTGCATCACACTGATTGATTTTTGTATGTTGAACCACCTTTACATCCCACAGATAAATCCCACTGCATAAATGTCACATGGTATAGAATTCTTTAATGTTCTGCCAAATTATTTTTTTCTAGTATTTTGTTGAGAATTTTTGTACCAATTTTATGGATATTGGTCTGTAGAATTTTTTTCTTCTGGTGCCTTTTTCTAGCTTTGATCTCAGGTTAATGCTGGCCTCATAAAATGAGTTTGGACATGTTCCCTTCACTTAACTTTTTTGGAAGAGTATGAGAAGAAATGATGCTAATTTTTTATAGTGTTTCTTGTGGTATGATACCTAATATGAGATCTACTCTCAACAAAATTTTAAATGAATGCTATTTGTGGTTGATCATAGGCACAGTGCTATACAGCAGATCTTCAGAACTTCCTCATCTTGTTTAACTTAAACTTTATGCCCATAGAAAATGTCCAGTAGAACATTTGGGAGGGTGTTAATTATGCATTCAATCACATTCAGTCACCTTTTCTGTTTCTTCATGATATGATCTTATTAGGTTGTATATCTCTAGGAATTTTCCATTTATTCTATGCTATGCAATATTTTGGTATATAATTGCTCATAATCATCCCTCTGACTTTTTGGTTTTTTAAAAAATATATATTTATTTTAATTGGAGGCTAATTACTTTACAACATTGTATTGGTTTTTGCCATACATCGACATGAATCAGCCATGGGTATACATGTGGCCCCCATCCTGAACCCCCCTCCCACCTCACTCCCCATCCCATCCCTCAGGGTCATCCCAGTGCACCAGCCCTGACCACCCTGTCTCATGCATCGAACCTAGACTGGTGATCTGTTTCACATATGATAATATACATGTTTGAATGCTATTTTCTCAAATCATCCCACCTTCGCCTTCTCCCACAGAGTCCAAAAGACTCTCTTTTGTTGTCTCACATATAGTGTTAGCATTACCTATCTAAATTCCATAATATGCATTTGTATACTGTATTGGTGTTTTTCTTTCTGACTTACTTCACTCTGTATAATAGGCTCCAGTTTCATCTTTGATCTTTTTGAAATTTCTTTATCATTAGTTGCAGTATCTCCTCTTTATGATTTAGCTTACTTGATTCATATATCTTTTCTTAATCAAGCTAAAGTTTTGCCAATTTTGCTGAACATTTCAAAAAAGTAACTCTTAGTTTTGCTTGTTTTTATTTATTGTTTTGTTTTTTAGTCTTCGTCTCATTGGTTTCTGCTGTAGTACTTATTATTTTCTTTCTTCTGATTACTTTGGGCTTGCTTTTCTCTTTTTTTAGTTCCTTTAGATGTATATTTATGTATTTCCTTTGGTTGTTTATTTGAGATCTTTCTTTATTAATGTAGAGATTTATTGCTATAAACTTCCTTCATAGTACTGCTTTTGTGGCACTCTGTAAGTTTTATTGTGCTGTGTATTCATTTTTTATTTATCTGAAGATATTTTATAATTATACTTCTGACTTTTTCTTTGTCTGATTGATTATTCAAACATGCATTGTTTATTTTTGCACACTTGTGAGTTATCTAGTTTTATGTATGCTGTTGTTTCTAGTTTTATACAATTGTTGTTAAGAAGATATTTGCTATTATTTNGTGAATTATCTAGTTTTATGTATGCTGTTGTTTCTAGTTTTATTCAATTGTTGTTAAGAAGATATTTGCTATTATTTTCTCAATAATCCTAAATTTGTTAACACTTGTTTTGTTACCGAACATGTGGTCTATGCTAGAGAACATCCTGTGTGTGACTTAGAATTATGCTGCAGTTGGATAGAAGGTCATGTATATATCTATTAAAATCATTAGGTCTACAGTGTTATTTGAATCTTTAATATAATTACTGATCTTTTGTCTAGACCTTCTATCCATTATTGAAATGGGATATTGAAATCTCTCATTATTTTATTGTCATCTCTTTTTCTCTTCAGTTCTATTAATATTGCCTTTGTATATTTGTCTGGTTTCTGATGTTAGATGCATATATAATTGTTTTATCTTGCTGGTGAATTGACCCTTTTATCATTATGTAATGTACTTTGTCCTCTCAGAGTTTTTACTTAAAACTGATTTTGTCTAATGTAAGTAAGGCAATCCCTACTCTTTTGATTACCATTTGTTTAGAATATCCTTTCACTCTTAGCCCATGTATGTCCTTAAATCTAAAGTAAATCACTTGTAGACAGCAAATCCTGGACACTGTTTTTTTGTTTGCTTTTAATTTATTCAGCCTATGAAAACAGTTACTTCTCTCCCTGACACACTTTATGTTATTGACATAAATTATGCCATGTATCCACTAACATATTTTTATAGTTATGGTTATTTTTATACCTTTATCTTTTCATTTCTATACCAGAATGAAAAGATATTTATGCACCTGCCATAAGAGTAGTACATTATTCTGTATTTGTCTATATACCTACCTTCAACAGTAAGCTTTATTTTCACAGACTTTTTTTTTGTTGTTTAAAAATGTTTATTTTTCAATTCAAAAGACTCTTTAGAATTCCTTTTTTTTTTAAATTTTATTTTTTTACTTTACAATACTGTATTGGTTTTGCCATACATTGACATGAATCCACCACAGGTGCACATGAGTTCCCAACCCTGAACCCCCCTCCCACCATCCTCCCCATATCATCTCTCTGGGTCATCCCAGTGCACCAGCCCCAAGCATCCTGTATCCTGTGTCAGACCTAGACTAGTGATTCGTTCCTTACATGATAGTATACATGTTTCAATGCCATTCTCCCAAATCATCCCACCCTCTCCCTCTCCCACAGAGTCCAAAAGTCTGTTCTTTACATCTGTGTCTCTTTTGCTATCTTGCATACAGGGTTATCATTACCATCTTTCTAAATTCCATATATATGTGTTAGTAGGCTGTATTGATGTTTTTCTTTCTGGCTTACTTCACTCTGTATAATCGGCTCCAGTTTCATCCACCTCATTAGAAATGATTCAAATGTATTCTTTTTAGTGGCTGAGTAATACTCCATTGTGTATATGTACCACAGCTTTCTTATCCATTCATCTGCTGATGGACATCTAGGTTGTTTCCATGTCCTGGCTATTATAAACAGTGCTGCGATGAACATTGGGGTACACGTGTCTTTTTCACTTCTGGTTTCCTCGGTGTGTATGCCCAGCAGTGGAACTGCTGGGTCATAAGGCAGTTCTATTTGCAGTTTTTAAAGGAATCTCCACACTGTTCTCCATAGTCGCTGTATTAGTTTGCATTCCCACTAACAGTGTAAGAGGGTTCCCTTTTCTCCACACCCTCTGCAGAATTTATTGCTTGTAGACTTTTGGATCGCAGCCATTCTGAGTGGTGTGAAATGGTACCTCATTGTCGTCTTGATAATGCAGGTCTAGTGATAAACTTCTTCATATCCTTTTATCTGGAAAAGTCTTCATCTCACCTTCATTGTTGAAGGAGAGTTGCTGAATACAGCATTCTTAGTTGTTCATTTTTTTGTTTTCTTTTTCCAACATTTTGACTATATCATACCACTCCTTTTCAGCTTGCAAGGTTTCTGTTAAGAATTCCATTTATGGGAGTTATTTTCTGTATGATGAACTACTTTCCTTTTATTGTGCTTAAAATTTTCTTTTTGTTTTTGACTTTTGAAAATTTTATTTCTTTATATATATTTACCAGTGAGTACTTCTTTGGTTTTGTCCTATTTAATAGGTTTCAGGCTTCTTGAATCTGGGTGTCCTTTTCCTTCCTAAATAAACTTTCCTCCCTTTTATCTCTCTTTTCATTAATTGACTATCATTATGTATATAAATGCTCTTTTTTGGTAGTATCTCACAAGTCCTTTAGGCTTTCTTCTCTTTCATATTTTTTTTCTCCCCTCACTGAATAAATACAAATGACTCTTCAAATTTACTGATTCTTTTACTTGATAATGTGTGCTATAGAATTCTTCTGGTGATAATTTCAGTTTGAATATTACATTCCTCAGCTCCAAAATTTCCATTTGATTCTTTTTAATATTTTATATTTCTTTGTTTTAATTTTTACTTTATCCAGTCATTGATTTCCCGAGCTTGTTGACTATCTTTTTGACTGTTATTTTGAACACAGTCAGGTAATTCATATATCACTGTTTCTTTTGAGTTGGTGTATACAGATTTATTTTTCTTTGATTGGGTCAGTTTTTCTTGACTTTCCATTACTTATAGGTTGTGTGGCCATCCATGTATTTGAAAGAAGCAATCATCGATTCCAATCTTTATAGAGTGGCTTTGAGCAGAAAAAGACCTCCAAAGAGATTCTGTTGTTGTTATTCAGTGGGTAAGTTGTATCCTACTCTGAGACTTACTCAGTGGGTAAATCTATGTGTCCATAGACTGCAGCACACCAGATTCCTCTGTCCTCCACTATATCCTGGAATTTGCTCAAATTCCTGTCCATTGAGTTGGCGATGCTATCTAGTCATCTTGTCCTCAGCTGCCCCCTTTCCCTTTCCTCTTCAATCTTTCCCAGCATCAGGATCTTTTACAATGAGTCGACTCTTTGCATCAGGTGGCCAAAGTATTACAGCTTCAGCTTTAACATCAGTCCTTCCAATGACTATTCAGGGTTGATTTCCTTTAGGGTTGACTGGTTTGATCTCCTTCCAGTCCAAGGAATGCTCTGAGAGCCTCTCAAAATTTTCCATAAATTTCTATTTAGAGGGATGTGTCATTTTCTTTCTTTCAGGAACTTGTAATCTCTTGTCCCTTTGGTGCTGTTCACAAGTTCTCTGAAATGACAGCATGCCACACAGCTTGTTTTTATTTTCAGCACTGTTTAGTCCACTCAGGCTACTATAGGAAAAATCCCAGTGATTGTGTGTCTGGAGGCTGGTAAGTTCAAGACAGTGGCACTAGCAGATTTTGCATCTGCTGAAAACCACTGTGGTTCATTGATGGCCACCTTCTTGTTATGTCCTCACATGAAGGAAGGTGTGAAACACCTCTCTGAGGATCTTCTGTAAGAGTACAAATGCTATTCATGAGGGCTTCATCTTCATTATCTAATCACCTCCCAAAGTCCCCACTCCCAGATGATATCACATGGGTGGTTAGGTTTCAACAGAAAAATTTGAGAGGAGCACAAATATTCAGTCTATAGCATCAGCCCCCAAACCTCTAGAGCATGCAGCGTCCTATCTGTGCTCTGAAACAAGCAAAACAGAAGCCAGTCTCTCTAGCAGACTCATGGAAAGCTGGGTCATTGAATGTATGCTCCACTCTTTTCTTTCTTTCAGAATGAGGGGCCACTAAGCAGTAATAGCCTCTGTCTATAGCATCACACATCCTGTGGATCAGCAGTATACCACAGGGCTCTTTTGTCCTCAGCAGCCCCCGGACATCTGGAGAATACCAGATCCCATCAGTGCTCTGAGACAGAGGAGACAGAAACTAATCTTTCAGGCAACCCCACTGAAAAGTCAGAATGTTGAACATTTGATCTGATATCTTTTTCTTCAGGGAGAAGCTGGGAACTGGGAGTTTCCTCCAAATTAGGTGGTGCTATAACAATTTCCACAGTGGCTCAGCAGTAAATAATCTATTTGCAATACAGGAGATTCAGGTTCTATTACTGGGCGGGGGGGGAAGAAGCCCTGGAGAAGGGCATAGCAAACTACTCCAATATTCCTGCTGATAAAATCCCATGGACAGAAGAGCCTGGTGTTCTATGGTGCACAGGGTCACAGAAAGATGGACACGACTGAGCACACACACATGCATGCCAATGGAAAGAACTATGGTGCTGCTGCTGCTGCTGCTAAGTCACTTCAGTCGTGGCCGACTCTGTGTGACCCCATAGACAGCAGCCCACCAGGCTCCCCCATCCCTGGGATTCTCCAAGCAAGAACACTGGAGCAGGTTGTCTTTTCCTTCTCCAATGCATGAAAGTGAAAGTGAAGTCACTCAGTCATGTCTGACTCTTAGCGACCCCATGGACTGCAGTCCACCAGGCTCCTCTGTCCATGGGGCTTTCCCAGGCAAGAGTACTGGAGTGGGGTGCAAACGGAAAGAGCTATGGTGAGAGAGTGTCAAAAATTTTCCTGCCAGCTTTGTTGCATCTGGTTTTGTGCTCTGTTGGGTGCAAGAGCCTCTAAGCTGGTTTCTAGATTTCTCACAAAAGAAATTGTTCCATGTCTTAATATTAAATTGGTATTTCAATGGAAGGAAGGAACACCATTTTGTTCTTTGAATTATTTTAATATGAACAAACCATCACTTATTTTTGGTAAAACTTGTAAAATTTAAAATGAATTTTAATATGAATAAACCATAATTTCTTTTCAGTACAACAAAAAATTTATAAAAGAGCACACAGTATTAAGGAAAAAATAGATATTTGATAATATTACACATGCTTTAATATGCTTACTGTTTGATTTTAATACAGTGGTTTCAGTCTTTTTTTTACAGCAAGTCTAGAAGTATGAGTCATCTCATTTACAACATATGTATATTGTAATGTCTCTATCTGAATGTGAATGCATCTAAATCCAATTTTAAACATCACAGCATAAATATAATATCTAGTAATAAAAAATGAACCATGTAGCTACATAGTTTATACTACTAAAATCTTTGTTGTAACTAATATTAATTCACATTTTATAATTTTGTTTTTATAGTAACAAAAAAATTGAACCTAATGGGCACAAGAAATGCAACAATATTAACTATGAACAATAAACTTTGAAATTTCATAGGTAATTTTGTTTTAAAATTTGAAACTCTGTCGTATAACTTTAAGTATGTTTTAGCTATAATACTATCCAAACAAGGAAGATTAAAGGACACCATTAAATGTATAAAACATCCTCAGGAAAAAAAAAAAATACCTGCTTTTCCAATTATGTGAACCATTCACCATAAAACCATTGAGGCCTTCAAGCAATAAAAATTGGTATGGTGATGTATGAAAAAATATCAAAAAGCAACAAATATTTCTGTGTTAATATAAATTTCAAACACTACAGAGAAAACTAGTTCAAACTGATGAATGAAAAATCAAGAGGAAATTCTTGCCTCTCTGGTTCTGTCACATTACCTTAAGATTTATGTGGTCATGCCTTAGAAAGACAATAGGAGAGGATTATTTCCTCATGAATACTGACAAAAAAGGAATGCGAAGATTGATTATGTAATATACAATGACAGAAGTGTAGGAAATTTATAAATTTCCTTCTAGCAATATATTTTTGCTAAAGATATACGTAAAATGTTATAACACAGTATGCCAAATGTATGACACAGGTCATCAGTGAGCTTAGATGAGTTTAATGTCCCTGGAATTTGTGTGTACTTATTTAATAGTATCTTTACTGAAGCAACTGAAACTTTTAACATCTAGTGCTGAAAAACACAAATACAAATTATTT
The DNA here is from genome assembly GCA_006410935.1 of Redunca redunca. Classification (NCBI taxonomy): domain Eukaryota; kingdom Metazoa; phylum Chordata; class Mammalia; order Artiodactyla; family Bovidae; genus Redunca; species Redunca redunca. The sequence goes on from SJYQ01005301.1 coordinate 121,790, forward strand.
TAATTATTAGAAAATAATTTTTGTAATATGTAATTGAATGACAAGTATAGGACAACAAAATTTGTCATGACTATTCTTTACTGGGGAGAAAATATCAATAACAGTAACATTTTTTAAGAAGGAAAGAGAAGGGAAAGGAGATCCATTCAAATATGGAAATGAGATTGTAGTCTAAAGCTATTTTATAAACTAAATGAAAAACCAACAATCTTGTTGTAGATCAATCATATGCATACGTATATGTATGGCATATGTATGATATTACCTGCTCCAGTATTCTTGCCTGGAAAATTCTATGGACAGAGGAGCCTGGTGAGCTACAGTCCCTGGGGTCTCAGTCAGACACAGCTGAGTGACTGAGCACACAGAAAGATGTGACATGATTTGCCTCAATTATCCAGATAATTTAAAGTTAGACAACATTGATCAAAACACTCTCGATTAGAACTTTAGTTTTCAACTTCAATTTTATGTATTAGAATAGTTTGCATAACATATATTATTAGGAGAGAAGCTTGAAACAGAGCCACCAGTTCAAGAATACAGTGAACCTATCAAAGATATAATCCAGAGAGAAATATTAAACATGTAGATAATAGTGTCTCCTCTGACTATCTAGTCACATTATCATAAATTATTGTATGCTGCTGCTGCTGAGTCACTTCAGTCATGTCTGACTCTGTGCGACCCCATAGACGGCAGCCCACCAGGTTCCTCCGTCCCTGGGATTCTCCAGGCAAGAATACTGGAGTGGGTTGCCATTTCCTTCTCCAGTGCATGAAAGTGAAAAGTGAAAGTAAAGTCACCCAGTCGTGTCCGACTCTTCGCAACCCCATGGACTGCAGCCTACCGTCCACGGGATTTTCCAGGCAAGAGTACTGGAGTGGGGTGCCATTGCCTTCCCTGAAATTATTGTATAGCTAAGATTAATTTTATTTGCCTATTTCTTTCTCTCTATGTCCATGTTTGAGTATTAAATATAGGGCAGAATTAAGTTTAAATTGTTTTGCAATTTGAACATCTAGAAATGTTTCATAGATCCATTAAATGTAAATAAATACAGGTTTATTTTCTAGTGTATTATAATATTCTAAAGACCCTAAAGCATTTAAAAGATGAAGATATTCATGAGAAATATAAATATGATTCCTAGCAACATTTTATCTTATTCCAGATTATGAAATATGGAAGAGAGAGAAATGTGTTTAATCACAATGGCACCCCACTCCAGTACTCTTGCCTGGAAAATCCCATGCGCGGAGAAACCTGGTAGGCTACAGGCTTGCAGTCCATAGGGTCTCTAAGAGTCAGACATGACTGAGCGACTTTGCTTTCACTTTTCACTTTCATGCATTGGAGAAGGAAATGGCAACCCGCTCCAGTGTTCTTGCCTGGAGAATCCCAGGGGCGAGGGAGCCTGGTGGGCTGCCATCTATGGGGTTGCACAGAGTTGGACCCGACTGAAGCGACTTAGCAGCAGCAGCAGCAGCAATGGTTAAAAATGTCTTCCCTGTTACACAAGGTAAGATGTTTAATTTAGCTATAACAGAAGCTATTCATGTATATACACGAGATAAATCAGAAGCAAGAAAGTTATAGATTCTACTCAAGTAGAAACAAAAATTATTCCAAACCTGATAACAACATTGTGGGAGATCACTGGAACCAATGAAGTAACATGTAAACAAACAGAAAAATGAGATTCATAGCATATTATGTAATGAGGATAGAGAAATGAGAATATGACAATCAATTAGGTTGAAATATCTGTATAAAAACTGTAAAATCCATGTAGTATAAAAAACAGAAAATTTTAATGTTATGGTATTTGAAAAGTAAGAAATGATCCAATTGTCTATCCATTCCATGACTGGATTTACGCAGCTACATGATTCTAATTTAAATTTATGTGGTTGCTTTAATTTTAAGGCAATAGTAATGTTCAATTACCTTCATCGAGTACAATATGTCTACCTTTTCTTCTCTGTCCTCAAACCTTCGACCTCTTTTTACACATCGTGGCACTCAATTCATGACATTGCTTCCTACTTCAAAAAGAAAACACAAACAGTCGAAAGGGGAAAGCCACATACTCCCACAATTATGTCTATTTACCTAACTGCATTTGGCCTATATATTCTGGATGAGTTTCTGTGTTCCCATCTAAGGCTACCAGAATTGATCTTTTTCACTCACACAAATGTTGCATCACTTCACATACATAACCCCAACAACCTTCCCCCACTTTCTTTGTATCTTCGAATATTTCCTTGTTAGTGGTTTCTTGATATCTGGATATAAATCAAATAAGAATATTAATTGCCGTACAAATTAAATTAATACTACCTTACATGCTACAGCATATACTGTTGGCTGCTATAATCTCAGGGTTTTAGCTCCTCATTTGTATTTCAGCTGTCATTGGGCTCAACAACTGCATAGATTCCAACCAGCTTCATCATCCATATGACACCATGCACTACTTCCCTCTCACCCAAGGTTGTCTCTTTTTAAGCTGAAGTTTGGAACACCATAAGATACTCTAAACACTAAGTACTCAACACAGAAATGCAGAAGAACTAACACCTAAGTGTTATTTCACAATTTCACTAATGGGGAAAAGTAACTGGCAGATAGACTCTTCCTTGCTCCTCTGAGCAGAAACCCTGAGAAATAGTAGTTCATCTGGCTTCTGGAAGGACAGTACCATGAGATAAATCTATGAGTCATGTTTGATATCAAGAGGTTGTCAAGTTAATAGCCACACTCCCTCTTTCCCTGCTTAGTTCCAGTTTTCCTCACTTTTCTTTTGGGGATTGTTTTCTCTAATCAAGTGATGTCATATATGACTATATCTCCAGCTTAGATGAAACTAACATGCACAGTTTTAGCTGTTAATAAACATACTCACACACACATACCTATACACATAAGGGTCTACTGATTTGTTCAGTACCATTTGTTTCCAGCCATAGATAAATGTTTTAAAATACATCTTAAAGACCCCTAGTCCTCATTTCCTGCTTTTATGCTCTCCTCATTCCCCATATCTCCCCTCACCCTGCACCCAAATTGCTCTGACATGGTCTTCAGTGACCTCTATGTGGTTAAATCAAATGGACAGCTCTCATGTCTTATTTTTACTATATTTTATAACCTTCATCATGTTACTTTCCAAGAAATGTTTTTTCTATGGGGTTTCCCATGTGGGGCTTTCCCAGTGGTAAAGAACCTGCCTGTCAGTGCAGAAGATGCAAGAGACATGGGTTCTATCCCTGGGATGGGAAGATCCCTTGGAGGAAGAAATGGCAACCCACTCCAGTATTCTTGCCTGGAAAATTCCATAGACAGAAGAGCCTGACTGGTTACAGTCCAGGGGGTTGCAAAGAGTCAGACATGACTGAGCATGCGCGCACACACACACACACACACACACACACACACACACACACACAGAAATGTTTTACTCTGTTGGTTTTGAGGAAACCGTAAGTTCTCTGGTTTTCCTCTTATTTTCTTCTCAGGCCTCTGGAATAGTTTCTTGTCTCTACTGGAATTTTCCAGGATGTGACTCCTTGGCCTTTTTTCTCTATTGTCTCTGCACTCAGTTAATTCATTGTCTCCTCTTGGCTCATTGGTTTAAATATCAGAAACCAAAAAAACTCTCAAGCATATATCTACAGGGTGATCATCTCTTGAGTTCTTGAGTTATAGCTATTTGCCTATCTGACATCACTATTTGGGTATCTAATTATCTCAAAATTAAAACGCTCAAAACTGAACTTTTAATTTTCCATTCTAAACCAGTCTCCCTTATTGTTCTTCACCCATCAGGGTTATTTATCAATAATTACTTTATTTAGTGTTTTTCCCATGGGGATGTAAATTTTGTAATGGCAAAGTTATTTGATTATTTTATTCATTGGTATGCAAATAGCTATATAGGTAGGTATTCCATAACTATTTCTTATATAATTTGGGGATAAAATATTTGAATATTCTCCAGCATTCCAACCCTTGAAACAAATGGACTCATTCAGCAGATAGAATTTGCTTCATATTCAAAAAGAAAATGATTATGGAAACATAAGCTTCATAAAATCAAATCATATGTACTACTCAAATAAAAATCAATGATAGTTTTTATTAAGATTTGGGGTTTGATGATCTTTCTCTTTGAATCTTATCTACTTCAAGACTATGGCTTTGGAAGTTAGTTCTTTTAAATGTTGTGAGAACTTTTTTTTTTTAAATTGATCTTTATAAAATGAGAACAGACTTTGAAGTGCATTTTGCCAACATTTTTCTATATGTTTCACATTGTATCTAGAAAAACTAAGCAGGTGTAAAAAAGTCTTTACTATAACTAAAATTAACTTGAGATAAAAATGATGTATTTATATATATAAAGTGGCAACTAATATGTAAAGCCCATTATTAGAAATATATCTATGTAAAAATAAAAAGCTGTTCAAACTTTAAGATTAAAAGTCTGAATAGCATATACATTAAATATTCCAAAAGTATAATGTATATGGAATATTAGCACTTAAGATCTTAAGAAGTTCTATGATTTAATGATATTTGTATGCATGCTTTAGGAAATATAGAAATCTATACTTTTTGGAAACAAATATTAAATCAAAGTTGTGCATGCCTGCTAAGTCACTTCAGTCACGTCTGACTCTTTGCAACCCCCTTAACTGTAGCCCACTGGATTCTTCTGTCCATGGGATTCTTTAGGGAAGAGTACTGAAGTAGGTTGCCATGCCTTCTTCCATGGGATCTTCACAACCCAGGGAACAAACCCACGTCTCTTATGTCTCCAACCTTGGCAGGAAAGTTCTTTACCACTAGTGCCACCTGGGAAGCCCAAATCAAATATGTATTAACTTTTAAAAGAACAGTCATTACTGAACTAGATCTACTAAACAAAATCAAAGTAAAATAAATCTTACTTTAAGAAAAATATACATTAGTAAAACTAAGAGATAATTATTTTCTTAGTGATACAATATGATTTCAAAAACTGTTAATTATAATTCAATTTCTGACACTTTAGCATTTTGCCCTTGCTTCAGTCTTGGAAAATATACTGGGCTGTATCTACTGAGGTTTTTTAAGTAAAAGAATGCTTTTAGTTTATGATGTCCTTGTTTCTAATTTTTAGTATTCCAGTTTTCCAGAAAAACTGTGTGCTTTTTCCTCATAGGTATGTTGCTTTTACAGTTCACAAATATACAGTGAATTGTATCTAAATAAAAGTCAATTAAATATCTTAAAACCATTTTTTCAATTGCTTACAATATAAATATTATTTATATAATCATTTAGATAGTTAACAAATAATCCTAAAATATAAGTTTCTGGAAGATATCCAACCTGTGCCAAGAAGCAATAGTCATCACTTGGCATTAAATATTATGTTTTATGCAAGGCCTCTCATTTAAGCAACTTGGGAACAGTGATGAAATCATGTCAAATTGACAAATACAAAGGCACACAGAACCCAGCCAATAGTGCTCCCTCTGTGAGTATCATGGGTTTCCCTGGTAGCTATTGGTAAAGACTCTCCCTGCACTGTGGGAGACCTGGGTTTGATCCCTAGGTTGGGGAGACCCCCTGGCAGGGGGCATGGCAACACACTTCAGTATTCTTGCCTGGAGAATCCCCCTGGACAGAGGAGCCTGGTGGGCTGCAGTTATGGGGTCACAAAGAGTTGGACAGGACTGAGCAACTAATTACAGCACAGTGAGTTTCATAATGTGATGAAAGAATAAACTCATTGACCGTTCAACGGGAACCCCTAGTAGATTACCAAATGCCCTTCATTAATTATTTCTCTTCCAAAGGCTAGAATTGTCTTTGACTCATTTAAATTTTTGGCTTATTCATGTGAAATCAATAAGTTCCCATGTTTTATCTTTTATTTTTAAATTGGCCATGTGTGGCTATCACACATTGTTAAACTCACTATAGGTAGTTTCAGTGGAGGCAGAGACATCACAATGGTCAAGATAACTTAAGAATTCATTTCTTAGTCACATAGAATAAGTAGGAAAGTGGAACATGAAACTTAGCTTGCTTTTATCAATGTTTGTTTCAATTTATATATTTATTTAATTTTAAATAATGAAAATTGAAAAAATGAAGTATTACTATATGCCCTTTACACAGATCCCAACATTCACATTTTATTCATTTATTTCATATGTTTGTCTCCCTCTACTTCCCATGCTGACACTTTGTTTTCCAAACTATTTCAGAGTAAACTGTCTGTATGATGAGCCCTTACCCCTGAATACTACAATGTGTGTTTATAAAATCTATGTCCTATACAACCATATGTAATTACTAAAATCAGGAAGTTAACACTGACAAATGCTATTGACTAGGTGACATATTTTATTCAAATGTCAGTCATTATTTTTCTCATTAGAAAATTTTTTCCTGGTCTATGCTCCAATCCAGAGGCATATGATGTATCTAGTGATCCCTTTAACCATCTTTTGGAGAAGGCAATGACACCCCGCTCCAATACTTTTGCCTAGAAAATCCCATGGATGGAGGAGCCTGGAAGGCTGAAGTCCATGGGGTCGCTGAGGGTAGACACAACTGAGTGACTTCACTTTCACTTTTCACTTTCATCCATTGGAGAAGGAAATGGCAACTCACTCCAGTACTCTTGCCTGGAAAATCCCATGGACAGAGGAGCCTGGAAGGCTGAAGTCCATGGGGACACTGAGGGTCGGACACGACTGAGTGACTTCACTTTCACTTCACTTTCACTTAACCTTCTTTAATGTTATACAGTTTCTAAGTTTTTCTACTAATCTGTTTATTTTATCTTTCATGACACTGACATTTTTTAAGAGTAAAGCCATTTATTTTATAGAATGTTCCTCAACTTTTGTCTGTTAATTTTTCATTATTAGATTTTAGTTTTGCAGTTTTGGCAGAAAAGCTACAAAAGAGATGCTGAACAAGGGAAAAGTGAAAGTTACCAATGGTTATTGAGCAAGACCATATTTGCACTTGAAACCATGACTTTCTTCCTATATTCCAGAAGCATATTCATTTTCACATCAGGAAACATATTTCTGAATACAGTCCTGATTATGTTACTGGCAGCATGTGTATAATAAAGTATAAAAGTTCAAGACTAAGTGTTCAAATATTAGTGTAACTGAGGAAAACCCTACAGAAGTACCAGAACTTTAACAAGAAGATGGGAGAGGAGGAGGATGAAACATCCAGACAAGGAGAGCTAGTAGGATGGAATTCATCACCTTGCAAAGTTGGGTAACTATGCCCAGGTCATTCTGACATCTTATGGATTGTCTCTGGTACATGTGAAATCAATTTTTCATCACCCAACTATAAACCAGAATTAATAAAACTATCCTCTGCAGGGATTAATTTTCAGAAACCAGGATGTCTTTTGATGTTCATAATAGTACATCAGGTCTGGAGAATAGAGTTCTCATTGGTCCAGCTATTCAAAAGAGACTAGAGTTTTGGTATTTTGCTTCCATGTATTTAACAGCTAAACTGCATTTAGCTGCAATGCATTGTTGTTTTCCTTGTAGTCTATTTATTTACTTCTTAATCAATTGAGGCTCATCAGTTAAATCATCTGCCAACTGAGCATATCTGATCCTTCTTGTTTCTGATAAAAGATGACACTCTTTAGAGCAGCCTTTATGTAAATCTAAACATGTATACAAAGAGCAAGTAAATGCTTTAGCATCCCATTAATTTACGTATTCAAGGAGTTGAGAATGTAGATCTAGGTAAGAAGCATACTATTTGTTCAAAATCTGGCAATATTGTTAACAGAGAATGTTTCATCTTCTAGGATATAATTATCTCTGATTATTTCTGAAGCTTGAACTTCTAGAAGAGTAATGCAATCCTGTAATTGGGGGACCTGAAATCTTAGAAGTTCAAAGTCAGAGAATGGCAGCACAACTTATGACTACCCAAATGGTTACCTTCCATATGTATTTAGTTAATCTATAACACATTATTTTATTCCTTAATAAACATGTGAGCTACAGTTGATATGCATAGTTTGTAACTAAGGTTAAACTTCAGAAAAAAGAAAAGAAAATTTACTAAAGTATAAGTTACAAAATCACAAGGGTGAAAAGGTTTTGAAGAATTTAATTTCCTTTTCTGTCTTAAAAAAAGAATAGGAAATAGAGCAAATATTAGATACATTTTATTAATCACATAGTCCAAGTCAATGCATTATGTGCATAGGAATGTGAAATGTCAGATTCAATTAAATGAGCACTTGTAAAATAAACCATTTCACCACATGAGCATATTTAAATCATAACACAGATAAGTGCACTAAACATTCAAATATGTAGCTACTCGACGCTTTAATTATTGAAATGGAGACATTGACTTCCATGGGTGATGATGCAAGCAGATCATGTTCTTCTTGTAAATGTTTATTTCTGGCTTTTGACTTGAAATCTATTTTTCTAATGGCATTTTATAACAAAAAGTAATACAGCTTCTTTATATACTTTCAATGCAGAGGTTTTTCAAATTGAATAGTTAGCATATTTCTATATTTCTGAATATAAACAACACATGGATCAATACTTAAAGAAATGAAAAATTAACTCTTGTTTAAGACTATGGACATTTCATGGAAGTCTGCAATCTATTATGGTTGCAAATATACGCATTTACATCATATGTATAAAAGTTAGCTTTAGTTATAAGTAACAGTAATTGGCCACACTTAGAACCAGCTCTGTGTTAGACAATGCAGCCAGCCTTTTAAACGAACAGCCCTAATCCTCCCCTAAATCTTGCATGGTCAACATTGGTATTCACATTTTACAGGTGAAGAATCTTTCTTGGATAAGCTACATTACTTACCTAATATTGTTTAATAAAGACTATGCTTCAGTAGGGGTTTCAGACTAGATATATTGAATTTCAAAGCCACTATAAATTAATCTGGCATTAAACATCATGAGGACAGTCACCTATGTGGCATTATGGGAATATTTACTTCCCATATCTACTTTATTCACATTCAAATTTTTATTGTTTAGCCTATAAGATAATTTTATTTTTAGTTATATTCACAATTTTATTTATATTTCAAGATTTTATTTTTATGATAAAAAAGATATCCATTGGAAAAAAAAACAGAAAAAACAACAAATTTCCACAATCTTATAACCCAAACATAAACACCAGTAAGAACATATTTTCATATTTCCTGACAGTCTGCCAGAAGGACACTTATTTATAGGTAACATACAATTGCATACACATATTAATTTAACAACTCAAATATTTACAGAATGCCAATTTTGTACCATTGCCTAAGGATGAAGCAGTGATTGTAACAGAAAAAAACCTGGTTTCCTA
>SJYQ01005301.1:149195-162300 GCA_006410935.1 Redunca redunca
AAGCATTAAATTAAAAAATAAGATTTTAATTGTCACGTTTTGACTAATATCACATATGTTCAATTTGTAATAAATAATTAATTACTAGCTAGCTCATAAAAGAGACAAATCTTCTTTATAAAGATTTGCTCAGAAAATGCATGGGTTGTTCCTTCTAGGGACCACTCAAATAGTTGAAAGAAAAATATGATAATTCAAGTATGCCTCTTTGTTTTAAAACACGTGTACTATACATTATCACAAAGAAGAAAATTGCCAACAATCCCATCATCAACGAACACAGTATCTATATATCTATCTATTCTTTGCCTTTTTACTGCAGGAATTCCTTCTGCCATTTATGCTTCTAAGCTCCAGCTATATTCACCATCCAGAGTCCTACATGGCCAGACATTTTGGACCCATAAGGAATGGCCTATCTATTATCTTACCAATTTAGATTCTTTAGAACATGACAGATTATTTGTTAATCACTTTAAATTTTGTTGAAAAAAAGGGACAATTTCATTTTTAACAATATTGTATTCCTCCCTGCTGCATCTGTTTCTACCCACTTTAAAATATGATAAGAAGGAAGCAGTTATTTCTGCACTCTGTATCTTTAAAAATCCTCTCCCATCAATGTGAAAAGTATCCCTATTCCATAATGCTTCAACCTTCCATTGTGGCCAGCTGTGGTTATACTCTAAGCTTTCTGTTTCATGACTACTGTTATGCACACCATCTTCAAGGTACATAATGTGTTTGAATGTTTTTGTAGAAGTTCTGCCTTGACAAGAAAATCCTGCACGTTTTTTAAAGTGTTTGTTCTCCACCTCTGATTGTGTTCATTTTGCTATAATTATAAAAAATGTGTAGTCCAATCACCCTACAGAAGCATTCTGAAGACCTTTAAAAATTATATATGCTATGTTAGGGAAAGGCGGAGAAAATCCACAATGGAAGAAACAAGTTCTTAGAATGCGTTTATAGATATTCCAGAGTTAAAGAAAAGAAAGATGATTTCATATTTTTCCCTTTCTGTTTAAAACTATTTTCCACTGGGCTCAACACAGGGCATAATATCTTTATGAAACATTCTGAAACTGTGACCTTTAAGTCAAAGTGTATGCAAGGAAATAATTTTCCACTGTAAAATTTCACTTTATACAGTAAGTGGCATACAAATATCTGCATATTTATAGTATTAAGGTAAGTAGGTAATTTGAAAAATGCATTTGAAGATACTCAAGCTAAGAGTCAGACCCCTCTAGCAGCTCATCTGATCCTGCTAATCAAACTCCCAGCTTCAAAGGGCTAATGCAACATTACCACATACTCCATAGGAGCAGCAGTTCCAGGCATCAAGGTGATATAATGATCACAGACACAAGAGAAAGATTTCAATTAAGGGTAGCGTAGCAGCATGTTACTAAAGGCACACAGCATCATGCTAATTAAAGTGCAATAAGCCAACAAAGGCCATCAAACATTATCCTACCAGAGGCAATATAGAAAACTGATGAACCAAAGCAGTTGTTTTGTTTTTAAAATCAAAATGCCAATATGCTACTGGCTGGTAAAATACAAATGAATTTGGGTCTGTAAGAAATTAAAAATATCAAATATTGAAATTTTAAATCAATTCTTTAATCAACTAATTCAAGGTGGAAGTGTGAAGCCCTGAATATGCTCCCAAACTGTAGTAGGTAAATATAAATAAACAATGCCACTGCATTAAAATTACTGCTTGATATTACTGAACAACTATCTTTATTGAACATTTGATGTAAGAAAAGCAGTGAGTTAATTAAATGATATATTCTTATTCTGATCAGTGAAATATTCTCCTTGAAATTAAAATATGTTTATGCCTTACCATTTACTTTGTGTATAAAACAATATCTCTGCAGGAAATGTGGGATTATATCAATGGCTATTAGACTGAAAGCAATAGACAACTCAAACAAGTAAGCCTAATAGTACACTGTGGTAGAAGTCAGTTAAATAAGTCGATTTAATGCTTAGGAGTATACTTTTTTCTAGAATTGAACTTGAAAACACTTTTTTTCCACAGAAACTATAATCACTGAATAGACATAAACAAGTGAAGGAAATTATGCTATAGATACAATAAACAGAATCATTTTAACTTTGCAGTGATGTAATCTGGATTTGCAGTCTGTAGTCTTGGAAATCATGCACAACTATGCATGTAGGACAGGTCCAAAACATTTTGAAAAGATATAAAGAGTATAATTAAAAATATCATGATGGGTGCTCAAAGGAATTCTTTGAAAGATCTCAAATAAACAGGACATTAATGAGAATGCTGTAATAAAGCTGTGGCCTGGGCTATGATTCTCGGTTGTATACTGTGAATTACAACATATAATTATAGCATTACAATCCAAGTTATGAAATCAGCTAGTATTTATAGCCAATGTCCACACATGCTATTGTTAATAGCTTGCAAATAAATATTGCAATCACCATGGTATAATAAAACTCCACATTTTTATCTTTGAAAGCCAATTCATTGAATTCTAGCATTTGAGCTAATCCATCTGCAAATGTTAAAGAAGAAAATTGAGAAAAAAATCCATAATATTTTTCAATGAAAATAAGCAGACACATATTGTCTTAATAAAAATCTCCGAGTAATTAATGTACAATAACTCTGTCACTTATTATGCAGTAATTAAGTATAATTGTTCCCAGTTATATCAAATATCAAAAGCTGTACTTTATTTCAGCCAATTTTTGAGAGATACATATTGATATCTTAGTGAGAGATACATCGTGATATCTTAGGTTTACTGACTCTTTTGTGGATTCAGAAACACGAGATTTGACAAAGTCTGAAACAACAAAGAGAAGTTGTCTATCTCCAATGTTTTAATCTTAAAGCATATATTACCTCTAATTGGATGACACTTCTTCACCAGGTAGTAGAAACAAAGAGTAAATCTGTGTACATTTCAAAACATGGGTTATACATCTATATGTTTTCTTTAAAAAATAGAGCTTGAAAGGCAGGATTCAAAGGAACCTGCTATTCTGAACATGTACAAAGGAAGACGTTTCCTTAGCAACAGGAAATAGGTGAAAGCTCTCAGGAGTCATCCTTCCACCCATGCTCCTTTTGAGTTTGATAATGTTTCCAAGATCATGTAAGAAAGAGTGAATTTATCATGAACAAACACTACTCCTAGTTACGGAGCTTTCACAGCATTTATGAGTTGCCAAATGCCTTGTTTGCTCTTGTTGGCATGACAGGAGTAGTCATTCTAGAGACTAGGCTTCCTTTTTTTTTTTTTTTAATCATTCTGTATATTCTCAAGAGGTTTAAGACTTTAAAACTATGTTGTGAATTCTTAATAACTCAAAAGACTTAATAACTCAAAGTCACAGGTTTTGTAGTCATTCCATCCATTTATGAATTCACTTAGAATTGTGTTACATTTTGTCTCTTTTTAATGGAGAAATGGAACCCCAACTGTATAGATGTTTTTAAACACTTCAGAAAGAACATTATATTTATCAGTTGATGCTGTGAAACTTTCAAAGGTAAGTCTAAAACTGAGGCATATAGAGATTTAGTTTCATGTTTTGTTTTTAGTTATGTACTAAGTGATTTTTGGCATTATGAAAATGTGCCAATAATTGAATAAATTGCTTCACTTTTAACATGTTTTTTTCTTTAAATCATCAAATGTTTATTTTACTGTATGGAACTATAGAAATGAGAACTTTCCTGGCTAATACTATTTAAATACTTAGTTTATCATGCACTATGCTGGAGTCTGGGAATATAAATATGAGTAATAAACAGTCGTGACCCCAAAAGGCCTGCAATCATTTTTACTGTGTAACTTCAAGAAGTTGAAATAACTTAGTAATTAGGTTTATTTCTCCTGTAATAGTTCATAATTCTATAAATAAATACTTTTGTATCATATGTATCTGGTAGAATTTGAAATTATTATGCTTAGTAATAATAAAGGACAAAAATGAAGAGTGATTCCATAGAATTTTCAAATGTATTGTAAAAAGTCTTTAGCAGAAATTTGATGAATTTATTTATATAAATTTTTAAATGATAGCTCACATGAAATACATTTTATATAGAGAAGGCTTAGATGCTTAGACTAGTAGTGATAGTTGAAGGAAACTGCCTCAATTCAAATGAAATAGTAAAATTATGCAGAATTCAGTAGCATATCTCACAAAATTAAAAAAGCTTTATTTTGATTCTGAAACCAATCCGTGTATAGTTAGATAATTCAGAATAACTCATAAAAGCACATAGAAGACACTGGTAATCCTTCATCAACCTGATGTTATTTCATAAAACAAATGCAAACAATAATTCTAGAGGGCATGCGTGCTGTCTTTTCAGTCGTGTCTCTTTGCAACTCTAGGTACTGTAGCTTGCCAGGCTTCTCTGTCCATGGGAATTCTCCGGGCAAGAATACTGGAGTGGATTGCCATGTTCTCCTCCAGGGGAACTTTCCGACCCAGGGATGGAACCCACATCTCTTATATCTCCTGAGTTCATAGGTGGGTTCTTAACCACTAATGCCACCTGGAAAGCCCAATTCTAGAGTGGTTAATATTTATTTTCTTACTCTTGTGCCATCTCTTGTATAATATGGTTTATGTATTTTTAACTCATTTAATTAATTTACTAGCAATCAGATATGAGCCAAATTAATGTACTGATTTTATAGGTGATGAAACCAAATAACACGCAGAATGTTCAGCAGTTAGAAAATAGAATAAATCTATAAAAATGTATAGGTGCATTGTTATCTCTCTTTCCTTTTGAAGATAGTGATTTCATACTACTTATACTTTTTTGCAATTTTGTTTCTACCAATTTCTTTCAAAAGCAAGATGTAGTATTAAAGACAGATTGGTAACTGGTATTACCAGAATAATCTAGTTTACCTGCTTTGTAGTAACGAGGGAGGTTTAAAAGGACAAAACACAGATTATAATGGCCTTTTATCTGCCAAAATACCATCATGATCTTTCTCTACTGCCATCCAAACCCATGTTTGCATGTTTGTTTTGATATTCCAGTTGTTGCAAAGGATTAGAAGGGAAGATATTGGCTTCAGTACCATGACTAAATTTATTTGGGCATTCCCTCAAAAATGATTGAATTTTGTGCTGGGTTGCTTTTTTTTTTTTTTTTTTTTAGTAATTTCTGCAGATACATCAATGAGCAAAATAAATTAATTGTATTCCTGAATCATATATTCTAGATGGTTCCTAAAATTTGGTACAAAAAGTTGAAGGGAAGATTAGTGGTCCTTGATGAATGCAGATAGCACAGGAGGCAAAGGAAAGGTGTTGTAACTTCTAGTGTACACTTAATAAGTGAGAATCTGATATTTTCTAACTTTGCATCCCTCGTTTTCTTTTATACAAGTATCAGTGGTGGTTTTTCTTTTTGAAGGAATTCTATACATTTCTTCAACTATTCTTTCATCTTGTGAAGTCTTATTAGGTTCCAAATCTCCATGGAGTGCTATCACAGGATAGATTTAAGAAGGTTGCATATTTCCATCATTATGCCCATGTGCAGAAATGAAGATTTGATTCTATGAAATTTCACCAATGTTAAACATACGAACAATGACAATTCCTTGCTTTATGTAGCAATTCACATATTTAAAAGTTTTGTTATCCCTCATACTACTATTCATAACATCATTTGAGGTAGAGAAGAGTTCTTAATAAGAAGAAAAAGGTAAAGTCAAATGCTTCAATAAGTATGGAGTTAATGTCGACAGAGTAGAGAAACAAATTTGAATTTCTATATTCTCTCTCTACTTATCTACTTATGGAGTCTCTTTAGTTAGGTCCTGATGAAAAAACTTGCTATAACCACGCATGTAATAATTCATTTAGGAGACAGATTTATAAAATTGAAAATCAGTGATATATTTGATTTTCTCAATATAAACTAAATATATTTAAAGAAAACATAAGCATTGATCATATGCATTTCTTTTTAAATAGGCGATTTCAAGATTTTTTTTTCCTCCAAAAATATTGAGTTGTTGGTAAATACAGGATCAGTTCCTGAGAATTAAGTTTCACAAGGGTGATTTTTATCAACCATGGTAATCTAATGAATTATAAACTACAAATTTTGATAAATTTATTATTTAGAATTAGGGCATACTCATTTTATGGACTGTTCTCGAGAACTACGCATATGTTCTTCCTCAAATTTTGGTTTCCCCACCCCCCGTAGACTCTTTGATGATGATCATCATTGAGTTTGTACCTGTTATTATATCTTTCTTTCTCATTTCAACATACTCCCTTTTCATATTAAAATTTTAAAATTTCCATCTTCATTTACATTTATTAATGACTTCTGGGAGGCACCTTAATCATGTCAGTAATGAGTTGTTAGCTTCAATTAAAGAAGGTGGTCTTTCTCTAACCTGGTCGCCCTTTCCTGATCTTTATCTATCAGGTTTTACAGGTTGCAACTCAAAGCGGCTGTCCATTTTTTATATGAACCAGTTTTCCACAGCTCTATAGGAGTCATGGACCCCTTCCTTTCTTTTCTTAGGATTGTAAATGAAATAAAAATTATTATATATGTTGTTGAGATATATAATTACAGCATAGAGAAAGACACTTAGTATATAAAAAACAATGACTCCCATTAAAAGAAACAAGTAGCTTTCTTGTGAGTTTTTTGTGTAAAATATAGGTATTGACCATTACTTGTATAGAAAGTAAAGGAGAATCATCATTTCATTATTGATCAGCCTTTTAAGATTTGACAAAATATGTGTAGTACCAGGGTATTCTTAAAGAGGAGAAAACAAAGGTGGAAAGTGAAAGAAGGGAAAATATACAATATATTCTAAATAAATCATGTGGGCTGGAAGAAGGTTTTAAAAGGTTCAGATTCTGCTGCTTGCTGTACTATAAGTCATAAATGACCTTGAACATGGGAGATTTTGATAAAGCTCTCTACAGAATGCTGAATAACCAAATACCTGTCTAAAGATTGAGACAATATACTTCTATAAAACTGCATGATAGATTAGTTGCTGCTGAAGTGAGTGATGGAAATCACTCACACATGGTATATCAAAACCTGCTATTAGTTGATAGGACACTTCTGAAAACATAAGTAAATGGATAATTCAAATTAAGTTAAGTGGGTCCATCTTTTACATAACATGCTCACTCTGCGTTTTTAACATTCCCATCATGATTCTTGGTGCAATCTACCTCCTATTTCTTAAGAATCTATCTGAGTAAAGCATTTGCCTGAGGATTGAATCTCTATCAACCACTAAAGTAATCTAAGCTTTTGGAGGGAACTTTACCTCTTCCCATCTCATCCTATATTCAAAATTACATGTATACAGGAAAATATAATAACAGTGGTAGGTCAAAATTTTTCAAAAAATGTAGAAAGTTTAGAATACTCTTGTAGAAGAAAAAGGCACTGAAGATAATCTGTATAAAACAAGACATAGAAACAAAATGACATAATAAATACAACGGTTTGGAAAGACAACTGTGGAAAAATACCTATAAAGTAATATGGATAATGGGAAATTAAGACAACTTAAAAGAAAAAAAAATACCAAAATTGTGTGATTATCATAGAGAGAATAAAATGAATGTGGCTGAAGAATATAAAAAGAGATGAACTGTATGAAAAAGAAGATTTTTTAAAATTAGCTATAATTTAATTTTGTTAGAATAACTGTGTAGTCAGTTGCTCAATTGTGTCTGACTCTTTGCAATGCCATGGACTGTAGCCAACCAGGTTCCTCTGTCCATGGGATTATCTTGGAAAGAATATTGGTATGCGTTGCATTTCCACCTCCAGGGGACCTGCCCAACCCAGAGATTGAACCAGGGTCTCCTATGTTTCCTTTACATTGGCAAGCGGATACCACTGAGCCACCTGGGAAGGAAAAACTTTAAACCAAAAAAAAAAAAAAACAAACTTTTTATTTAAGAGACTATCCTTTTCCCACTGAGTATTCTTGACTAGTTGACTGTAAATGTGTGCCTTTATTTCTGGGCTCCCAAAACTGTTTCACTCATATGTGTGTCTGCTATATACCCTTACCATACTGTTTGATTACTATAGCTTGGCAATATAAATTGGAATCAGGAAGCATGATACCTCCAGCTTTATTCTTGATCACATTTCTTTAACTACATGGAGTCTTTTGTGGTCCCATATAATTTTAAGATTTTATTCTGTCTTTTTTTAAAAACGTTATTGGAATTTTGATAGGGATTGTATTGAATAGATAGATGGCTTTGGGTAGTATGGACCTTTTAACAATGTTAATTATTCTCACCCATGAACATGAGATGTCTTTTCATTTGTTTGTGTCAATTTCTCTCATCAAAGCCTTATACTTTTCAGTATACAGATCTTTAACTTTCTGGTTAAATTTATTTCTAAATATTGTATAGTTTTTTATACTATTTTAAATGAGATTTTTTTCTTTGTTTTTCAGATGTTTGTTGTTCATGTACTGAAATACAACTGATTTCTGTATGCTGATTTTGTATTTTCCAATTTTATAGAAATCATTTATTACAAACTAGCAGTTTTTTGGTGGGGTCTTTATGGTTTTTATATATAACATCGTGTCATTCAAACAGAAACCGTTTAATTTTTTTTTTATTCTAGTTTGGCTGCCACCTGTGGAATTATCAACGGGGAAAGGGAGGTCTCCTCAACAATGTTTAGAAAATGGACTGTGCACATACCAAAAAAAAAAAAAAAAAAAAAANAAAAAAAAAAAAAAGAAAGAAAGAAAGAAAGAAATTGAATCTATCTTACACCACTCACAAAAAAAATAGCTTAAAATGGATTGGAGACTAAAACATAAGTCCTCAGTCATAAAACCTCTAGAAGAAAACAGGGAAAAAAGCCCCTTCAGTTGGGTCTTGACAGCATTTTTTTTGGATATCTTACCCAAAGCAGAAGCAACAAAAGCAAAACAAGAAAGTGGGACTATATCAAACTAAGCTTCTGTTTTCCCCACTGTGTCCACAGTCTGTTCTCTATGTCTGTATCTCCATTTCTGCCCAGCAGATAGGTCACAATGGGGGGAAAAGAGGGTGGGACAAATGGAAAGAGTACCATGGAGATATATAAGCTACCACATGTAAAATAGATAGCCAGTGAGGATTTGCTGTATGGTTCAGAGAGCCAAACGAGTGTTCTCTGACAGTCTAGAAGGGTAGGATGGGGAAGAGGTGTGAGGAAGTTTCAAGAGGGAGGAGACATATGTATACCTATGGCTGATTCATGTTGATGTATTGCAGAAACTGACACAATATTTACAGCAATTATCCTTCAATTAAAAATAAATAAAATTTTAAAGATAAAAAGCATATGTGCAATGAAAGATTCAACAAAATGAAAAGGTAAATGGAAGAAAAGCTGCAAACCATATATTTGATAAGGGGTTAAGATCCAAAATATAAAAGGAGTTAACATCCAAAATATGTATCATACAACTCAATTGCAAGAAAACCAAATAAGTCAATTAAAAAAATGGACAAAGAACCTGAATTGACATTTTTCTAAAGAAGATATATAAATGACCAACAGGTATGTGAAAAAGTATTCAACATCACTAATCACAGGGAAATGCAAATAAGCACTATGATGAAATATTGACTCACATCTGTTAAGATTTCTATTATCGAAAGAAAAAAGATAACAAGTGTAAGCTAAGATGTAGAGAAAAGGGAAGCCTTGAACACTGTGGTTAGGAATGTAAAATGGTGCAACCACAAAAGAAAACATCATAGAGGGCCCTAAAAAAAAATAAATAAAACTACTGTATGATCCAGTAATCCCATTTCTGAGTATATATTGGGGGGGAGATTGCCAGGAGAATATAATCAATAATATAAAATATGCATATGACATCACCCTATGGCAGAGAGTTCAATTCAGTTGCTCAGTCAAGTCTGACTCTTTGAGTTTACTCAAACTCATGTCCACTGAGTTGGTGATCCCAGCCTATTATCTTATCCTCTGTCATCACCTTCTCCTTCTGCCCTCAGTCTTTCCCAGCATCAGAGTCTTTTCAAATGAGTCAGCTCTTTGCATCAGGTGGCCAAAATATTGGAGTTTCAGCTTCAACATCAGTCCTTTCAATGAACACCCAGGACTGATCCCCTTCAGGATGAAACATTACTTTTCTGACAAAGTTCCATTTAGTCAAATATATGTTTTTTCCAGTAGTCATGGACAGATGTGAGAGTTGGACCATAGTGGGGAACCCTTCAGCATCAGTCCTTCCAATGAATATTTAAGATTGATTTCCTTTAGGACTGACTGATTTGATCTTCTTGTAGTCCAAGGGACTCTCAAGTGTCTTCAAGAATCTTCTCCAACACCACAGTTCAAAAACACTAATTCTTCAGCGCTCAACCTTCTTTATGGTCCCTCTCCCCCCACCACCTACCACCTGCCATCCCCCTCACCCTACACCCTACACACCCCACATCTTGCCCCAGTGACTCAGATGGTAAAGAGTCTGCCTGCAGTGTCGGAGACCTAGGATGAATCCCTGGGTTAGGAAGATCCCCTGGAGAAGGGAATGATTACCCCTTCCAGTATTCTTGCCTGGAGAATCCCATGGACAGAGGCCTTGTGGGCTACAGTCCATGGGGTCACAAAGAGTCAGACAGGACTGAGCAATTAATACTTTCACTTTCACTTCCACCATTTGTGATATCAGTGATGAATCATGCAGGCATTATTCTAAGTAAAATATGTGAAACAGAGAAAAACACTGTGTGATCTATATGTAGAATCCAAATTATATGAACGTGTAGAAAGAGAATATAAATTGGTGATTGACAGGGCCTTTGGACAAGGGAAGTGGATCCAAGGGTACAAACTTCCAATTACAAGGTGAATAAATATTAGTGATCCAATTTGTGACATGATGACTATAGCTGAAAATGCTCTATTATATACTTAAATATTGCTGAGAGTAGATCTTAAATGTTCTACACACACACACACACACACACACACAAACACACACACCTATGTGAGGTGATAGATGTGTTAACTAACTTATTGTGGTAATCATTTCACAATATATAAGTATATTGAACTGGGTTTTGTACACCTTAAACTTACACAGTGCTATGCTATATATTGTGATATGTAACAACTGTATCTCAATAAAGCTGAAGAAAAGGACCTGTTCTCTATGATCAAGTTATATAAAAACAGTAGAGGAGGGAAGAAAAAGTCCACAAAATGTATATCAAGGGAAACATTCTCATCATGCAAATAGAAGTATTAAAACATTTTTGGTGAGCAACCAATTCTGGCCAAATGAAAAGATTCAGTTCTAGTAGTCTACACTGACTAACTATATGGTGACTGAAGTGCAGCTGTATACAGAACTCAATATAAATAAAACAAAAGAAGCCTAATATAGTAAAGAAAGATCTCTGAGAAGAAAGAAAAAGTCAACTGTCAAATTATTGTTCTGTGAAATGCTCATAGATTGCTTCCTATCATTAGAAGGCTTAAAGAAAACCTCATGGTCTTAACCAATGTAAAAATCTCTGTACAGCAGCTATTTTCTCTCTAGCATGGCTAAAATGGTTGTTTCACTATTTGCTTAATAAGTTGAGAATTTTATTTAAACAACATTTACTATACATTTTTGTTTTCCTAAACTTCTGACACAGCAGAATCTTCACAGCTTCAAGAAGTGACTATTGTATCATTGAAATTTAAGGAAAGTGGTTTTGGCTATGCAATTTATATAAATGTAATGTGACTTTACTCTTGGATTGATTTTCAAGTAGGATCATTTAAAGAATTCTTATACATTTCCTGGATACGATCTTATTTGGGCAACTAGAGAATTATTCTGTGAGTAAGAGAAGTTATTCTGAAATGCCAAGTATCTGATAATATTTCTCATGTTATATCTTGCTGATCTCAGTTTAAGGGAGAAAGTGAGAGAGAGGGAGATATTTATATTAATATAGATAGTCAATGTGGTTGTACTAAAAATACAGAATCGGGAAGGAAGTCTCAATATGAATTCTTATGGACCATAACTCAATTTCAATATCTCAGATTCATACTTTATGTCTAATGAAAAAATATTTTATCACCTGACCCTTAGTCCATTGGGTGTTTTCCAAACCTTGAATCCACACTCAATAGATAAAATATCTGCTACAATACACAATAGCTACCCAAGTGTCACCAGAAATCAGTTTAGGAACCGGTACAAAAATGCTCTACAAACTTCATAAGAAATAGGTTACTTCATTCCCTCATGGCAATTAATTATCAATTATATAACTTCACAGCTATCTATATAACTTCACAGCTACATTTCACATGTATTGTAGTTTGAGAATCAATCCCCGCATAATGATCACTATCGTAGAGTCTTGTAATAAATTCATGTTGCTATTTATTTTTCAGTTCAGTTCAGTCACTCAGTTGTGTCCGACTCTTTGCGACCCCATGAATTGCAGCACGCCAGGCCTCCCTGTCCATCACCAACTCCTGGAGTTCACTCAGACTCACGTCCATCGAGTCAGTGATGCCATCCAACCATCCCATCCTCGGTCGTCCCCTTCTCCTCCTGCTCCCAATCCCTCCCAGCAGCAAAACTTTTCCAATGAGTCAACTCTTTACATGAGGTGGCCAGAGTACTGGAGCTTCAGCTTTAGCATCATTCCTTCCAAAGAACACCCAGTACTGATCTCCTTCAGAATGGACTGGTTGGATCTCCTTGCAGTCCAAGGAACTCTCAAGAGTCTTCTCCAACACCACAGTTCAAAAGCATTGATTCTTCAGCACTCAGCCTTCTTCACAGTCCAACTCTCACATCCATACATGACCACAGGAAAAACCATAGCCTTGACTAGATGGACCTTAGTCGGCAAAGTACTGTCTCTGCTTTTGAATATGCTATCTAGGTTGGTCATAACTTTTCTTCCAAGGAATAAGTGTCTTTTAATTTCATGGCTGCAGTCACCATCTGCAGTGATTTTGGAGCCCAAAAAAATAAAGTCTGACACTGTTTCCACTGTTTCTCCATCT